>CM064430.1:43657381-44174881 GCA_032690845.1 Eleusine coracana subsp. coracana
TTTCTGTGAAAATAGGATTAAACATGGTTGGAGAAGTTGTGGAAATAGATTAAGGACAATGACAACAATGCCAGATCAGTTTAAACCTTCAAAAAGGATGGAGGTAATAATTATGACAAGATTGAAGTGTCCTTGTCGACTAGATAAAGAAATTTCTAGGATGATACCTTTTATGTTTCTGTGCACTGTAATAAGCCATGATTTCAAGACATGGTGTCAAACCAAAACAATACACCATTCAAATATTATCCTTTAAAATTAGCTACGTTTAAATAAGAACTCCAACCAACAACATCCTTTGTCAGTAAACATTTGAAGATGTGACAATAAGTGTTGTTTCCTGAGATATTGCATGCTGGTTCTTATACACAGAAATAGTGTGTCCAACTTTGACCTAGCAATCATAACAATAAAATCGAATACAGACCTAAAATGATGCATCATATTAGCAGTTGGATGTTTGGAGTTTATATAAGATATTTGAAATATGTAATGCTCATCACTCACTTCATTATATATATTTCCTGAGCAAACTCACGCAGCATATCAACGCTAACCCGTTCAGGCTTGAGTACTTTGATTGCTACATCTTGACTACAGTATGTCCCATGGTATCTGGTGGTGAAGAAACCAGTATGTTAGTTATTATATATAAATAAGAATTGGTGCTTTAATTTACTTCTTAGAACATACAAATCACCAAATGATCCAGAGGCTATTTTTTGTTCAAATTTGAGGAGCCTGGGATCGACTTCCCAAACATCAGTTGAATCAGCTGGTATCTGAACGAAGTCAGGTGAAGGAGAATCCTCTGGTACCTGGCGGCTCATCCCAACAGATAAAGACTGGACCAACGGCCATGCTCTGTACTGCATTTGTATTTAAAAAAGCACTTAAAAGGTGCACACAAGTATAGAAAACCATTAGATCATAAACAGCATGGGCAGCAACAAATCTGTGGGTGACACTGTTGTAAGTTTTCAAACTGTTTTTCATGGTTAAACTCTGCACGAGAATTGCATGTTATTCTATTAAGAAAGATGAAAAAAACCCAGACACAAACAACAGTAAACAACAAAATGAGTACACCCACACCAAAAAAGCTGAAACTGAGACACATGCTCAACAAACTGAAACATGAAGACAACTGCACTTTGTGTCTTTGAAAGACAAATATGGTTCAATCTGCTATCACCACTTGATCTTGCCAGAGTGGTACCCAAACGACACAAACGTTCCTTTGGGAATCGGTGGGGTCGTGCTGCCAGCAAAGTAAAAAAGGAACAGAGGAAGGGTATAAATTCCCTAATCATCATGGGTGCTTGGCTGATCTGGAAGCAACGGAATGCTTGTGTCTTTGAAGGTGCTTCTCCCTCCATCAGCGAGATCATGACAGCCTTTTCATGGACGAATATAAGTTGTGTATTTGCTGAGGCGAAAAATCTTAAGTTTTAAACCTCCAGCAAGTGTTGGCTAGTGCTTAGCTAGTTTTATAGTCTGGGCCGTATTTTTCTTTGGCTCTTTCATAGATTTTCTCATCATGCAACTCTCACAGCCCCTCATACTTGGTCCCCATATGAGGTGGTGCAGATGTAACAGGGACCACTATTTCCTCTTAATATAAAGATGTGCAGCTCTTCTAAAAAACTATTCCATCAACAATAAAATCAGCAAAATCATGAAGGGCTACAAAATTGTAAATCTCCAATGATTACTTATGTTGATACACAGTAAATAGTACAGAACAAGCAACTAACATGAGACTTAGCATATAAATGGTTAGAAGCCAAAAACATTCAACTGCATCCCAGCAAAAGCATTGTTCTATCCTCTTTACCTTTATTTTATCAACGCCTTTCCTCAATGCACTTCGGAGAGAGTCAATCTGGACATTGTTGGAGACATGAAACAAAAGGCTAATAAATATGAAAAGGTAGAAAGATATATCAAATTTAAATTTCAAGAGGCTCCTGCAGGTGCAACTTTGTTATGACCTTGAAACTTTCTTACATGTAGTAACCAATGTTTTTTTTTTCACTAGAGCTCAAGCGGAACGGTAACAATAGAGTGCACAACTGGTATTTCACTAGTTATAGGCAGATATGAGAAATAAATTATCCAAAGCCATGTGATCGAATTCTCTCCTTAAGAACCATCAAGTTTTGCTAAAAAAAGTTGATTAAGGCTCAGCGTCAAGGAGAAAGACCTTCGACATATTCCAATTAAGAACCAGAGCCAAGAAAGATCATCAAAAACCAGTCACCCCCTACATGGGGAAGTTCCCTGTATGAATTGGTCCTTGATTTGTGCTTTTAAGGTCTCTGCCCCATACATACCCCCCCCCCCCCCCCCCCCACACACACACACAATAGGTTGACTCGTAACCCTCCATAGGAACCGACAAGTGACCCTTTTGTGTGAGAACCAGAATTCGAAGCCTGGTTAGTAGCCTCACAACTGGAGGACTTACCAGCGTGCTATGAACACGTTTTCAGAAGTTGATGAGTAAGGCATAACGGAACAATGCTAATTGCTAAATAGAAATCAGCAAATGGGATTGGAAGAATGCCAAGCAAAAAGCGTGCTTGTCAGAATGGTGAATTCCTCTGAAGAGAAGATATAGTTCTGATTGCCCAGAGTCTGTTTTGGTTTGACAACAGACAAGGACACGAGCTTTCAGATGAAGTGCAACTGTTTCAACATTAGATTCAGAATACAAATTTAAACATGGGACAATTACATTGCTTCTGTAAAAACCAGGTCAGGAAGTTGATAACCACCTGGTTAGCAACAGGTCCAACCATTGACAGCAATCGTGCCAAATGATTGCATATAAAAGAAAATTTATTTTTAGCGTATACTAAAGGGCCAAAAAGTATTACATTTATCTGGATAGCCATCTTTTGTTTTGCTTTAGGCATGCTGTCACACTCTCACACAGAAACTAAGACATACACACGGTGGGTGTTTCAGGAGAATAACAAAAGACATTGTTTCACAAAAGGGCATTAGAAGAAGAAAAGGAGATAATCTACATCAGCTTACGTTGACCTTGGAATCTTGGAGAGTTATCTCAAGTGTATACAGTAAAATATAGTTTGTACTTTTTTAGCATTACTATTCAAATAGTGATGTTATCTAAATCAGGCATTTTAATTAAATTAGTATAATATTTTTGGAATGTGCAAGGTCAGTGAAATAATAGTATGATACTCCTCTGTTCATGAATTCCTGTCGTTAAGACCGGAGGATTGAACTGAAAAACAACTGAAGGCAGCTGTCCCGACGACAAGAATTCAAAAATGGAGGGAGTATCTAATTTTGCGTCTAATTCTACTGTGAAGACCATACAATACCAACATATCATCAGACAAATAGAAAATCAAACCTTTACTCGACACAAAATATAGAAAAACAAAATCAGTACGGATGTAAGCACTGACAATTCACTTTACACAACCTCGTGTTCACAGTAACTTATACTTCATATAATGATATTATGATAATGATGATAAGGACAGACCCAGTGCTATACGCTCCCACGCTAGGTGGGGTCTGGGGAAGGATTGTATGAGGCAAGCCTTACCCCTGCAATTTATTGCAGAGAGACTATGTCGAACCCAGGACCTCTTGGCACAAGTGGGATGGCTTAACCACTGCGCCAGACCTATCCTTCAATGATAATGATGATAACACTAGATTTTTTTCCCCAAAAATGTTGAATTACCTCATACTCCCAGCCATCAACAACAAAGATATCCAAGGAATAGCCATCACTCGTCGAATATGCATGCGCTTCTTGGATATTGAGACCAAGCTCCCCAATTAGAGAGGTTAACTGGATGAAAAGAAAATGTTACATTTTTCAAAGTGTCCCAAAACAAAAGAAAGCAACTATGTACAATATGTTGAAGAATTACAATATAGAGCCAACTGATCAAGCGTGTAACTGTAGTGTGAAAAGTATTTTCTATAAAAAAAAGTATGGTAGGACCATACTGGAAATCATATCATGTACAAAAGATAAAAGAATCTTCGGTGCAAGCAATTATCAGGTCTAATTAGATAAGGCTTCACCTGCTGGAGCTTCTAGCTTCCAGCCATTCTAGAACAGTTAGCGAGAATCTTGTCAACTGTTTATCGAATGGAACCTTACAAATAAACACATCTTCTATTGGCCAATTCATCATGTATATTCACAGGTTCATGCACTTCAAATAGTTTGTACTTGGGCATCCATACAGATCAGAAATTTAGATTGGGGAACGTGCTGTAATATGTACAATATACCCAGTGTTCAGTATTTTTAGGTCAGTACATGGTCAAAGAGATAATAAGGAAATGCCTTCAGAAGGACTAACAAGAACCAGCCTATAACACTAGCACACCATACTTGGAACCTAAGCCCAGGAAAGATTAGTTTATTGCTGCAGTTGACCTGAAAGTCTTCTTTAAATGCTACATATCCAAACTGACAACTTCCTCAACCAACTGGAATTGCTGAGAATTCTTTCTCGCACAATAATAACCCACCCTGTAGGAATCTTTCACAAACTTCATGACACATTAAACTGCAGCTACCATGCAAACATTTGTTTCCAGTACAGACAAGAAACTGATAGTTTACCTGACTAAGAAGCTTTGGCTTATCGTCACATGCAAATATAATTTCATGAAAAGGCCTGTAATGGTATTACATATCAGAAAATACTGGCTCTTATGTTACCAGAAAATATAAAGCATGTAGAGCCATACAACGAGTGGTAAAAAAAAATGTGACATTTAAATGAAAACACTCGAAGACAAAAAATGAAACTCTGCTTGCATTTTTAGAAGCATCATAAAAGTAGTTAACTATACTACAAGGGGGATATAGGGCCTGTTTGGTTCATGCCCTGGCAAGCAGCTTGGCGGCCAAGCACGCAGAGCAGCCTCAAGCATATTTGCCAGGGCTGCAACCAAGCAGTCCCATGGCCAATACTAAACACCATCCAGATTCAAGTTAATAAAGTCACAGGCGAACTGCAAAAGGACAGAAAAGACAAAATACCTTTGATCTCTTGATGCAAAAGATGGGCATTGAGGATCTTGTTCTTCTTGCTTGATGTAAGTTGAGGATTCAACTCCAGCGCTTTCCTCCAGAGGTACAACCTAAAACTAAATTATTATATTAACATAAAAGTGCAGCTCATTTAGTTGAGTCAGTTAAATTCTAAAGCAAGTGCTAGACTATATTAAATTGACACACAATATACATACTACAATATAAAAGCAACATGTCAGTATTTCCCACCCTAAGAAAACTCCATACAAAAAAAAAAAACACAGTTAACGTAACAAATCCTTAGTCTAACTATTATAACATTAATGGTATCCACTTTTTTTTGGAGAAATTATCCACTATAATTTCAGACCATCTTTTAACTAAGATTGAAACAAGAAATATGATTTGAATTTTACTGTTCATACATCCTACAATCAAGTACATGGTGACTATGCAGTACAGTAAGTGGGACTGTTTTGTATGTTATCTCCTTCTTTATTCATTGACTAAAAAATGAGTCAGAGAAGGAATGTATGATTTTCTCTGTCAACAGTAGAATCAGAGAAACAAATACCAGACAAAAAAAAAGCAGTCATGAGACATTTGGTATTAATTCATTTTGAAACAGTCCAAATCTTTTTTTTTTTCTTTTGTTCTAAAAACCTTCACGTCGATTCATTTTACAAGGCATGAGAAACTTGAAATAGCTAGCGAAAACTTAAAAGAAGCCATTCCACATAAAATGAAATGGACTAGCTGTCACAAGGAACAGTGTAACCATGAAAATAATATGACCATGGCCCCATGCAGTGCAGTAGCCTACCCCAACTTGATTGGGATTAAAGGCTTAGTTGTTGTTGTTGTGGCCCCATGCAGTGCAGTAAGTAGAAGGCAGCCTAGATATTGTGTTGTTTTGACAATGAGACACTGACATACGGAGTTTTTAACAGTATCATATAGCAACTAACAGGGAAAGCAGATTGTGTAACTGTGTAAAGCTGATGTATTAAACCAGATAGGCTCTACATATCCTCAAGGAAGAGTTTGTGACTATTTCGCAGGGACAGATGGGCAGAATAATGGTCTCTGACTCTGTAGATATTTATTAACTATATGTTGTATGAGTTAATCACCTGTGAAAGGCGAACATCAAAGACCAGCCCATTCATTGGTTCACGAGCTTGCTCAAGCAATTTCTTGTGCAATAATACATCTTCAACCCGCTCAACATTCACATCCAACGCATACCTGCCCAATGCACAGAGCCAAGCATGTCTAGTATCAATGCTATTTACAGTGAAAACATTGAAGTGTTACACGATGACAAGCATATGCAATGTCATTTCTGGTTTTATGTGAGTACAGTGTTATGAAAGAGGCCAAGCAACTATTAAGGAGTAAATAGACTAGTCTATTGTAAACGTAAGGAGAACAAGTAACATCTATGGAACAAAGTAAACTAGCCTTCACGAGATCAAAGAAAAAGGGAAACAACAACTTGCCGTACTATAGGATGCTGCATGCTTGCTAGACGAGTTGAGTTTGGAGTTAATCGAGATTCCAAAATAGAACGGGATGATTAGCGCTAAGCTCATACGCTAATTGTCGCATTTAGCAACTAATAACCATGAAAGGGAAACTAACACAGCTTAGTTGTCGCTCAACATTCTGATCCGTGTGCTCGCGGCATCAAATAAAGCAGCCATTGGGCGTGAGAGAACGTGATCTGAGCAGCGTCGGGAGAAAAGGCGTTGGCTTTAGCTTTTACTACCGCGGCGACGAGAAGCTGCGGATCAGCTACTGTGCGATCCGCTGGACCCCAGCCGCAAAAAAAAATGGTAAATCAAAGAGAAAACGAGCGCGCGCGTCCAAGATGGATAATGTTCTAATACGATCCGACAAGAGACAGCCGATGCGCGCCAAGCGCGGGGCATCTAAATTTTGCAAGAACGTAACGGCGCAGAGAGAGACGCAGAGAGAGACTGAGAGAGAGAAGCGGACCTGGCGGGGAGGCCTTGGAAGTGGGCCCAGAGCTCATCGTCAAGCCTGGGATGCGCGCCACCGTAGCCACCGGCGCGGATGCGGCGGAGCACCTCGGCGTAGGCCTCCGCCTTGCGCCGCCTGCCGGCGGCGGAGGAGGAAGGGGGAGGCGGTGGCGAGGCGCCGCGGCTGCCGCAGGACTCGGCCGCCATGTTAGGGTTCGCGGCGGGCGGCAGCGGCGGCGCGTAGGGGAGGCGTCGCTCCTCTCATGGGCGGCGTCGCGGTCGCGGGGCGAGGCGCTTTATACGAGGAGAGAGAAGGGAGGACGGAAGAGAGAGTGACACGGGGGGATGGGGAGGTGGTGCTGAGTCATGCGACGGGGAGAAGGGAAGCTGCTCGCACGGGCCAGGATTCGAGGCGATAGTTTTCACGTTTCAGCCCCTCCATTATTTCGAATTTTTATTTAACGGGATATG
The DNA here is from genome assembly GCA_032690845.1 of Eleusine coracana subsp. coracana. Classification (NCBI taxonomy): domain Eukaryota; kingdom Viridiplantae; phylum Streptophyta; class Magnoliopsida; order Poales; family Poaceae; genus Eleusine; species Eleusine coracana. The sequence continues at coordinate 43,664,882 of CM064430.1, forward strand.
GTGTTCTAGTACAATATTTAGACCCCATTTAAATACAAAAATTAACATACAATGTGCACGAATTCCACGTACTAAAACAGTTCGATTTGCAGAACAAACACAGCATTTAGAAAAGAAAAAAACAAAAAAATCTAAAGGAAATTTAGAAACCCACTAAATGATCTATTGTAAGAAAATTTAGAAAAAAAACGACAATCCAACAAGCATTTATAAAATTAATGGATGTGCACATTCTCTCTCTCTATTTTGTAACAATTAGTCATAGGAATATGATGTGAACACATTTCCAATCACATAGATGATCTATTCTATGGAAAGAAATGAGAGACATTAAACTATAGATGATTGAGGCCTCCAGCTTAATTATTTTTCTTGAATTGCATACTTGCGTTGCGGCCTCAAAACTTAAGACTAAATTTATTAGTACTATGATGAGAATAATACTTATAACAAATCATAACAAAGATAAAGTGGCATGTGTTCTTCTTTTTAGAGGTGATATGGCATCTATGGGCGTATTCCTTGGTAGAAGCAGTACTCTATCATTGTTTTTCTCTGTAGAAGTGTACCTATTGTCTAGTTCGAGTTGTTCATGAGAAAAGAGGGCAATATGTTTTGCTACTAACAGCATAATTAATGCAATGTTAAGACATGAATCTGAAGTGATATTACCTATGACGTTCGGAAGAGTTCCCTTTGTTGCACACATAGTCTCTTACTTCAAATATGACATCATACAACGAAACTATCATAAAAAGATACTTCATTTCAAACATCTGGATCACCACGGGAAAATACTGCCAGTAATCATTCCAACTCACTGTTTTCCCCCTCCTGGGAAAAGGCAGATCTATTAAAACTGGTGAGGTGCCGGTGCAGCAATATCCTATCCCAAATTCTAATACGGGATACCTTTCCAGCCAGATTCAGCGTGGACCTGGACATGCATGAGGACATCATCGCACCATACTAAGCTAAATTATGGTCTGAGAAGTACTTGTCCACGTGATGATCTTATCCACATGTACTAAGCTAAGATTTTGTTGAACTGGTCCGAACAACTTTAAGATTTTCAATTCCATTTGCTATCTCCTCTCGTGATATAAGTCCTCAATAGCTTGGTTATCATAAAGATACCTGATCTGACCTCTTGATTTGCATGTACACGGCCTCAAATTTGCTAAATGATTCATTTATGATCTAAAGCTTTAATTTTCATTGAGTTGCTTAGTAGGTGTCTCCGATTGCATTCGTGTTATCTAAATTAACCAAATATCAGTTGCATACTCTTTATGTTTTCTAAAGAAGTCCAATTATTATCTATATTAACAAGTTTTTTTTTCCGTGTGGTCCTTATAGCAACTAGAGCCCCAGTGAAGATACCAACTAGAGAGATCAATACTAATTAGTGATTTGGATTACAAGTTAATTAATCCACTTAGCAAGTTTACAGTTTTAAATATGCAATTAAAAAGGTTGGCATCCTTTTTGTTTGTGAGTAGGGCTGGCTAACGAGCCAGCTCGGCTCGTGTAAGGACCGAAGGCGTCCCAAGAGGAGGGGTGAATCGGTAAGCCGCTCACGAATTCAATTACTTTAAATTTCACTACTTAAATGTGCAAGATGCTCAAGTTACTCTTCTCTAGCACTCTCAAGATATGCAATATCTCTTCCTAGTGCTCTCCTCTTTTTCTCTTGGACCTTACCAAATGCTCTCAGGTATTCCACTGGCCAAGAGAGGTCTCCAAGACCCTAGCAATGAAATTATATAGGCTCCCAACCTCAAACTAGCAGTTACTCCATGAAATTGCCTTTTTGGACGAACTGATCGTACAGTCCGGTCTCTCCCAGACCGGACCGTCCGGTCACAATGGTAACGGCTCTCTAAACCGTTGGCTTAACAGTGTCCAGGCAATTTCCTGCACTGACCGGACTGTCCGGTCAGCAGACCGGACCATCCGGTCCACATTCTCTCTCCAGTCCAGGAGTCTCCGCAAAATGCTTCCTCGCTGCTCTGTGTCGAGCCATACAGATCGGACCGTCCGGTCTCTACGGTTCCCAGGCACAGACAGTTTTCTCGTTGTGGCTAAGTCCCAGACAAACTCCCCATAGTGACCGTACAGTCCGATCTCCACTGACCCCTTTGTCCGGTCTCTATGTCCAGAAGCTGAAACTTGTCGTCCTCGCTTGACTTCGTTTCTCGGCTTCTCCGAACAACTCCTTGGCTTCTCCACTGTCACATAATGCCTGTGATTTTACCGAGCAACCTTGCACATCACCGACTAGACATGACCTAAGAGAATGACCTAGACCCCCTTGATAGTCCGATTTTTCCTATGGACTCAAAGCCCTAACAACTAGTCAAGTGTTCCAAACACTTGCACCATAGCTTTGTTCTCCGCTTTGATCCATCTCTATCAACCCTTGGACTTCATCAAGTTCACAAGCCTCCATGCTTGTGGTCATTGTCATCAATTGCCAAGAAAACCATCATCCATATGATTTATAATAGAGTTTAGAGATGATTTCTACATAGATAACACTCGTATAGATATTAGCCCACAATTTAATAGTTGTCATCTATCACCAAAACATCCATACCTCGGGGATCCAATCATCAATGGTCATGAATCTTACAATCTTCCCCTTTTTGGTGATTGATAACAACCACTACTTAATCAAAAACTTCAATGAATAAACAACCGGGCTAAACAAGCTACACAAAGATCGAGAGGAACCATAACAACATATAAGAGAAACGTATAAGGTCCTACTCAATCAAGCATCATCTAGAGATACAAGGAAAAGAGTGAAGAACATACTCTAGATGAAATATGCATGCATGTCATGGCAACATATTGAATGAAACTATAAGGACATGCAATGCAAGACATAAATGATGAGATGCAACAAGTTAGCATGACAATGCATAAGAATTAAGAACAAGCATCCATCATCATGATATCATACATAGGCATACAAGATGATTAATGAATACAAGGCACTGCATATAAAAAGGAAATAAACCAAGTGAGATCAAAATAAGTAAAACATAAGCGAATGAAATCCATGACTCATCAAAATCCACGAACAACGAATAACTCCTCCAAAATAAGAACCAAATGTATCTATCTACTAAGAACCTCGTAGCTCCCCCTAGATATAAGCTACTCTCGATCGCAACAGGATCACACTCCCACTCCCCCTAGACCTAGTATCTTCTCCCCTTTTGGCAACAAGCACCAAAAAGTGGAAAACATGAACATCTACACACTCATGGTCGAAGGAAGTGGTGCAGCGACGTCCTTTGAAAGCTCTGCTCTGGGCTGCTCCTAAGGTGGATCCTGCTGTGCTCCCTGAGCCTGTGCCGCCTGAGCATCCAGCTTCTCAAAGAAATCAAGGTCTACAGGCAACTCAGACCCACTGTCCTGTGCTGCTGGAGTGACCGTGGCAGTCTCCTGAGCTGAAGTCTGGAGTAGTAAGAGGTCTGTCACGTCCTACTGAGAGAAGCCTTCATGGACTAGATCCTTTGCTACCTGAGGAGTAAGTGAGTTGACTGTAGCAGTAGGAAGGGGAGTTGTAGCTATCTCTGGGGCGGTATGGGAGTCTGCATGAGAAGTGTGCATAATGTCTGAAAATAGACTCCTGACCGATACGTGCTGGGAGCTGGAGGGTTCTGCCATCTACGAGGTCAAAGAGTGTGACGGTGAGACGAACAACACAGACACAGAGAAAGCTGACACAGGGGAGAGTTGTGCTAAAGAGAAAGTCTGTCCTGCTCCCCCTATCGATAAGACCCCTAAAAGTGACAGTCCGCTGGACTGAGCTGTCATCAAAGCTGTGAAGGGTCCAGGCTGAGTCGGTAGTTGCTAGTACTGTGGGAACACTGAAGGTCCTGGCTGCTGACTGGCCTACCTCTGGGTCAACTCCGTCATCTGAGTCATCAGGGTTGTAAGTAGTGCAGACTGCTGCCTTTGAATCTCTGCCTGGCTCCTGATGACGTCCATCATCTAACGTCTGTCCTCTGACACACTCTGGATAAACTCTCCCAGCCGTCCTGCTAGTGCTGCCATAGTGACAATGTCCTCAGACTACGAACCTGTCGGCTAGGGAGGTGCCCCTGTACTGGCTGACTCGGGAATCACTATATCTGGCTGAGCTGCCTGCTCATGAAGTACCGGTGACTCCTGCTCCTCCTCTCCTGTGTGCTGGTTGGAGGTAGACTGCGATCCCCTAGGGACTCGAGGTGCGTAGTTGGTGGTCACCTCGGGGAAAGCCTCATACTGCTCCTCCATCACTAGCCCCATCCTCCTCAAGAGATAACAGATATAGGGGCCGTAGACCAAGTGACGTCCTCCAACTCTCTCAGATATGACCTCCTCCATCTCTCCAATGAGAAGGTCTGCCAAGTCGAAAGTCTACCTCCTCAGAATGGCTGCTACAACCCACTGGTGTAAGAGTGTGACCTCCTCTCTATAGCCAGACCTGGGAATGATAGTCCTGGTGACTATCGCTCTCACCACCTTGGCCTCTACAGTGAGTCTCGCAGGGCCTCTCTCAAAGCCTGGGGTGTGTGGAGGTGGGAAAGCAATCGACACTAGGTTGTCTGAAGGCAGCTTCCCTCCCTGAGGTCTGTGGGGTGGCTCCAGTGTACCATAGGCACTCTTGTAAAGCTGAAAGTCTGAAGCCAGGAGTCCTAGGTTGGCGATCAAGTCCTGTCTGGTGACTCGGTGTGGCTGCCCTCTGAACAGGAACCATAACTCTAAGCGGTCTCTAGCAACCCACAGTGTGGCGTAGAACTCTAGCACCACGTCCTCTCTGAACTTGTGTGGAGCAGTAACTAGCTCTGCTAGCCCTGGCAAGTACGTGAAGTACTGCTTCATCTCTGTGCCGGTGGCCCTCATGGCCTCGTAAGTCATGTACTGCTGCAGCAAGAAGACTCTGTCCTTGCCCCTCAGGCTGAGGTAGCGTCTCAGACCCTCTCCAATCCTCCTTTGGAGGGGTGTCCAGTACCTCTCTCCAGTAGTGGGGAATCTAGGGACTGGAACGCACTGCTCGAAAGGCATCAAGCAGAGTACCTTAAGGTCCTTTGCAGGAACCTTAAGTATATCCGGCTCCCCGGCTGCCTGTACCTGTCTCTGTAGCCTTCTAGTGCACACTGCACAGTTGCACCTCGGGTCTTCTGCCCGGTGAGCTGTCCTCGGGAGAATAGTCTGCTCAGCCTCCTCCTTGGACTCATTAGCCTCCTCCTCAACATGTTCCTCAGATTCAGACTCTGAGGTCTCCTCCTCTAACTCCTCCTACTCAGACTCCTCCTCCTGCTGTCTGGAGGATTGTTGGTCATAGTTACACACCCACTTATATACCGCAAGAGGACGGTGTACAGTTGTAGCTCTTTTTCCCTCAGAGTATTCCAAGGTTATCGAATCCATAAGGAACGAGCGGAACTATTACTATTTAAAGGGTTACTAACAGATCGCAATGGTTGGTTTGGTATGAATGGTGACGGTGAGACAGTGGTGGATGAATGTTATTGGAGATGTAACAGGATAATGAAGGATTCTCTCCTTACAATTGGTTCACTAGCATGTAATCTTATTCTTATCAACTTGAGTGATGACCCTAATATTCTACAAGACATGGTGATTTCGTTCATCCCAGTTGTCACTACAGAGGTATTAGCTCCCCACTAGTTTCTTGCACTATGCAATGGGTAGAAGTGTATTGGCCTATAACTAATGGAAATAGATACGCAATTAAGTTCATCATATAGATTGAAGTCATCAATAGAGTATCAATGAGTATGAGAGTTACATGACCAGATCCCCACACCAGAGAAGAGAATATGAGACTACTCGCTCATCCTCCCGCTAAACATAGCACAGGGATGAGAAATAGTGCTGAAACACGCACGAGCCGATCGGCGCAACCCTCGCGCCGATCGGCGCGACCTCCCTTCTGGTGGTTCTCGTCGATGTTGGCCAACCGTCGCCGCCAATATCCTGGAACCCTAGTTTTAACAACTCAATATCGCGATTGCCGTCTCTCGGTTGCCTCCTTGGCTCTTGATAGTTATCTTCCTTTTATACTCGACGGGATTAGGTCAACTTCCATCGACTCTGACTCATATTGGGTTTGGCCTTCGTCTTTGCCGAACTTGGGCTTGTCTTCGTCATCCTTTTCTCCTGCGCCGATCGACGTGACATTGGAGCTGATCGACGCGGCCAAGTATCTGGCCCATCTCCGTTGCTCTTTGGTTCCATATCCATAATTGCCCTGTTTTACACCTATTTTCTACAATTACATCCAAAACAGAACAACTACAAATATATGCAGATATGGGGTTAATTGTTAGTCCAAACCACCAAATAACGACATAAAATGTCCCTTTTTGGTAGATAAAATGGGTAGCTAGAAACCACCAACAGTTCCCCCACACTAAAATCATTGCTAGTCCTCGAGCAATACAAAATCAAATATGTAGCAAGAATCTTCACATCATATCTCATGCAATCAATCTCAATCATCATTTTTACTTGTTATTCCACCACAAAGATTTTTCTCTCATCTTCTTTTTAACCAATTGGCATTTCATACTTGAACTTAATCGTATCACCACAAAACTTTTTAAAAACAATTTTAGTTTTCTTCAACTCATCTTTAGCATCAAACATCAAGCATTTGGTCTTCTCTAAATCTCTCAAGTGTATTTCCTTCCCTCTCCTATCTAATCAAGGATTGTATATGGATCTTGGAGGGCTATATAACTAATTAAACCATAAGGTTAACCATGTCAACATTGTGCTCAATCATGCCTACTAAGAAAGAATTTTCTTGGAAAAGAACTTTAATGGAGAAGAGGAATATAGAAGATCTAAAAAGAAAAATGTTTCAATGAGAACTATATCAAAGAATTAGAAAAAATCAGAAAGTTGCTCATGACTCTTAAGCAGACACACAAACTTAAATAAACACTAATAAGAAAAACAAACAAGAAACTAGACTCAAAAACACTTAAAAACTATGACTAATGGCAAAGCCCTTTCCCCACACTCAAAATTTGCAATGTCCTCATTGCAAGAGAAGAAACTCAACACACTAATCATTCAAACCATGCCTGTTCAAGACTCGAAAAATTCGTCTTATATTCCTTATGAGAAAAGTGTAGTCCGCTTCATTCATCTCGATTGTATCCTGGATTCTCCGATCCACATCCCTGTGATGCCTGTAGGCACGATCCTTGCTAGATACAAGCGCTCAATATTCCTTCGGCAGACTGGACAACAAATGGGTGGTTGCAGATTATGATTTCCAATACTGTAGGGAGAGACACTGTTCAAACTCCTCTGAGTCGATCGGTGCATAGGCTGAGCCGATCGGCGCGGTGGTGTTCTTTCTCCATTACGACTTCCTCCACTTCCCTCTGTATTACCATTAACTCTTGTTGAAGTTCCTACTGCCCTGTCATTACTGCATGCTGCTGGTGTTCTCCAATTTTCAAACTTAGGACAACCAAACCTTCTTCGCATATCAAAATCATCACTAAAGTCTCCAGGCACACTAGGGTCACCACTTTCCAAAGTTTCCAAACAGTATAATGAATCAAAGTCGCTATCCCATTCAAAATACTATTGAATTGGCTTACCCGATAGTCTAGCGGATCTTCAAACCTCTGGTGTAGTCTTACACTTCTTTGCAGTAGGCTCTTCATCGTCACTTGGCAGAGCTGTTAGATCAATAAATTCAGCCATCTTCAGGTCGCGTCGATCGGCCTCTGTGTCGTGCCAATCGGCTCTGATGTCACGCCGATCGGCTCCAATTTACGCCGATCGGTGCAGCTGGCGACTTCCTTCATATACTCAGCCAACTGTTCTAGATTACGCTCATAGATCACCTTGTTCTGCTGCCTTCGTAAAATCTCATCGTTAATCTCCTTAGGCGTCTTCCCTCCAGGAACTACGTGATAGCCATCATCATATCAAACATTTCTAGGTATGAAGGTTGGATCTTCTGCCAATTGGAGTTCAACCCTATGTTGAAGATCTTTAGCATAAAAGAAACACTTGCAACCTTCGATGCAGCTGTTCCTATGAATCTTGTTTTCTTGAAAACCCTCCCAATCAGTAAAAACCCTTGGAGAAGCTCCATCCTTTCTAGCCTGAAGATCCTTTTCCGCATCCAGCTGGTTCATGGCTTCTTCGGCTTCCTCTTGCAGCTTGAGTTCATACTTGGTGGCAATATCATGTTCACTATAAAGCCAACACTTATGGATCGTGAGAGCGCTCTCTTCATCTAGTTCCTCCTTCTCTTGCTTAGTCAATGATCTTTCGAAAGATAGGAAATCTTCATATGACAAGGGCTTAGCAAGATCAAGAAGGCATTTCATGGTATACCTTTGAGAAACAACTTCACTTTTAATAGGTGTTATATATTTTCCCTTGTGCACCAATACTCTCTTCATCATCTACCGAAGTTCATTGTCCATCTTCACCTTGTCTGCGTTCCACGCATCAGCTTCGCTTTTCTTCATGAATTTCTTCCTCACATTTGACCAGACGATAGGATCATCTCGTGTTGGTGTCAACACCTCGTCTATTTCGTCCCAGGGCCAAACAGCAGAGAGCTGCGGAAATCCGTCACCGAGCCGATCAATGCCAGAGTCACGTCGATCGATGTAAGTGTCGTGCCGATCGGCGCCGCCTTGGTTGCTTCCCGACGCGCCGCCTTCCATTGCTTCTGCCCTTAGGGTTTGTTCCGGTGACTACATAATGCGAGATGATCCATGGGGTTGCTTCCCTCTCATATTTATATCCCTTGATTTCCAATTGGACTAGGACTCTATCTCTTATTTGCAGAATTCAACGAGTCTTAATAAGGCAAGGTCCGAAACTGACTCAAAAACCAAAAAGACTCTACCGCGCCGATTGGTGCAGGACTGCGCCGATCGGCGCAGCATCGAGCTGATCGGCGCGGTACACTAATTTATCCAATCAGAAATAGAAAAATCATGAAAATCAAAAACACATAAAGAGTTTTTGTTTTATGTCGTTAAGCTCGACCACACAGGGCACTAAGCAGTGAAGTACATATCAAAAGATTTTAATTCAAATGTGTCAGATTCTAGATATACCTTTAGATGTTGTCCATTCACCGTGTACTTGTTTCTTTTGCCATCCATTATGATTACAGCTCTCGAAGGTAACACCGTGTTCACAAGATAAGGCCCTTCCCATTTACTTCGTAGATTGCCTTTACCAAATAATCTGAATCATAAATTAAATAGGAGTACCCGATTTTCTTCCTTGAATTTCTTTTTCAAAAGCTTCTTATCATACCACTTCTTTGTCTTTTCCTTGTATATTGCCACATTTTTATATGCACGCAATCGCATCTCTTCTAATTCACTTATTTGTATCTTCCTTTTCACGCCGGCGGCATCAAGATCCAAATTCATTTCCTTTATTGCCTAATAAGCCTTATGTTCTAATTCCACTGGTAGGTGACATGATTTCCCATAGACAAATTGATATGGGGTCATGCCAATTGGTGTCTTGAATGCCGTCTTATATGCCCATAATGCTTCATTAAGCTTTGTGGCCCAATCCTTTCCTTCCTTTGTAACAATCTTCTACAGAATCCCTTTTAATTGCTTATTTGACGTTTCTGCTTTTCCATTTGTCTGGGGATGATAGGATATTCCAATTCTATGTTCAACCCTAGATTTAGCCAAAAACCTAGTAAATTCTCCTCCTGTAATATGGGATCCTCCATCTGTAATTATTATCCTTGGTACTCCATACCTAGGGAATATCTGCTCATTAAGTATACTCCTTGATTCTCTTATGGTATTGGCCTTGCATGTCATTGCTTCGACCAACTTGCAGACATAATCAACGGCAACCAATATATACTCGCAACCATGAGAATTCACAAATGGTCCCATAAAATCCATACCCCAAACATCAAAGATATCAACTTGAAGATTGTACTTAAGAGGCATTGCATTCCTACTGTTAACATTCCCTATTCGTTGGCATTGAGCATATGTTGCAACATACCTTTTTGCATCTTCATGCATAGAAGGCAATAGAAACCACTTGCCCATACTTTTGTCTGTGTTCTGAAATAGCCATAATGTCCCCCATAATCCGAAGAGTGACATTTTGCCAAAATGCTCGCTCTTTCTTCTCTGGGTACACATCTTTGCACTGCTCCGTCCTGGCAATACCTATACAAGTATGGGTCGGCCCATATAAATTTTCTCATTTCACTCTTAACTCTTTTCTTTGTGTTCTTGTTTATTATGTCAGTTTGTCCCTTAAAACCTTTGATAATATCCATCATCCAACTCTCTCTACGATCAAATATGGCAAACAACTGCTCTTGTTGCATTTCATGTTTTATTGGCTCGGTTGATGATGATTCAAGACGGGACAAATGATCTGCTATAGAATTTTCTACCCCTTTTTTATCTTTTATCTCCATATCAAATTCTTACAGCATCAATACCCATCGCATTAACCGAGGCTTAGACTCTTTCTTTGAAACCAAGTATCTTATAGCGGCATAATTAGTATATACAATCACCTTAGAATTTAGAATGTAGGATCTAAACTTCTCAAAAGAAAATATAACAGCTAACGTCTCTTTCTTGGTTATTGTATAATTGATCTGCGCCTCATTCAAAGTTTTCCTAGCATAATAAATAGCATGCACTTTACCTCCCTTTCGTTATCCAAGAACAGCTCCAACTGCATAGTCACTTGTATCACACATAATTTCAAAAGGTAAACTCCAATCAGGTGGCTACATAATGGTGCAGAGCATAGAGCTTCCTTTAATCTTCTGAAGGCAAAGAGTCTTTCATCATTCATGACAAATTTTGTATCTTGCTTTAATAATCCTGTTAGGGGCTTAGCTATCCTTGAATAATCCTTGACAAATCTGCGATAGAAGCTGGCATGTCCAAGAAAACTCCTCAAAGTTGTAAGATCAGTAGGGCGAGGTAATTTCTCAACTGTAGATATCTTTGCTTTATCAAACTCTATCCCTCTATTAGATATGACATGACCAAGTACTATCCCTTCTGTTATCATGAAGTGACACTTCTCCCAACTAAGAACTAAGTCGCATTCAACACACCTTTTCAAAACCTTGTCCAAATTCTCCAAGCAACTATCAAAATCAATACCATGCACAGAGAAGTCGTCCATAAATACCTCCATAATATCTTCTATGAATTCAGCGAATATTGCATTCATGCATCTTTGAAATGTGGCGGTCGTATTGCAGAGACCAAATGGCATCCTTCTATATGCATATGTCCCGAAAGGGCAAGTAAAAGTAGGTTTCTACTGATCCTCTGGTCTTACCGATATTTGAAAGAAACCACTATATCCATCCAAATAACAAAAGTATGAATTCTTTGCTAACCTTTCAAGCATCTCATCAATGAATGGAAGAGGATAGTGATCTTTCTTCGTCACCTTGTTCAAACTTCTATAATGTATGCACATTCTCCATCCAGTTATAGTCCTTTGAGGGATCAACTCATTGTTCTCATTAGGCACTATTGTCAATCCTCCTTTCTTGGGCACACAATGTACTAGACTAACCCATTCACTTTCAGCAACAGGGTAGATCATACCTGCGTTAAGCAGCTTCAAAATCTCCTTTTTAACCACTGGCTTCATTGATTCCTTCAACCTTCGCATCCCTTCAACCACTGGTTTAGCATTCTCTTCCAAGTTAATCTTGTGGGTGCAAAATACGGGACTGATTCCCTTGATGTCATCCAATATGTAACCAATAGCCTTCTTATGCCTTTTGAGCATAGTAAGTAGCTTCTCTGTTTCTTCTTTTGTTAGGGCATTATTCACGATAACTGGATATGTTTTATTCTTCCCTACATATTCATAGCGTAGCTCCTTCGAAAGTTCCTTCTGTTCCACTTCTGGTGCTTCATCTGGATCCAGCTCCCCCAGAGGTTCAAAATCAAGATTTTCCTGGTTGAGCCGATCGGCGCAAGCATCACGCCGGTCGGCGCCGGTAGTATCCTTGTCACTTTCGCGCATGATGTGGTCAAGTGGGTCTCCCATATCCATTTCTATCTTTTCGTCTTCCTCTGGGTAGAATTCCTGATAGCAAGAAGGGTCTTGATGAGTCGGATTATTAAATTGAAATTGCACTTCTTCACCTCCTAGGTGTAGCGTAATTTAACCTTTCCTAGCATCTAGAACAGCTTGTACTAATCTTAAGAACGGCCTTCCTAGAATGATGTCTTCAATTCCAGTTTCTTCATTACTTAGAACGAAGAAATCCACCAGTATTATTTTTGAGCTGATCTTAATTTCAACATTTTTTATCACCCCCAGTGGCTTGGTCTTCGTTCCATCCGCCATGATGAGCTCAAGTTCAGTCTCTATCAGCTGCTGATGAGTTCCAGAAGGCATGCTCATAAATGCATCATAAATCATCAAGCTGATACGGAAACCAAAATCACACAAAGCTTTCAGAATTTCTTCTCTGATATCTCGCATGGTATGTATGATTCTTCTTCTTCTTCATCAGCGTCACCTACAGCATACACACCACACAATTCTTCGTAGGGGGATGGCTCAAAGCAACTGTCTAGTAATCTGTTTGCTTGTTTCACCTCTGTTCCATCAAGCTCTATATCATCCTTGTAAAGCTTCCCTAAAACTCTCCCAATAATCTCTTGACTGAAAACTTCTGACTTAAGGTGATTACTCAGGAAATTGTACTCAATTCTAGCTACGGAAGCATCTTGCGGGCTGAAGGATCTTCTCATATTGATCAACTCTTGCAAAAAATCAATAGGAATCCAGTCCATTGGTTCAAATTCGTCGAGTGGTTTAGCATTCGCCAATGTCCTATCCTCCTTTGGTTTAGCAAAGTTACCTTCAAATTCCTTCAGGTGGCTGTCCAGAATCGCAGCTTCTATCTTGGTATATTCCTTGCAACTTGACAGAGTTGTTAGGGTGATCAGCTCTCCTGTTGTTGTAACTGCGCTGATTGGTTCAGAGACTGCGCCGATTGGCGCGCACATCAGATCCATAGAAGCGGGTCTGACGGGCTCTATCTCTTCAAATTTATGCTCTAAAGTAATCATTGATCTACTCTCAGACATAAAGATCTGTTCAATCGGCGACTCTTCCTTTTGCATAACTTCTGGGCATTGTCAGCTTGGTTCTACGTATTCTTCCTAATGCTTGTGCAAAGCTTCATTCTCGGCAATTTTGCCTAACAATTCAATCCCTGCATTGGCTGTCAATCTCAAAAAACTTCCTCTGGCTGATCCATCCAAATGCATCCTCGATGCCTTGTTTATGGCCATGTAGAAGGTTTGAGCACACATATTCTCATCAATGCCGAGGTCAGGTCCTTGTTTCAACAATGTTTGAAAATATGTCCAGGCTTTCGCGAGAGATTCTTCATCTTCTTGTAAGAAGTTCACCACTTCTCTTCTCAACTTCTGCATCTTTGGCAAAGGAAAATAGTGGAGACAAAAATTTCCAACTAATTCACTCCACTTACCTTTTGCTTCTCGAGATGCTGTCTTGTGCCATTCTTTGGCTTTACCTCCTAAAGAGAATGAGAAAAGCAGCCATCTATAAAGATCTCGAGGCACTCCTTCATGATGGAAAGGTTGGCAAAGTGCCTCCAAGTCTTGTAAGTTAGTATACAGGTTCTCCTCTTTTGCTCCAAAGAACTTATTTGCTTCATCCATGCTAATGATAATGGGGTTCAACACATAAGAGGGGGTCGTGGCTTTCTCGTCTGAGGATTGAGGCACCAGCACTTCTGGAGATGGCAAAGAAAGCTCCCTGAGCATCGAAGAAGGCCCTGTCGTACTCATCCTGAAAATTCACACAAAACACAGAAACAAAAACAACTAGAAAAGAAAGAATTAGACGTTAGTAAAATATTAATAGTAAAAGAACTGGCTTGTTCCCCGGCAATGGCGCTAGAAAAAGAGCTTATTGGTCGTAGTTACGCACCCACTTATATATCGTAAGAGGACGGTGTACAGTTGTATCTCTTTTTCCCTCAGAGTATTCTAAGGTTATCGAATCCACAGGGAATGAGTGGAACTATTACTATTTAAAGGGTTACTAACCGATTGCAATGGTTGGTTTGGTGTGAATGGTGACGGTGAGAGAGTGGTGGATGAATGTTATTGGAGATGTAACAGGATAATGAAGGATTCTCTCCTTACGATTGGTTCACTAGCACGTAACCTTATTCTTATCAACTCGAGTGATGACCCTAATATTCTACAAGATATGGTGGTTTCGTTCACCCCGGTTGTCACTACAGAGGTTATTAGCTCCCTACTGGTTTCTTGCACTATGCAATGGGCATAAGTGTATTGGCCTATACACTAATGGAAATAGATGCGCAATTAAGTTCATCACATAGATTAAATTCATCAATAGAGTATCAATGAGTATGAGAGTTACATGATCAGATCCCCACACCAGAGAAGAGAATATGAGAATACTCGCTCATCCTCCCGCTAAACATAGCAGAGGGATGAGAAATAGCGCTAGAACACGCACGAGCCGATCAGTGCGACCTCCCTTCTGGTGGTTCTCGTTGGTGTTGGCCAACCATCGCTGCCAATATCCTGGAACCCTAGTTCTAACAACTCAATATCGCAATTGCCGTCTCTCGATTGCCCCCTTGGCTCTTGATAGTTATCTTCCTATTATACTCGACGGGATTAGGTCAACTTCCACCGACTCTAACTCATATTGGGCTGGGCCTTCGTATTTGCCGGACTTGGACTTGTCTTCGTCATCTTTTCCTCCTGCATCGATCGGCGCACCATTGGAGCCGATCAGCGCGGCCAAGTATCTGGCCCATCTCCGTTGCTCTTTGGTTCCTTATCCATAATTGCCCTGTTTTACACCTGTTTTCTGCAATTACATCCAAAATAGAACAACTACAAATATATGCAGATATGGGGTTAATTGTTAGTCCAAACCACCAAATAAAGATGTAAAACGTCCCGTTTTGGTAGATAAAATGGGTAGCTAGAAACACCAACAAGGATCCCTACTCCGTAGTTCTTGACGGTCTACCCTGACGGGAAACCGGAGTACGCTGCGGCCACGGCGGTGGAACAACTCCCACAGCCAGAGGTGCAGTCCTCTGCCTGCTGCTCCTCCTCAAGCCCTGTGCCTCACGAGGCAGCTCTAAGATCAGTCGTGTCCCTGGAGTCATCCAAGACTCCTCCATGGCATCTAGGTGCCTAGCCATTCTCCTGGCTTTCTCTGACTCTGGGTACAGCCTCGGTCTCTTCTTGGTCTTAGGCTTCTCAGGCATCTTCCCCTTGCCCTTGTCCTGTCTTGAACCTGCCATCTGACTGCTGCTGCTATCACTGCACGCACATAGGTGTAGATGGGATAAGCATGGAAACCTAATACATCTAAAAGCAAAGCACCATTAGGAAAGAATGCGCAATAGAAATCCTAGCACCGAATAAAGTACATGATCACTAGACAATTATGCAAAGTAACAATTGTGATCATCGACTATATGTGGTTGGTATGAGTCATCTAGTGTGCAGTCAAATAATAGGCAATTAATCTAACTGTAGACTAAACAGGAGACAAACCCTAGAATTGCAATTAACAGATAATCAATGGAATTAATTACATCTAGGTTGAGCCAATTAATTAATTAATACAACTAAAAGATGGGAACCAGCACTAATTG
Source organism: Eleusine coracana subsp. coracana (assembly GCA_032690845.1). Taxonomy (NCBI): domain Eukaryota; kingdom Viridiplantae; phylum Streptophyta; class Magnoliopsida; order Poales; family Poaceae; genus Eleusine; species Eleusine coracana. The sequence continues at coordinate 43,680,624 of CM064430.1, forward strand.
CATCAATTAACTAATTACTCAGGATTTAGGGCATCAATTGATGAAAGGAGTGAATGGCACAATACCCTGGGGAAGTGTCAAACTCAAACACCGAAGAACTCCTAACCGATCACCTCAAAGGTGAATTTTTTGAGGATTCCATCAATGGAGGTGCAGGGAGAAGAGGGGAAACTCTTCCCTTGCAATCAGCAGAGAGGAGGGGGTGCGTGCATAGGAGAGCGGGAAGCGGAGGCGGCGACGCTCGGTGTGGCATGCTGCGTGGCGGCGAGGTGAGGTAGCAGCGACAGAAGCAGGCGGCCGCGGCTTGGCGCACGGCGGCGGCTGCACTAGAGGCGCGTGGGTGCGGCAGCTAGCGAGGGCGAGCGGTGGCGGAGGCGCACAGGCAGGGCGAGCGGCGGTGCAATGGTGTCTCTAGCGACGGAAGGAGACGAGGCGGCGCTCTTGGCATGCGTGAACTCGGCGCTGGAGTTGAACGGGGAAGAAGACAAGTGTTGTCAATTTTGACTTTGGTCAAAGACTTGACGGAAGGCCCAGATCCATAGAAGGATAGATCAACAACTTGGATTTTGAAGCGCATCTCGCAATCAGCCGAACTGATCGGACGGTCCGGCCTCTACACCGGACTGTCCGATCAGGTTGGGGTCTGCCGGCTTTCTGCAGACCGGACGGTCACCAGTCTCTACAACCAGACTCCCCCTAGGCATTGTGCCCAGTGCCACTGACCGTACTATACAGTCATATGACCGGACCGTACGATCACTTCCAGAAAATTGCTGAGTCAAGGATTTTCTCCATTTTCCAAGTGCTCTCGCTAAACACTCAAATAAACACGCTCCCTCATGAGTAGATAGGTCATTGAGGTCCATGTCACTTGTGGTGGACTTTACATAATCTTCATGAAAGCGCTCGGTCCACCACCACCACCATCTAGGTCTTGTTCTTGGGTACCCACTTATACGTAGCCGATCTCTCAAGATCAATAATGCACTTAGGCACCCATATGCTCTTGACCTTCCTTTTCTTGTTTGGTGGTCCCAAGGCCTTAGCTTTCACCTTGCCATCCTTGTTCCTAAAAAGCTTGAAATGTGTGTTCTCATGGAACAAGTTAGCATTAGGTAAAACAGTGGAACTTCTCACCATGGGACAATCCTTGGTGGCGTGGCCATACTTGCAACACCTCTTGCAATAGTAGTCGTCGGCGAGAAGGGGTTTGATCCATACGGGGATGGAATCACTCATCCCTATGATGTCGATGGCGGCGGGATATGAGCCAAGTCCCTGGTGGGAGACATTGTTCACAAGGTTCCTTCCAAGAATCTCCTTGTGGATGGCTCTACCACATGTGAGCCTCTCAAAGCCATCCATCACCATCTTCCTCTCTTCCTTGAGCTTGTGATATTCTTCCAAAACAAATGGCTCAAGAGAAGAAACCTCGACCGAGGTGGTTAGTTCATCACACATAGTAGAAGCATCACTCTTTGATAAACTAGGGGAGGGAGAGGCAAGGTTCTCAACATTGATGGCCTCGTAAGTGATCTCACGGGCCTTGTACTTCTCATGAAGCTCTACATGATCACCCTTGAGTTTTTAATAACTCTTGTTTAAGGCCTCATGAGATGTGACAAGGTCCTTAAGCTCACTCTCAAGCTCACCAACACGGTCCTTAGCCAACTTACACTCTTTTCTTACCACATCCAACATTGGATTTCTTGACGGTGATGTCGCGGGCTTGCTCAAGCATACTCTAAAGTTCGGCACATGAGAGCTCCTCATCATCGCTATCATTGCTGCTATCATCCTCACTCTCCCCAAGTTGACTCATGGCCATGAGGTACGTGGGAGGTGGAGGAAGAGCTCCTGTAGGTGTGGTCTTGATCATGGCTAGATCGGCCACTTCTTCATCACTTAAGGAAGAGAACTCATTACTTGAGTTGTCGCTTGTCCACTCTCCAACAAGGGCCTTGCGAGAGAACTTCTTCTTGTAGTCTTGAGCTTTGCCTTTGCCTTTGCTCTTGTCCTTGTTGAAGTACCTCTTCTTCTTGTGCTTGGCCTTGGCGTCTTGTTCTTCTTCTACACTTGAGTCTTGTGACTTGAATGCTTCTTTTTTGGGCTTTGGGCACTCTCGGACAAAGTGATTCTTTGAGCCACAATTGAAACACTTGCCCCTTGACTTGGAAGCAAACTTATTCTTGAAGTTCTTCATCTTCTTCATGAGAAGAGCCAAGTCCTTGGTCAAGTCACCCTCATCATCATCTTCTTCATCATCATCCTTAATGATCGCCTTCTTCTTGTTCTTCTTGCTCTTGCTAGATTCTTGCTTGTCAGCCGGTAGAGCAAGATTAGATGATTGAGGATCATCCAACCCCAACTTATAGCTCTCGAAGGCTGTGATCTTACCAAGTATTTCCTTCATGGTCCTAGTCTTGAGGTCACCTTGCAAGATGAAGGTGATGATGGACTCATACTTGGGATCTTTGAATAGCCTCAAGAATCTTCTTATCACCTCAACAAGCTTCATCTTGAAATCATCTCCAAGTGCATTGATCTCCTTCACTAGTACATGAAAACGAGAATGAACAGTGTTAGCTCTCTCATGTGGCAATCTAGTGAAGTTATCATACTTGTTTTTTAGCATATAGTATCTTTCCTCTTTGACATCACTGGTCCCTCATAGAGCCCCTGAATCTCAGTCTAGATACCATGTGCTGAGGAACTAGCATCTAGCTGAGTGAAAACATCCTTAGAGATGCAAGCAAACAAAGCATTCTTGGCCTTAGCATTACACTTAATGTAGTCAGGCTCAAGTAGGTTCGCATCCACATCAGACTCGTGAGTGACTGCCCATATCTCTGGATCAAGGGATTAAAGGTAGGCTTGCATGCGAGCCTTCCAATAAGCATAGTCCTCACCATTGAATATGGGAACACTCCCTGCCAGTCCCGGCATCCATACTCAAGGCGGTGAAACCTCAAAGATGAGCACTTGGCTCTGATACCACTTGTAAGGACCGAAGGCGTACCGAGAGGGGGGGGGGGGTAAATTGTTAAGCCGCTCATGAATCCAATTACTTCAAATTCCACTACTTGAGTCTAATACGATAAGCAACCTAAGCAATTCTAGTAGGCCAAGATCCTACACATGCTAGTGTTTATGATATGATAAAGAGCAAAAGCCAATCACACTAGTCTATGTAAGCCACAAGTCACCCTACTCACTAGAGCACACAATTGCGGAATAGTAAAGAGAGGGTCAAAGAATGCTCATGATTTTTTCTCGAAGTCTCGGAAGGATGACGCCTTCCCCTAATCCTTGTTGTACTACTCCCGCCGGAGTCCCGGTCCCTCCCGCCACCAAGTGGAGTTCTCACCCACGAGCCCGCAATCACTCCTAGAGTGAAGACATGGTGTGCGACACCGCTGCACAAAGCACAAGCTCGTCTCCCTCGAGAACTTGCCAGACTCCCCGAGCTGACACGGGCGCTCACTAGCGATGCCCCTTTCAACGGCGGGCTCAAACCGTATACAAACATGTGACGACCATCACAACTGATCACGATAGGCTCGATCACCAACACCTAACCGGTCTAGGTCTCACCATAGACCAAGAGTAACAATCTAGATCACACCCTCAAGGACACCCTAACCTTAGATGTGCAAGATGCTCAAATTACTCTTCTCTAGCACTCTCAAGATATGCAATATCTCTTCCTAGTGCTCTCCTTTTTTCCTCTTGGACCTTACCAAATGCTCTCAGGTATTCCACTGGCCAAGAGAGGTCTCCAAGACCCCAGCAACAAAGTTATATAGGCCCCCAACCTCAAACTAGCAGTTGCTCCACGAAATTGCCTTTCTGGATGAACTGACTGTATAGTCTGGTCTCTCCCAGATCGGACCGTCCGGTCACTCTGGTAACGGCTCTCCGAACCGTTGGCTCAACAATGTCCAGGCAATTTCCTATACTGACCGAACTATCCGGTCAGTAGACCGGACCGTCCGGTCCACTTTCTCTCTCCAGTTCAGGAGCCTCCGTAAAACGCGTCCTCGCTGCTCTGTGTCAAGACATACAGATCGGACGGCTCCCAGGTACAGACAGTTTCCTCACTGCGGCTACGTCCCAGACAAACTCCCCATAGTGACCGTACAGTCCGGTCTCCACTGACCCCTCTGTCCGGTCTCTATGTCCAGAAGTTGAAACTTGTCGTCCTCGCTTGACTTTGTTTCTCGGCTTCTTCGAACAACTCCTTGGGTTCTCCACTGTCACCTACTGCCTGTGATTTCACCAAGAAACCTTGCACATCACCGACTAGACATGACCTAAGAGAATGACCTAGACCCCCTTAATAGTCCGATTTTTCCTATGGACTCAAAGCCCTAACAACTAGTCAAGTGTTTTAAACAGTTGCACCATAGCTTGTTCTCCGCTTTGATCCATCTTCATCAATCCTTGGACTCCATCAAGTTCACAAGCCTCCATGCTTGTGGTCATTGTCATCAATTGCCAAGGAAACCATCATCCATATGATTTCTAATAGAGTTTAGAGATTATTCATATATAGACAACACTTGTGTAGATATTAGCCCACAATTTCATAGTTATCATCTATCACTAAAATATCCATACCTCGGGGATCCAATCATCAATGGTCATGAAGCTTACAGCTCGTTAAAGCTCGACTTGCGAAAGCTCGTTAAGCTAACGAGCGAGCTCGGCTTAGCTCGTTAGGGCTAGCGAGCTAGAAAAGATGTTCGGCTTGGTTCGTTTGGAAAGTTTGAGCCGGCTCATTAGGTTCACGAGCCAAGCATAATTCAACTATGATGACAAGAACATTAATTAATTTATATATTTTAATAATACTAAAGCATGAAAATAATGTCCTAAATATTAATAAAGAGAATATTATTAAAAACCATAAATTTAACTCTAAAATGACAATCAATAAGTCCGTATAAGATAGATGTTTTAACATTAAATATAAATTTTATAAGTATTATACTTTATTTATATGTTAAATATAATTTAAGGTTCACTAAATATAAAAATTTGAGGTTTCTATTAATTTGAAGGTCGATAGTTTTATATTATCGAGCTTATCGAGCCTATCGAACAATTTATGCGATTAAAAGAGTGAGACAACTGAATGAGAATGGACGATAAATAGTTGAGAATTGACCATTATTGTTGGAACTTTCTAATTTTTATTTGATTAAAAGTTTGGATAATTTTTATTTACTATTTTGAGTCATTAAATCTAGATCTAGCGATTTATAATTATTTTATAATGATCCTAAAACATAAAATATAAATTAATAAATCATCGACTCAAAACTTTTATACAATTAAAAGCTAAAAAAATATTTTATTTTGTCAGTTCTCAAGCATAGAAATTGTAACTCTTGGCTTAAAAACAAATAACTAGGGATGATAATACTTTGTCCACAAATTGTCCTTGGCTATTATACTAGTACAATCCTCGAGCTTGTGTTAGCTGTGTGAATAAGGTTTTGTACTACACTAGAACACGCAACAAAAGATACTGTCCTGCCTTTCAAAGTAAATCGTTCGATATCATGTCACTGGTCCCCACCAGCAGTTAGATCGCCAACGCCAAGAAAGATGTTTTATCATGAAGGGAGGATTTTTTTTTTAACTAGTAAGGACAGTCTCAATGTATAATTTTATTTTGCAGTTTTTAAGAGTGCCACATCAGATTTGAAGATTTAGATTGATGTATGAAATAGTCTCTCTCAATGCATAGTTTCATCTCATGATTTTATATATAAATTATAACATTAAATTAATATCTATTTGTTACATTGAGATTGGTCAAAATATGTTTGGATGAAACTTTATGTTCTCAATGGGAGTTTTAAAAGAGTTTCATACCTATGAAATAGTGCCAAATGAGTTTCATCCTATGAAACCTATTTGCCCTATTTCATATTAATTAATATGCCACATCATCTCTTTTGCTTATGTGACACCTTATTTAATGCTAATGAAATTTCCATTAAGACTGGCCTAAGAGAGGATCTTATACGGGAGAAAAATGGTATTCAGTCTACAAGTATAGGGTAATAATATCTCACTTTAATTATGTCCAACTTGTGGGAGTTTTTGCTTGTCCACTCCACTCAATATGTCAAATAACACCAACTATAGCACCGTTTCAAAGGGAGATATTATGCAGTCTTTTTTTTTCTTCGAGAAGTGGAAACACAAAACAATTTACGTTGACATATATAGTATACATTATTACTCCCTCCAAATTTCTTTACATGACGTTAGGACAAAGTTGTTAGTTCATTTTTGAACTAATTACTCTCTATCCTAACAACAACAAAATATGACCGGAGGTAGTCATCTTTATTGATGTTTTTTATAAGATATTTATCGATGGTTGGTGATAATGTGCAAAGTGATATATATACTAGTTCCCTTCTGGTTCTTTCCTGGTACTTCTCTCATGCTTCACCGCCAATCTGCGATGCACATTGGCATCAAAGACCACAAATTATGTTGGATATTTACATGTCAGTCTTCATACTGCCGTACCATCACCATCACGATTGATCGGACTCAACCTAAAATCACAAAGGCCTCCTTTGGATCGTGCACTTTTCCTCGAATCTTACATTTCTTATGAAAGTAAACTGATTTTTTTTTAATTCCTGACGTTTCCAAAGTCTAACTTGAAATCGTTCAAAATTTTATCGGAGGTTTCAGATTATTTAAAAAATTGACCTCGAGTGAGTTGCAGCAGTTATTAGGTACGATTCGGCTATAGATAGTACTGCTGCAGCGATTAGTAAAGTATTACAAGTCATAATAAACTAGAGCATCTGGCTAAGCCAAAGAAGATAATGGGCTACGCCAAAGACAAGGAAGCCATTGAGACCATTAATTAAGCGGCGTCAGTGAAACACAGAGGAGGAGGATAAGCTTGTTTAATTACGCGTCGTGCCCGAGCCTCGTCGTGTCGGCCTTCCGTGACGAGGAGACATTAGTAAATTGTCTGTACGGCGGCATACTAGGAAGAATATGCCATGCCGCCCCTGCTTAGACGAGGGGTCTTGTGATCCTGCCGCTGCTTTAGTTGGCTTGATCCTATAGTCATATCAGTGCTGATATATTGGTCCATCCATTCTCAGGCTCGGTAGGTCCAGCGTCGCTGACACGACGTTGTTCGGAGCACAAAGTTGATTGGCACAATATGGACCTATTCTAAATAAAGAAAGTCATGGTGTCCGTAATATCTCAAAACAACTCCAGCGGATCTGCTCTACCGACTACCGCAAATGGAGGGCAGCAAAAGGGACACAAATAATAATCTAGCTCTCTCATAGAGCAAGAAAGGTAACCTTCATATTGAAGATAATGCTCATAAGATAGATATATAAACAATGTAATGTGTATATAATTAAATATTTGATATGAGTAGTACCTTATTCTATTGGAAAAATTGTCTGAGAGACACTGAGAAACAACGGTTTCGTCTGTAACACACTCACAATCGCGTTTTTGTCTCAGACATACTACGATTTTGAATTCTCTCGTCTGTGGCACACTATTACTGTTTAACAATTATTTTTAACTTTTTTATCTCAATGTACAAAATACATTGATATTTGATTTTTTTGCATTAACATATATTGTTACATTCTCTATCATAAAAAAATATATACACATTTTTTGTTATTGTTGGCATGGCTTGCTCCATAAATTAAATATTAAAATAATAAGCAAAGCATGTGAACAATCAAAAAAAATTAGGTCTATTTTTTAATGATAGAGAATGTAATAATGTATGTTGGTTCAAAGATTCAAATTGTAATATATTTTATGTGTTGCGATAAAAAAAAGTTGAAAACAATTGTTAAACGGTAATAGTGTGCCACAGACGAGAGAATCCAAAATCATAGTGTGTCTGAGACAAAAACACGATTGTGAATGTGATACAGACGAAATCGCCGTTTCTCAATATCTCTCAGACAATTTTCCCTATTCTATTTGGTTAAACCAGATAGTGCTAATGCAATCATGTGGCGCTTCCGTGTAAAGTTATTTGTTTGTCTAAAATTATAATAACTGAAACTTGGAAATGAAATATAGGAGTATGTTCGGGAGATTTATATAGGTAGAAATTTTAGTGTAGCTATTTTGTAATGCAAATTATACGTATGGTACTAAACCAACAAACTAGTACAATTATTGATTAGTGGAGCGAGGTTAAATGGAATGCCACACCCCATGCATACTATTTTTATTCAAGGCCGTGGATGCTATGTAGGCTCGCTTTGGTATCACGGTGATTTTTTAAAAGTACTTTTTTATTTTCATGTGAGATTTTTTTAAGTAGTATGATACACAAAAATCAGATATAAATGAAAACATTCCTCCGACTAACTTAGATTTTAACATGAAAACTACTAAACTCTAAAACGAAAATACTATCCGTTCCAAATTATACGACATTTTATTTTCTCAAATTTTCTCAAATTTTCTCAAATTAGAAGACACTCTCGCATCCTAATATATCTTCTCTCATCGCAATAGATCCTTTATCTCTATCTCTTCTTCTCCTTTCTATGCAACTACATTTTTCACCTCTCATTGATTTCCATATTTGAAGCTAAAACATCATATAGTTCGAATAGAGTAAAAAAACAATGGATAAAAAATTGATGCAGCTACTATTGTTATGCCACATATAGCCCACATACACTATCCTAGAGCTCAAACTCACATTCATCAGACGGCAATCTCTCTCTCTCTCTCTCATCCTTTTCTTCCAGTGACACAATGTCACCGTCTTCACTAATGTCACCGTCTTCACTCCAGCTTGAGATAGGCCTAGACGTGGTTAACCACATAACCAATTTTTTCTTTATTTATGATTCGATTTTTCTATACTTTTCAAATTGTATTTGGAGAGGTTATTGTGCAACCTTCTCAAGTTGTTGTTACGTGTTCCAAACTGTATCGTCAACCTCCCACAATCGATGTTGTCGCTTCAACTTCGGTCTTGACCGAGTTGCTTCAAGGCGCTCCCTCACCATCCACCCTGTCCACCACCCGTTAAGTACCAACCGTATGCAACTCCACTATCATGCTCATCATCACTGCCCCACACAGAAGATTATATGGCCATCAGAATGGAGCTACTAAACCCTAACCGTCATTACCCCCACCTAGACAACACATGACCCCTAAGTCGCCTATGACATGATGATGCCTTATAGCCATCGAGTCGCACAATCCGCACTTACATGGTGCTTTGTTGTCACCCTCTCCAACTAAGCTTGACGGGCTGAATACCCTAACTCCCACCGATGACAAACGACACAAATTGTGCCTTCATCCGCCTCACTGTTATGCTCCTATACAACACCTTCATGTCAAGTAGCACCCAAACACTCGGTCTATCAAGGACCTAGTAGTGGAAGCTTAGAAATTAATATGATCCCAGATATTTTTGTGGGCTGGTGCGGAAGATTTTTGGGCAAGAGGCCATGCACCAGTATTTAGCCTATTTTTTATGGGAGTTAAAAAATATTTGATTCAATAACTATTTAAAGTATCTCAACAATTTTAACATGTTCAATATTTTTGGAACCCTATAAAAATGTTAAAACAATTTATAAATATTGTTAAAACACTATAAAATATTGAAAACAATAAATAAAAATGTTCAAACATTATATTTAATTTACCATATTTAAAATTTCAATAATATATGTATCTTTATTTATTTTAAAATTGATTCAATATTTGATGTCTAAGATGTTTGAAACATCATATACAAATTATGAAATAACTTATAGAAAATGTTGAAACATTATATGTATATTATCCATTTTTAAATATTTAATTATATCTTCACATGGATCTTATTTTGTAGCATTAGTTCTTAAAAACTTAACTGCTCAAATAGATTTCAATTTGAGTAAACAATTTATGAAAAAATATATTTTTAGTCTAAAATTGAACCCCTCACACGAAGTGAGACGTGTTGGTTATTTACTTTTTCACCATCCACCGGAGCCGGAGGTGGCCATTCCAAAAACCGTCCTACCGCTTTCGGCAAAAAAAAAGAAAAAACCGTCCTACGATGGGTTGTCCCAAACACGATTCGTACTCTTTCTACTAGATCACCCCATATTATGGGTGCTAGGTTACTAGATAGCACCTCTGAGTGTTGTATAAAAAATCTGTCTCTGTTCTCTCCGGTTGCTTTCTGGACTAGCTGTGACAACTACATGGATCGTGCGCTCTCACAATTAAAGGTTTATAAATGGGCTGTGCTCGCCGGGTCAAAGCAAGGCACGGCCTGGAGCCATAGGCAGCACGGACACGGCCGGATTAAGTTACAGCCCGTTATTGGCCTGTGAAAACACGGCCTGTTAATACAGCCTAGCACGCACAGCCCGTTAGTGGCCCAGCTCTTACAGCCCATCGGCGCAATAAGCCTCTGATCCAGTCCGCCGCCGCGCCGGCTCCTTTTCTCCCCCCAACAGATCCCGCGCCGCACCTCGCCTACGCCGCGCGCCGCCGCATCCTCGACCCGGCTGCTATCTCCCGCCACGAACCCTGCCGGCTCCTTCTCCCCCCCGCACGAACCCTAGTTAGGTGCCCGCATCGTCGCCTCCTTCGTCCCACTGCGCGGAGGGCGAGGGCCTCGCAGCCTCCTTCGTCGCACAGCAAGGCAGGGTGCTGCCCCAGCCGCCGCACACAAGCAGCTCGAGCAGTAGCTCATGTAAAGTGGCGGCGCGGCGGTCAGGAAGCACGACGCACGGGCGGGCAGGCAGGCAGGGCGGCGCGTGTGTAGGAGCAGCGCGGCGGCAGTCTGCTGCAAGGCACCGCGCGGGCACGTCCTCCCGCCCCAAGCTTGACTCCCTCCGCTGGGCGGTTGTTCCGCTGCTGTGCGTCGGAATGTTCTCCCTGAGCCTGATTGAGCACGACCTGCCCATGCCGCCGCACCTGCTGAACCGGCCCCTCCTGGACGCCATCAAGGCCGAGCTCGAGAGGCTCTTCTTGGACAAGGTAATCCCCGAGTCCTTTCTTTACGGGCAAGTGCAGGCAGAGAAGTTAAGCACAGTAGCATCACCATTAGCAGTATTTGTTCTTAGTAGCAGCATGCTTGAACTGAATGCTTGTGTGTATCTCTTTGCGTTTGGTGTGTGGTGCAGGTCATCCCGAACCTAGGCATGTGCGTGTCTGTCTATGATATTCGGTCCATTGAAGGCGGGTCCATCCATCCAGGAGAAGGCTCCTCCACATATACGGTAATGCGTGCCTTCATCTTGTTTTCCTCCAATATTGAAGTTCTTAAGATGCATGATATGTTGTTCCCTGTAACCTTTTATGTAAGCTAAATTCCTTGGGAGCATTGGGATTTGTATAGACAGTGACCTCCTGATTCAAGCGATGCAAGCATTACTTGTTGCCATATGATTGGTTTGGTGCTATCAGTTTGTAGGATTTTTATGTTTTACTGTATTGTTTTTTGCCAACTTGTCACTGGTGCTCAATAAATTACTTGAAAGTGTTTGCCAATATTTATTAGCCTTTCATTATTGTGCTTGACTGGAAGCGATAGCTTTCCTGACTGATCCTAAAGTGTTGGTGGTGTCATATCCCTTGGATGACTTTTATTGTCTATGATGTATGATAGCTAGCTTCCCATCGCTTAGAAAGCTGAGTATGTATATTTTCTCTTGCATTCTTTTTTTCTGATGACCTTGGCCATATGCACCTAAATAGTTTGTCAAAATGTGATTGCTCCTTACACTCATGTTTTCTTATTGACCATTTTTTATGCCAAAATCCAGTTCTCCGCTCAGAGTGAGTTACTGCTAATTGCTTATTTCCGTACTTTAATTGGGTAGTTTATTTCTTGTGTATCTGCCACTTGTCAACAAATTGATGTCAGCAATCAGCATAAACAACCATAATGTGATGAGTGCACATTATTATGACTATAGACTTTTTTTTTTTTGAAGTAGAAAAGCCCTTTTTTCTAGTGGGAATAATATAATGATCTCTCATATCTGGGAAGTTTTGTTTTGATTCAAATTCAACATATTAAGATCTTTCTCCCTTTGTTTTGGATAGGTTTCCTTTCGCTTGCTCATGTTCAAGCCCTTTGTTGGGGAGGTTCTTGTTGGGAGGATCAGTGGATATGACGATAAGGGGTTACATGGTGAGTTCATCTTTGGAGAAGCACTTGATTAGCAATATTTTTCCTTTAATTTTTTGATTTTTTCTATTATTCTTCACATTACTTGTATTTTATATTTCCTCACTGTTTATATCATTGTGAGCCCCATCTAACTTCTGAACCAAAGAATATCTGGTTCATGTTTAATCCATGTCACGCGTGTATAAAATTGAAGTATATTAGTATTAGCCTAATAACTTCCACACCACTTCTTCATGGAAATATAGATTTCATTTTGACAAGCATGGTATTACAAATATATTTTAATTCTCTGATCAGGTTCTGAGTATTAAATGAAACATCAAACATGCATGTAGCTAACTACTTCTTTTGCAGTTTCTCTTGATTTTTTCAGTGATATCTGCATTCCTGGACACTTGATGCAGTATGACACAATAAGGTTTGGCACCATTCCATTTGCTGATTTTATTGCTGCAGTACAGAAATCATTGTACTTTAAAATTGAGCTTTTGTTTGCCTCTGGAGTCATTTCATACATTTTTATTTTGATTTATGTTGGATTAACATTTCAACTATTCTTTTTTTTTAGATTTACATCTCTAGTTTCTCCAAAGTTACGTAAGTTAATATTTCTGTGTACTCTGTATGACTTTGCTGTTATGGACTGGAATGCCATGGCACTAATTAGTGAGGCACTAGAACTAAATGGTGACTTTTTTTAAAAATGACTAAACAGTGACTTGGAACAAGGAATTATGTTTACACTTTAGGAAATTTATCTGCAGGACACTGGGCTCATAAATCTTTGTGTACAACACTTTTTTTGTCTGTTGGACAATTCCTAGTGCCCTGCAGCTGCAGACAAGGATATTTGAACCTAGTCTCCTGTAGACAAATTTTCCTTCAATTTCTAGCCAGTAGATAACATTTCTAAAATAGCTGGAAAAAATATGTTTAACTTGTGATCCGTTGATGCAGCACTGATACTGTTATATGTTCTTTTGTTCTCATTTTTTTTGATTGAGTTTCCAGGGTACCAGATGGTAGGTGGATGCTGAAGACTGAGGATGGTGATGAGCTTTATCTAGATCTGGATGATGAGGTATGTCATTTTAACCTTTATTTTGTTTCTAATAAAATTTATGACCACTAATGGTCACTGCCAATGCCAAACTCTTGATTAATGTAACTCTGCAGATAAGATTCTTGGTTTCTAGCATAAAATACCCGTCTGTCCCAGTGGAACAAAAGGAGGATGACCCACCATTTGCTCCAATGCAGATTGTGGTAAACTTTTTTTCCTGTGTAAATAATATTGTACATATGCCCCTGCTCATACTGGTAGTCCGTCATTGATGACTTATAATGCTATATGGTAATGACTTCCAAATTGGACTACAATTCTATTCAATGCTCATTCTGAATAATAAATGCTTCAGCACTTCAGTTTGTACTTACATAATGTTTGTTTGCTTATCTTATAAGCTTGTGGTATGTTGCATACAAATTTGTGGCCTTTCAACCTCTTTTGATGTTCTCAAATACATGTCTGAGTAGAGATTAAAAAAAACATTTGCATGTCTGAGTGGAGCCCATGTGGGCCACAAACCCATGGAATCTTGTTCCTCCCAGTTGGAATGACAAAATGCCAAGTTACCACTTTTTACATATGAAAAGTAGGGAGTTCATGTGAAGTTTGTGATATATACCAAGGCAAAAAGCTATGAGTACAGACACACTGATGTACTTTTGTAATTTTGCTTGCATCTTGGTAAACTTGTCAGTGTCTGCACCACTACTTGGGTGTCTGCATCACTACTTTCCATTGCCACGATTTTCTCTCTCTCTATATATATATATATGGCTATGCTATTTAGCACGCAGCGTGCTAAATAGTTATTTAGCACCCCCACCCATGACCATAAATCTTTTACACTGGACCATAAATGTTCCATCTTACAACCATAAAATTATGAAAAATGGTTTCCGCAACCATAAAATTTTTACACCGTGACCATAAAATTTTGTGAAGTTGTTCCCACAACCATAAATATTTCAGTCTTGACCATAAAACTTTTTATTGTGCTAAATAACATATTTTAGTCGTTGTGTTAAATAGGAGTTCTCTCTCTCTCTCTCTCTCTCTCTCTCTATATATATATATATATGTTTCCATGAAAATTGCAAATGTGTGTGCCCCCTGGTCATGGTTGTTTTTCGATGTCACATGAGGATGCAGGGGGTGCTCACTGAAGCATCTTGGAGCAATTCCATAATTGGATAGACTTTTTTTGGTCGTCTATACATGGTAAATGTCATTAAAAGGACTTGGTTTATGATAAGAAGTATGTGTATCCAGAACAGGAAAAGGCAGTTGTATACAAAAAGAGAACCCTTCTTAAGGAAATGAATTAGTTGCAACGGAACAAGAAACAAAGAAAGAGATCTTTCAAGAAAATTAGTGGGCATTGGCTTTGAAGAGCACTTTGGAATGTAGGTTTTGGGGTTCAAAGTCTCGTAACATTTGAATAATTTGTAACATTATTTGAAGTACATTTCTTGTCATGATGAATCCCCGTGGTCTGGTTCGTATTGTGCATTGATGCCCTTATTCTGTCAAACGAAGCATCTTTGGCTTTTTTATTAGTTAGAATTATTCTCTTAATATGGTGAATCTTTTCCTTGTATGAGTTGATGAGTGGCAACGTTAGGCACCATGCAAACAGGCCCTAACTGCTGTAATGATTTTGCAGGGAAGTATTAAAGGAGATGGTCTGGGTCTTCTTGCTTGGTGGGCAGCAGATGAAGAGGAGGCGGAGGCAGATGAAGAGGAGGCGGAGGCAGATGAAGAGGAGGTGGGTGAGCAATAGCAGAATGATGCTTAAGGGAACTGTGTAGTTTACAAATTTAGCCTACTAGAATGTTAGGAAATAGTGTCTAGCAACAGCAGCACACGACATTTAAACGACTCACATGTTCCATACCGTTGAAGTCATTCGTGCTAAACCTGCTCTAGCATCGTAAGGTATTTCTTCTTATTGCTGCTTGTGTGATCTGCAGCATTAACGTAAAACTACCAAATAGCAGTAGGTTAGATTCTTAGGAGAAGCATGTATGTAGTCAGATATAATCTGATAGTATGGAAATCACTCCTTGCAAAACCGTCACAGAAGATTTGCACCATGGAAATTTACTTGTCTTCTAGTCCTTGATATTATCTCCTGCAAATATAGCTGGGTAAATGATCTGAAAGTGAAAGCAACGGTTGATGTATAGTTTGTGGTGGTGGTGTATGAACAAGTGGGCAATACTATGCAACTGCTGTTGACTTTTGTCGCTGTAGCTTGTTGTCTGAAAATGGAACTTGCAAAGTTTTCTGCGGACTCTACCTTAGATATTTCATGGTGTGGGATGTTTGACACGAATTTGCATAGTTGAATTCTTGAAACAAAGTTAAGATTTTCTTGGCTAGGCTCGTGTTGGACTCGTGGCTTCGTTGTGTAAAATCACTTGAAGAGTGGAAACAAAAGAAGGGAAAAACGACTGTGTCTGAAATGGACGTCTGGTGATATTTTTGGAATTCCTGGTTGGATTTGAGGACATATGTTTGGTGAACTTTAATCTCTAGAGAGAATTTTTGTGCTGTGTCGTTTCTACTCGTGGCCTTCTCAAGGCGTAGCGAGCTTGGAAAAGATTCAAAGATCCTGTTAAGAGAAAAATAAAAATGAAAAAAATCTTCTTAGGCAAGCTGTCCCTTGTGGGAGAAATGTTAGAATGAAACTGCAAGTGGAATTGGACAACTAGATAAATCATCACAATAGATCTACACTTCAAAACTGTACTATTACTATAGCAGATAGCATGTGACTGAGAAGGATGACAATATGAAAAACAGTCTAATAATAAGCAGCATCGTGGACCACGCACTCAGTATGTGACTCTGACGCCGCTGTATCTGAGGATCTCTCCGACGAGCTCCCCCTTCCCGGAGCCGATGTACCGCCCAACAATCTTGCCGTCCCTGATGAAGAGGAAGGTGGGCACCTCGACGACGTCCATGTCCTTGAGGAACTCCATGCAGCTCTCGTTCTCGTCCCCGTTCATGCGTGCAAACACGGTGGTGTCGGCCATGGTCCGCGACAGCTTGACGACGGTGGGGTACACCTTGACGCAGGGCCCGCAGTGCTTGAGCCCGACGTCGAGCACGACGAGCTTCCCTCCTTCCCCCTCGGCTCCGGCGCGGTGCTCGTCGATGAGCGCCTCGACGTCGTCGCGCGACCGCAGCTGCACCACGGCCTGGTGGCTGTCGCCGTAGTAGAGCACGTCGCCGGCGAGCTGGTCCGGCCCGATCCCTTCCTCCTCGTGCACCTTCCGCGCGCACTTGTAGAAGGCGAAGTGGGGCACCCGGGCCACGCCCTCGCGCCGGCACAGCGCCTTGGTGGCCTCCGACTCGTCGCCCATCACTAGCAGAAAGTCCACGTCGCCGCACGTGCGGCTCAGCTGCACCATGGACGGGTACATGCGGCTGCTGCTCGCGCTGTGGCTCGCCGCGAACTCCACCACCACCAGACGGTTCTTGGCGGCGCGCAGCGCGGCGTCGAACTCGTCGATGCCGTGCACCTGCACCACGCGCTCCTTCTTGTCCTCCTTATTATTGCTGTCCTTCTTATTCGGCGCCGACGAGGCTTTCTCCGTGCCGGAGGCCGCCGCCTGAGGGACGACGAAGGCGGCGCGCAACCGGCGGCTGCTGCTCTGCGAGGGGAATGAGGACCTGCTGACGACGACCTTGTGGGTCACGCCGGACGGCAAGCTGGTGTTGCTGCTCAGGCTGGAGGACCTGGCGAGGGTCGTCGACAGGAACGTGGCGGTGGAGGCCATATTGATATTGCTCAGCTCAGCTTGGCTTGCTCAGTGCGTGGTATGTACAAGGAAGGGAGTGAGCCGAGGATCTTGGAGCTGCTGCTGAGAAGTGAAAACAAACAAAGGGCAAGTTTAATTTGAGCGTGCAAGAATAGGAGATGAGACAGCGAGCTACATATCCAGAAGCAAGCTTGTTGCTTCCAATCAAAACCCATCCACTCAAGGTAGCTTGTGGCTGGTGTTTCATTCAGCTCAGATTTTTTTTCATTTTGGGATGACTACTTCCTACTGCACTTTTGTTGGTTTCTTGGCCTGGGAGATTCAATTCCCATTTGGTGACTGCGACTCGATCGGGATGGCAGCAGCGTACGGGGAACACGGGACAGTAATAGTGAAGGAAAAGTGTGCCAAGTGAAAATTCTAGTTTTACTTGGTCTATACTAAACCTTTGTGAAATTTTGAATATTTTTACACTCAGAAAAATGACGGATGTGCTCTTCATTTTGAATTTTTCAGTCAAACAACTTTTGGCAGATATGAATTCGATTTCTATTATTTCTCAACTGTCATTTCACATTTTTAAAGAATAAGATCTTGGATTATTGGTAAGAGAAATCTGACATTTAAAAAAAAAAGTAAAATGAGTTCTTTCAATGTCAGGGCCGTACCTGAGAATTTTGAGATCCTATGTCGAACACGAAATGAGGCTCTATATTTTGAATTCATTACAGAATTGTATGTTTTATAATTGTACAGGAACACACAATGAGCAATCATGCTAAAAGAGTAAATAAAGTAAGCACTAATTTTGACCTTTAATAAAAACTCTGAGCGAGCAATTCAAATCTCCTTTTCTTCTCACGCTTTTTACAATCGGAATCATATTTTCTAACTCTAGAAGACATGAGAAATAAAAGAGACCTCACCATTTTACAAACACAATTATAACAAAACTAGTTAAAAAGTGTATTGTTCGTTGATGTTTTAGAACTTTTTTTTGTCTTTGCTTCTCAATACTGTCTATGAACAGCATTACTTCTGGATCCACCCCCCCCCCCCCCCCCCCCCCAAAAAAAAAAAGAGAAAAAGCATCACTTCTGGATCTAACACTAGTTAAAAGATGTCGAATAATTGTGCAAGAAAGGAAAAACAAAAAATCTGCAAGGCATAAACTCTAACTAACAGGATTTTATGAAAACATGATTGAAGGTTTATTTAAGAAAACACTTAAAGTAGTTGTTGGTAATTTGTTGAATTAGATTGCTATGGTGTCAGTATAGTTATTCGAAAACATTGTCTATGTACTTGTAGTTAAATATATAGAACTTTTCCAAGAAATAAATGGAATTTCATCTGTCAAATTTGTTAAATCATGTCCTGAAGACAGACTAATAATTATTGAATTAAAGAGATGCCAAATCGTTATCCTAAAAAAGAAAATAAAAATCACATTTTCTAGAAAGCTCGAGAAAGGAATATGGTCACCGTGGTTCCATTCCCATGTATTCTGTGATTCTTGTGCCATGCACGTTCTTCTCTATGAAAAGTAAATCTGGTTGCTATGTCTTTTCATATATGACTTTTAGTAAATGGTGGCGTGCTCAATTTTACTTGGACAGTGGTGTCAAACATATGACAATTGGCAACGAAGTATGCCTCTCCACCCAGGAGTATTTTTTTATCGTTGTGAACATGTTATCTCTGTTATATAGGAATGATGTGGGAGCAAAATGACCATAGCATGTGCCAAGGCATATTGGCACAACCGTACAAGAGTGGAAGAGACTTTTTCACATATATATAGTTTTCTAGAAAACCTGAAAAAACACAAATTTACTAAATGGAGGAATTGAGGGAACTTAAATCTTCTAAAACTATTTTTCAATTTTAATGGTTACTAAGGGGATGTTTATTTCTATGGGCTAAAGGACTAAAACTAAATTTTAGTCCAAATTCTAGCTCTAAAGAAATAAACAAGAGTGTTAAAACTAGAGTTAAACTTTAACTCTAGAGATAAAAAAAGAACTAAAAAAAAGCTAAACTTTAACTCTATAAAAGAGATAAAGTTTAGCTCAAATTTTAGGAGCTAAATTTTGGCTACCAACACCCTCTAAACAGAACACCGTCCAAGTCGAACCCACGATTGAACTAGAAATCTTTTTTCTTTTTTGAAACTTGAACTAGAAATCTTGAATCTGAAATCTTTTTTCTTTTGCTCTGACAGAAGGAGAGAATTCAAGCATCGACACTTCCACAGATAATCGAACGGTCTGAAGAGGACCAGCTGTGCTTGCAAGACCCATCTCAGCCGTGTGTCAGTCGACGGGTGGTTCCGTTGGCTCGCTCTCGTCATCCCACCGCCGCCACGGTTTGTTTGACTGCTGCGCCTCGTCCTCGCTGCCGGTGGGACACCAGAACCTGGACGCTTTCCCACGCACAAGGCTTGCCCCGTCGCCTTTCAAAAAAAAAAAAAAAAAAAAAAGGCTTGCCCCGTCGAGTGGCGTCGGCCCCTTCCTCCTCCTCCTCGTCTTCTTCCTCCCCTGGCGGTTGCGCCGGCGTAGAGCGCGGATCCGGCCGCACTCGGATCGGTTTCTTTGGTGAGCAACCCTAGCTCTGCTTGGACGAACAACATGTTCGACGGAATTACAAATCCGTTGCGTTCCAATCTGAGTATCTTTCTCCTTTTTGTTTAGTTAGCTGCGCATACCTGCGAATCTGACCTACACATTCCCCCATGGTTCGATTTTGTCCTTCGACTCGCAAGGTCAATAATCTACCCGAATTCCGGGTGATTTTCATTTCGCAGAAATTGCTGTGGATTTGTGGAGTTTAAATCGAACACCTGTGCCGCACGTGAAATCCACCCATGCCCCTATTGGACCCTTCGTGAATTTTATTGCGGCTGTTAGTTTTGTGGTGGGGTTTTAACTCAAAAGGTCAGGGAGTCACACGAGGTGAGTGCAGCGGAGGGAGTGATTGGGCAGGTGGAGCACCGAAACCCCGTGAATTTCAGCACAAATGGAAGCGTGCCCTGCGTGCCTGTTGACTTACTCTAGTTCTCGAGGGGTAATTAGGTCAGAAGATTTCACTCCCCTGTGCTTGCTGCTTGGTTTTCTAGTTCAGAAGGTGTTTGACCTTAGTGGCATCAGTTGAGCTTGGCGATTTGTGGCAAAACTGAGGTGAGGGAGTTGGCTTTACCTTGAGCGTGCATGGTACTTGTTATGAGTAGGCTGCATTACCTAATTTAACATTATACTTGATGCATTGCTGAACAATGCATAATTCTTCTGATATTTTCCTTTTTGGAATATGGACCTTTTTTTTGGCATACTTGATGGGTGGTCCACTTATAAATCTTAGCAGCTTTTGGTCCCTTCTCTTACTTCTACTCAAATCTGTTTACTTTACTTCCACTCACAGGTAAGATAGACAGACAAAGTGCTAGTGCCCTGGATAAGTTGCGATGGCGAGGATAAAGCCTAAGCAATTGTTACTTCAAAGCAAGACGAAGAAGGGTCCGACTCGGATCAGTTACTCGACCATCATCACGTGGAACCTGATCGTCATCTTGGTTGTGTTATCTCTCTATGCCACATACAAGCACTGGCATCAAAGGTTGTCACCCTTTCTTGAAATATTTTCTGTCTGTTCTTCTTATAGTTTTTTTCTGTTTGTTCTGCTGTTAAGGGGTCTCAGGAACACTTGGTGTAGGAAAGTTATTAGGACCATAATTTAAGATGAAATTCACACAGATCTCCGATTCTCCGTAGTGTTTCCTACTTTCCTTTATGAGTGTTTAAATATATCTCTAGATCAATGCTCCTGTATTGATGAAATCAATCACAGGTCAGCGCAAGATATTGAAATGGATCTTCATCGTGCTGAGGTATGTTGCAAAATGTCGTGCATCCTTATTAATCTGTAAGTAGGCATCTATTTTATTTTAGTGATGTGACTTTGTCTCTGGTTTCTAACTCACTCTTCGACTTTGTACTTTGTCTAATAATAAAGATAAATGATACATTTGAAAACCTTTCTGCTGTTGCTTACATAATATACATTGGGTGGTGTTGGTGGTGGGTTTTGGGGCTAACTTAATGCAGTAACTACAGAATTTACCTTTTTGCTCCTTTTAGTTGTATTGTATCAGTAATTTTAAATGTTCATAAGATATTCATAGGGCTTCCTTTGACCTCTTTTCTTAACTTCACGTTCTATCATTATTCATTACTGAAAAAATTCAACCTATTTGAAATGGTCTTCAACCCTTCACCAGAGTTATCAGATTTTTGTAGCATTTTCATGAATAAATGAAATCAATTTTAGAACATGTAGCATTAAACTCATTGCTTGTTTTCTTTTGTGCTGCTTTTCGTTAATGTCAAGCATGCCGAAAGGTCTGATGACCCAAGAACGACCAGCAGACCAGGCTATGCAGTAAGTTTGGCTCTTCTCTCAATTTGATATAATTTCTGATCAAATTACCAGCATATGTTGGCTACACTATAATTTATCTTGGGATGAGTACATATAAATGATCTAGCACATCATGTCCATGCTATACTTCCCACACTGCTACTGACAGCAGTTATGAGTTGGATTTTCTTAAAACTTAAATCATTGAAAGCATTGGAATTTCTGTAAACAATGTTGCTTGTATTGTAGCAGTTGTGGTCTTATGTAGAACCCCAAACAAGATAGGATGTAGCTGGTAACAGTCCTTGTCAAGTTGGGGTTGAATGGTGCTTTTTTAATCTATGCTGATTAACATATGGTCAGCAAATGATGAGAGCAGACTTCAGTCAAAACTCTTTATAGTTCCATACTACTCACATATGACTTACACTAGACTTGAAGCACCTCAGGCAAATGTAATTGATAATACACTGTGTTGCATAACTAGTTCTGAGATGTTGTTTTTCCGTGTTAGGTTATGATGTCTGTTGGACACTTTGTTGCATTGATTGTTTACAACAAAATTAGCCAAAAAACTAGATTTTGTGCTATTGTTTAAGTATGAGATACTTGTGTCACACCTTACTAGCTTGATTGTATGCATTTTAGATCCAATAATATTCTGCATGCAATGAAGTAGTATAAATGCTAGATGACCCTAGTGATTGCATTTAGTGATCTTTGAAGTAGAAACAATCGTATTGCTACTGTTTCATTTTTCAGGTAATGAACACTCCTAAAGGTCCAATTACTATAGAAATATACAAAGATGCTTCTGCGGATGTTGTGGATAAATTTATCAACTTGTGGTAAGGAATTTTTTTAATGAATCTCTGTTTTTAATTATGATCTTCTCTTTACTTTTGTTATATGTTGGTGTTGGTCACCTGGTCTTGCCATATAATTATGCTATATTAACCATAAATGATTAGTTTAAGATCATACCACTGTTGTAATTTTACTTATACACTGTAGTGAGGGAACTAGATGCTCAGGTTCATTTCAACCTTTAAAACTGTCTACTAAATTTGTACATATTCCATGTTCTTTGTAAGACTGCTTTTTATTCATTTTCTTCTGGCTTTAGCTTACCTTCATGTAAAATGCCTTGATCATAGCCAGTCATTATTATCTTCCATAGAATGGAGCATGCATTACTGTAGCACTGGGATAGTGGGAATGTGGGATTCACACCCATTCGTATCAGTAGTATAAATACTGTTGTGGTGACATGTCTGCCTTGTGGATTTTGGACCTGAAAGGATTAACTGTAACTGGTGTTCCATTGTTCCCTAAACCCGTTCCTAATGCTTATAGGATATTTCTTGGACCCTAATCGGGTCAGTTAGTCACAGGCTTATTTACACCCCGTAGTGTAGAAAACTAACCTATAGCCAGTGAAATTAAAACTCAGACTGTCAGACATTGTCATTTGCTTTTATAAGGTAGAGTATGTGCTAGATCTGAAGTAATCTAGCCATGAGTACCTTTGATTGTTTGATAATGCATCTTATCTTTGTAAAGAGTGAAGAAGATTTTAAATTTAATCGATTTCAGATAAATAATGTTTGAACATTATATAAATGTTATCTTTAAGAAAACAGCCTTGGTTTGATTAGTCCTGGTTCTATCGTTCATAGATATTTTTTTCTTTTTTTTTCTCGAACGCGTGTCATTTCATTAAGAAGAAAGGATAAAGCAGAGTACAACGGTGTAAGCTTTTTGCAAGGCTAACACCTCATATATACAAGTGCCATGCTAAAATAGGCGCGCCACACAACCAGAACACACACACATTAGGTACTAAGACTGAGTAGGCCTTGAAGTTGTGATGCTCCAGCTAGACACCATAGAACGTGCTCCTCTCCTATTATTTGCAACAGAGTGAGGACTCGCTGCGCTCCATTGAATACACAATCATTCCTGTGCTTCCAGATTTCCCATGCTACCAAAATGACGAGTGAATTGAAACCCCGTCTCCATGCACTTGCATAACTCAACCACCTCTATATTGTTGAATTTCAACCTTTTATAAGTCAGATGAATTTAGGTTTAATCTCTGATATCTTCCAACATCATTGCACAGTACAGTTGCAGTATAACTACTTTATTCTGGAACTCTTCCAAACTGACATCAATAAATTCATTATTCTATCTTCAGGTAAATAGTACAAAAAGCTAAAGTCAAATAATTTTAGCATATGTACTATGTGAAAAGAGTGCTTCTGTAGTCGAGCTATGCACTACTGAACGTTGAAAAACACAGTTGCTACTTTAGTGGAACTATGCAGTACTGAACATTGAAAACCACAGTTGATCAGTCATCAGTAACCTTGAGGGATGAAAGTGGGTTTACCTTTGGGTAGGGTCAGCCACTCTTGTTTATCTGCTTAATCCAAGAAAAGAATAAAAAAAAAATGAGCATGGTTGAAATGCGGCGTTGTTGGGTAGAGTGAAACTCTTGGATCCAAAATTAAAACCAAACCTGCACCCCTTTAAGGCTTGAACTGCAATTCTACATGCTATACAAAATCTTCTCTAAAGTTGGACTAAATAGTACCCTACTTTTCAAATTTCAATATGTACCTACTAGGATGCTGTAGTTTGACTAAAATCCTCATGGGCTTTATTCAGTTGTCAGAAGCATGCAGTCTTGGAAAGTGCATGTAAGTAGTAGCCCTCCAGAGGAAGGCAATCAGTAGGCTCATTTGAATCCACCAAGGCTTCATCTTAGATTGTTCAAGGCATATCATGGTTGTTCTTCAATGCCAACAAAAAAGAACCCACTAAATTTTCCATGAAGTATTGCTGCAACATTTTGTTGATGTACTGATCAACTAGATATTGATTGTGGTCTAAAATGATTGCAGTTAACATAATCGTGATACAGTTGCTACCATTTAGGCATATAAAAGTCTGTATTTGGGATATTCATAGAAAACATTTGACATATGTGAGACATTGAGTAATAAGTTAATTCTTCAGATGAACTATCAATTTATTACCTAATGATATATTCATCTAACATTTGTTTTATGGTACAGCAAGAGCAAACATTTTAAAGGGATGCCATTTCGTCATGTCATAAAAAACTTTGTAATCCATGGAGGTGATTTTGATTTCGATGGAGCTGCCCAAGAATGGATACTGAAAGCCAAAGCCAGTGGGAAAAATGATCTTAGGTTTGGCTCCTTAACATGCATATCCTCTTGAACTCCTGGTCATATTAACCTTATGATGTCAGCTTCTTTGTGCTAACTGCCTTTCTGTGATTTTGCAGTCCAAGGCATGAGGCATTTATGATTGGGACTGCAAAGAACCCAAATAATAAAGGATTTGATTTGTTTATCACAACCGCTCCAATTCCTGATTTGAATGACAAGCTTGTTGTCTTTGGGCGAGTTGTGAAAGGAGAAGATATTGTGCAGGTACTAGCCTGAGGTTCTCTTTCTAAATGCTTCAGTTATTTTGCCTTAGCTAAAAATACCCCATTAGTTTTCCATTCATTTTTCGAGATTATTTTCTTTGGTTACAGAATGTAAGTACCACATATTTTATTCATTATGGTGATAATGTTAACCATGAATTGTTCTTGTGCTCTCGTGAAAGAGGATTTTGAATACTAAGTTATCGACTAGTCGGTGTTTTATGTCAAGTAGAAAACTAACATGGCGCACATATTGAAGCTGCTATAACAAATGGAGCTGCTTATTTGTCTCAGATTATTGAGATCTGCATGTGCCTTGCTGTTTATTTAAGTTCAGTGATATTCAATTAATTGGTACATACTATTTTTATATTTCCTGTTTTACACAACCAGGACATTGAAGAAGTTGACACGGATGAGCATTATCGGCCGAAGACTGCTGTAGGCATCATTGATATTATGCTAAAACAGGAGCCGTGAGCTGAAGCTGATTTTGTCATGTACATGATGAAACCTAAACCACCTGGCTCACAGTCTGTACTATGAAAAGGTCCATACACCTCATTGAGTTGTTTGTTGTATTGATGAAATACGGATGTGATTCTCTGGACGCCCTAGGATTGCAGAGATGTCACATGCGACGAGTTCATGCTGTATTTGTGTATAAAATGTTCACCCTTGCATTGTTTTGCTGCCAGCGTGTTATCGTGCAGTTAGATCCGGCGCCTTGAACACTAGATTGTTTTTAATTGTCTAGAATTTTAGATTTGTGCTTTTGTGGATCCGCGTAGTATGGTTTTGGCGTATTTTCTTCCAATAATTGTTACTCCCTCCGTCCAGATATTCAGGGGGCGGAGAGACCAAGGCACGACGGCTGCTGAGTCATTATCCTGAAAAAAACGGCATTACCATTTGTTTTAATGCCGCAATTAACTGCCGCGCTCCACCTCGTGCATGGAAACCTCACATCACGGGCTCTCTGTCCTTTTTCCGCCTTCGTTTTCGGTGGTAACAAACTAGGAAAGATTTTCGTTGTCTTTGTGCGCGATTATGAAAAGAAAAAAAAAACAGGCGCATGCTGGCGGAAAACTCCTTGAGGAAAAGTTCGTTGCCGCGCGCCGTGGATGAAATTTTAAAGACCAAATTTTTGTAGACGCGCGTCATGCATCAGTTTATCTCGACGAAACTTTGGTCGCCGGCCCCTATATATGCAACCTGCAGGTCGTCACAGGGAGGCAGGAGCAATGGCGCCCGTCGATCTCGACACTGCGTCAGGATCCATTGCGTTCGGGGATCCAAATAGAGCTGCAGTTCATGGAGGTAGGAAACTGTCTTGTTATGCATCCGTTTGTGTATACATTCACATAATTCTTCCTTAACCAGGAGTTGGATTCGATCTTAACCAGGCGTCGGTGGACGAGGTCGATGAAGATGATGATCTACTCAATGTAAACAAAACGCCGGCAGAAGAACCGGTCCACGAGATCGATGAAGCAGATGATGTACTCGATCTAAACAAAACGCCGGTAGAAGAGATCAGTGGAGGTAAACTTACATTGAAACTGAGTACATTTTGACATTATTTCTTGTGTGCCAATTGTACTTTTGCTTTGTAGAATCTGATTACAGTGGTGAAGAGGACGCATATGACCAAGAACTAGACGACCTCATGGCGTGTTTTGTTAACTCGACGACCTCATGGTGTGCTTTGTCGTCAAGAAACATATCCTCCTTGGTTGTAGCCAGCTTCATCAAACCGGACGCCGCCTCGAGCACATCTTCTTCTTCCTCCTCCTTCTGTACTTCTACTATTGCCATGTCAATGGCGGCATTGACTGCCTCTGCTAATCCTTCGCGGCCATGGCATTCGTCCTCAGAGTCAGGTATCTCTAGTGGGAATTCATCGTGAACCACTACTGCTAATTCATCACGCGGGCACGCTGCAACCATTTGATCTTCTGAATCCGGCACAACGGGGAAGAAAGCTTGTTGACCCGCATCATCTTCTTCCTTAGAGTCAGGCACCTCAAGTGGGATTTCTTCAGGCCGTGCCATCGAGCAATAGCTGAGGCGGTGCTTAGGTGATGCGGCGAACGGCGCTGAGCAAGGCGATGCTCAGGCTATGCCCGATGCTCACGATGCGGCGTGCGATCAAAGGGGTGTAGCATAGGGCCAGAATAAAAACGGCGAGGACATGCAATAGATTAGGAAGTGCCGATTCTCTGCTGATTAGGAGGCGCCATATTAATTACGGTACGCATGAAAACAACAGACCACGCGAAAAAACATCGCCCAACCAAAATACGCCCAGTTTATGTGGAAAAATTGGATCTGCTAATGCGTCCTGAATATCTGGACGGGCAGCAGTTTTCTTCTGGAGTAGTAACTGATTTTTTGTTGTTGGGAATTTGATATAAGAGGAAATAGTTAAGGAGATAAGTTTGTACATTTTTTTTGGCAAATTTGCTTGTGGATACTTTTCAATTGTGACCTTTGCTATAGAATATTTAGATGAGTTTATTTGGTGTTGGATACTAAGAAATAGCTAGGCATAGTGTCGAGTAGCAATTTTTATCTTTATCTTTTTCCTATAAGGCACAAACCATGGAGCAGATAATTATGCACTGCATAGTGATCATCCCGGTTTATGACTTCTTTTTTATTGAATGGTTTAAGGTTTGTTAGGACAAATATGTAAATTTTTAGATGAATTTTTTAGGGTAAGATAGTCATAGAAACATACAAGAGGATTATCATAGGATAAGAAGAACTTTATTACAGGTTTGAAGCTGATCGAGTAAATTGCTTAGATGGGTTACATATTATGTTTTCCATGTTTAGCTTCCAGCGTGGATGGCTTCGAGGCAGTGGTCATATATTAGAACCCAAGACATGATCAAATAAGTTGAGAAATGACTTCGAGGCTTAAGGTAGTGCGGGTGTGCGGTACAACTACGAGTATTTTATTAGAACCCAAGCCGTAATCGAACAAGTTGAGAAATGACTCCCGGGATTAAGGGTGATTGGTTTACTGCCAGACTGCCGGCCAGGTTCATCAGGTGCAACATAGTTATGATTGATTGATGTTTTGAACCATCCAAGCTAGTTAGAGGTGGTGATTGGTTTCCAGATTGTATGCACCATCTCTCTTCTTGGATGCTTTCCGACGGCTTGCTTGCACCGCGTCAGCCAGGCTATGGAGAAGCGAGCAGGACCGCCTCTTGCATCAGTCGGGCCAGGCCCAATGAAGCCTCAGGCATCCAAAAATAGGTAGGCTGGCGGGCCTGGTTCCCTCATTTGCAGGGAACCAATCACGTCTTAAGGCACTGCGGCTGTGCGCGACATAACTACAAACCAATTACTCTTGTCTAGTATTTATAAATTAATATTTTTATAGGATCTAATATATTTTAATCACACCAATTAGTTTGATGTTACACATGATACATTCATCAAAACGACTAGCTTGATCAGAAGTCACACAGATAAAATAATTTGACTAACATGATATTTTGATGTGGAACTCAATCACGCTATACTTGCATGATACAAATGGCATAAATGAGTCCGTTTATGCAAATATAGATCTTTATTGATAAAATATTAATTCTAAATAGATCAAATAATATTTTTTTTGAGTCCCAACCTTAAATGGAACATTCTTCTGGCAGCAGAAACAGCAAGAGCAACCTCCAGCCTATGGTGATACAAAATGTTTCATCTCGATTGTATTAGCCTGTTGGGGGGGGGGGGGGGGGGGGGGGGGAGCTAGGAATCCTCCTTTCCTTCCCGTGGTTTTAGAGAGCTTTACTAGTTAGAATTGGGTTATGGGTGTTTCTATGAAATATTTCATCTTACTTGTATTTGTGTGTAAAAAGAAGTTTTAAGTTTTTTTTATTTGGTTGGAGTTTTTTGGCTTTGGATGAAATTTGCGTAATAATTAATTTTAGCTTGTCAGCACACCCACATCCCTAAGAGCATCTCCAATAGGTTCTTTAAATCAATTTGTATATCTAAATATAGCTATTTTGTCATAAAAATGCTTTCCAACATACTTTCTATCTTACTTTGTATTTTATCTAACTAGCTATTTTCGGCTCCCTACTCTCTATCTTTACCTAGTCTGTGCGGCTCGCTATTGCTGCCTTTTCACGCACTTACCATGCATGCAAGCGTGCAGCCACTAGCAGTCCAGACCAGCATGCATGCTCCAGCAATTTAGCGGCAGGTAGGCATGTTGTCCTTCTTTTTTTCACAGCCACAACTATTGTTTTGAATATAAAGAATGAAGATTTAGAGAGTCTGTTAGAATACCTTATTAATTTAGAAGGTTTTCTATTTTTACAAAGAGGTAAAATATGTAAATTTAGATAATATTATACCTAAGCTGTTAGAGATGCTCTAAGGTGTGGACAGTCTGCTTGCTTTGTTGGCTGGAAGGATGCCACAACTTTAAATGAGGGCATCTTTTCGGTGACGATCAAGCATTACAACTGCTTTATCTAGTATGTACCCATCAAGGTGCGAGTACCAGCCCTGTTTGTAGCGAGCCGCCTGGGTTGGCCTTTTATTTTTCTCTTTCTTGTAATCACGGATCGTGAACACTTGTCTATAAGAGATTTTAGAATGGACCGACCCTTGGTGGCTATGATTAATAAAGAAATATTATGCAATCCTGTTGTTGGATCTCTGCTGGCGATGCCGGCTCTCGAGTCTGAGAGCCTCTGGTGCAGTCAGGCTAGTCGAGGGGCCATTTTGATTTTGTTCATGAGACGGAGGATAGAGCCAGCCCGCGCTTTGACCTCGGGGGCTGAAATGCAGTGCTCGTTGAGCTGTTGTTGGGTTTATTCGAGTGAATCCCCTGGTCCCCCATCGACGGGGTCATAGTGAACCAATCGGTGGTCATCATAAATCCGTTTTTCTGACTCGACTGGTTGCCACGACCGTTCGATGGGTCATGGTGGCTAGCTGCCTCTCTTCCGGGAGATACCAACGGATGAGCCATTTTGGCCAGCGTGTCGGCAGCCTCGTTCAGGCACCATAGGATGTGTTTGAGCTCAAGCAGATCGAACTTGCCTTCGAGCCTGGAAACCTCTTGATAGTAGAGTGCCATGGTATCAACGCGACAACTCGATTCCTTCATGATCTGGTCAGTCACGAGTCCCCTCAAATCTCAAGCTGTCGCATGCCGAGCTCGATGGCAATTTTGATCCCATTCACGGGCACCTCGTATTCGTCAACATTATTAGAAGCGAGGAAATGTAAATGAATTGCATACTTCATATGTACTGTTGGCACTCCCCAAGTGCCCCTTTTATATGTGAATATTACCCCAATTAAAGCATAACTGATACTAATTTAGATCATTTACCTATGATATTGCCTATATATTTGTATATGCCTTGTTTTGGAGCTTTATTGCAGAAACAAGTAAAATTGGTGATTAAAGCACTGAAGAAGCCCACTGCGCCGATCGGTGCAGTCCATGAGCCGATCGGCGCAAGGGTGTTTTGGCCCACAGAAGTGACCGAGGCCCATTCCACATGTTTATGGAAGTTTATTCAGTGCAAGAAACTTGAAGATATTTGCCTAGAAGATTTATGGAACTTCAAGATCTTGACTTGCAGTACAAGATTTTATCTCGAAGGAAAAGGCCCACATGGTAGCTGTGGAAGACAAAGGAACCGATTCGGAAGAGAAACCAAAGAAGACACGGCTTGCACCGATCGACGCAATCCTGCGCCGATCGGCGCAACCTCCTTATTTGCTAGAAAATGAGTCCTTTATGAGTAGAACCTTTATAAATACTTGTAAACCCTTTGCCCCGTGGGAAGATATGAAGGAGGCGACAGAGAGACAACAGATCCGTGAGTTAGAGCCACCGGGGCTTTCCTCATCAGAATAGATCTCTAGTTAAGTTTCAAGAACCATTGGTGTTAAGAGTTGATCCGTCAAGGTAGGCCATCTCGACGGGGATGAATCTTACTCTATGTATCTCAAGGATGATTGAATATATTGATGATGGTTTTGGTGATTTATCTATCTTGATTCTATAATCATGCATGTGCTTATTCTAATTGCTTAGTTCTAGGCTAAGTAAGTAGATATTTTCTTAATCATGGTAATTAGGATAGTATTCGGACATTGTATCGATTATGGTTACTTGATGATGCTAGTAGTGTGGTTTAGCGGTGATAGCACTAAGCTTGCGCAACACTATTGGATAGTTGAGTAGGGTAAGATACTCGCGCGATTAAGAGTTTCCTCTCAGCAGCGATAAATCGGGAGTCGCTCGGAAAGCAGGGTGGTCTTATTCATTATAGGTTTTCATTGATCCATGTAATTACCCATTATGATGCTATTTATTTAGACTTTTTGGTTATGATCTCACTAGTAAATATTTGGCTACTCACTCAACAGCATAGGCTTACAAGGCATCTGGCGCAATTTGTCTTAGATTCACCAGTGTGCCGATCGGCTCAACACCTGCGCCGATCAGCGCAATAGCAGTTTTACTGTCTGGCACACCTTTGCGCTGGCCAGTCTTCCCTCATGCAACCTAAACTCAACCGTAGCTTTGATTAGATCTTTTACTGTTAACTTTGTTTAATTATCCCTAAGGTTCCGGTGGATTTGATAAAACCTTGGAATACTCAATTCAAGGGAAAAGAGTGCTACAATCGTACACCATTCTCTTGTGGTATATAAATGGGTGCGTAGTTATGACCAACAAGCTACCTCTTTCTGGTGCCGTTGCTGGGGACCATAGCAAGTTTTTAAACATTGTTTGATGTATTAGTGTCTAGTCATTGTGCTTTATTTTTCTCGTCTCTTTAGGACATATATTCTATTAGGTGAAACTAACAGGTATGGATGGTCCTAAGTCAAACAAATCCTCTAATTACACCGATGATCCAGAAAGACTCTTTCGCAAGAAGAGAACAACGGAGAAGAGAAGCAAGTCACTTGGAGATTTAGCTGGAGAAACAATCAGCGTCACCCCTCGAGCATTATTCACAATAGATCAAGATCAAGAAGAAGAGGAGACGACAATGGTACCTATGATTAGTCGTCTCAAGCCTCAATTGACTAATGTTGTCAAGACAAATTTCCAAGAAGCTCAAGATCAACTTCCGTATCAATTGGAGAGATATGTTGGAATAGTGGCACAACAACCATTCACAGGTTCAGAAGATCCCAATCATCACTTGCAACACTTCGTTGAGGTTTGCAGTACATTCAAGATAGCAGGATTGACCGGAGACCAAGCACGTGTGCGACTATTCCCCTTCTCTCTAGTTGGATGCCCCAAGCGATGGTACAATGGATTGGAAAACCAGTAAAGACGGTGTGGAACATGTTAGCAGCTGAATTCTTGGCCAAATACTTCCCTCCTGGTAAGACTCAAGCTTTGAAGAATAAGATTCTTGGATTTACACAGAATGTTGATGAGAGCATTGGAGAAGCATGAGAGAGATACAATGAATATATGGATGCGTGCCCTCATCATAATCTGACGGTTGGAGAAGTTGTTGAGAAGTTCTATACAGGATTGAATCTTCTATCTTGTCAACACTTGGATGCATCAGCTGCAGGTTCATTCATATCAAAAACTCCCACCCAAGCTAAGGAATTGATCAAGTTGCTAATTGAAAATCAATCGTGGGATGGTGAGAGAAGTTCAAGGAATTTGCAACCTTCAAAAGGAGTGCTGAAGAGTGTGATTGAAAGGACTCATGAAGACTTGGTTATGGATCGCCTCGATGCTATTCAAAGGAGGTTGGACAATAATCTTCACATCCCTAAGGAAGAGCCACTCAAGCTAGCGGAATCACGCTCCACTTGTGGTGAGTGTGGAGAATTTGGTCATGTGTAGAAAGATTGCCCTGAAGAGATGAAGATGCTACAATATATGAAGAATAGTGGATGGAAACTCCAATATCAGCAGCAAAGGAGTTCTTTCTCTCCTAGTTCATCCATGCAAAATTCTATCCCACTTCGTCTCCAATGTCATGAGTTCTTCCAAGCTCAAGAGAAGATCAACAAGGACAATCAAGCTAAATTCAAAGAGATGATTGTGTCCTTGAGGGAATTAATGACAAGGTGATACAAATTGGGAGCTCCAATGAGCAGATTTTGAAGCATACCAAGATTATGGAGCAACAGATGGGACAATTCTCGCAAGCCATTTAAGGCAACAAAGGGGCTATTCCTGGCAATACGAAGTCTGCAGAGCAGTTGAAGGCAATAGCTACAAGGTCAGGAAAACAAACAAAATATCTAGAGCACCCTGCGGGAGAAAAGAAGACCCATGCCGATCGGCGCATGCCTGGCGCCGATCGGCGCGACGGTCCCGACCGACACCGATCGGTTCCCTGAGAGCGCCGATCGACGCAGGAAGGATGTTGACCTCTCTGGTCTAAAAATGGGCATGAAGACAGAGGAGCATGGCCCTGCCACGTTCCTAGATACTTTGCTGACAAAGATAGAAAGTGCACGACAACACGACGAGCAATTTGCATGGTTCATCGATATTATGAAGAAGCTTTACGTCAATGTCCCTTTTATGGATGCTATTCAAGTACCCACCTATGCCAAATACATTAAGGACATGATGCAAAACAAGAAGTCTAGCTTCTGAGGAGGTTGTGAAGGTTACTAAGGAGCTTATGACGACAATTAATGATGTTGCACTTGAGAAGAAACCTAACACCGGATCACCAAGCATGAAATGCATGATTGGAACAAGGATATTTGATAGGTGGTTGTGCGATCTTGGAGCGAGTGTAAGTGTTATGCCCTGTCATATATTCACAAGTCTCAATTTGTCTGAATTGGAGCCTACGGGTATGTGTTTGGAGTTAGCCGATCAATCGGTATGCTTCCCTGATGGAGTTGCTGAGGATGTGCCTGTTCAAATTGGAGATCACATCGTCCCTGTTGATTTTATTGTACTTGATATGGATAAGAGGATGAGGACCCCGCTGATCTTAGGCATACCTTTCTTGAGGACAGCAAAAGCAAGTATTATTGTTGGGCGTGGTGAGATAAGCTTCGATATAAGTGGGACTCCCTACTCTTTCAAGTTTCGCCCAAAGGTAGAAGAGTGCCGTACTATTGATGAAGTGAAGAGATATAAGATACCGTGGCAACGTGGCATCGAGAGTAATTGGAGGGGATCTATGGACAGGTCGTCCGAGCTATACGAACCTAAGAGATAAGAGAACATTGTAGTGTCGCGGCCTCATATCCCGCACCGCGACACTAAGGATTGATTGTTTGTGGGGAGGTCAAGCTCTTTGACCTCTAAATAACTAGAGCACTCTTGGGAGGCAACTCAATGATCGGGGGATTTAGAAGTTATTTAGTGCTGATCGGGAGGGCAACCGGTGTTTTTAATTTGCTTGCTTTCAATAAAGACAATCTCCAAATAAAAGAAATAGAAAAAATATGTGCTTAATTCTTGTGTGCTCTTGCGTTGTCTGTTTATTTGTGCAAAACTGTGTATATACATACTGTAGACTAATAATACAAGAATAAAAAAATAAAGACAAAAAACAAGAAGGAACAATGCTTGCGCCGATCGGTGCAACTTCTATGCCAATCGGCGTATTATTGCCCAAGTCAGGACAGAAGGCTGACCACACCCCGAATTGAAGGGGTGCTAATCAACCAGCACAACAATTTTCAGAGATGGAGCTATTTTTAAGGTAATTAAAAATCTTTTTGAATTTATTTTTGTGTGCAAAATGGTTGCTAAATAACGCAGGAAAGGATGACGAGCAACATCTAGCGAAGAAGCAAGGGGCCATGAGCAAAAATACGCGTCAATGCCGATCGGCGCGGTCACCAGATGGGCCCTGCTATGTATGTCAATGCTACAGGAACATTGGGAAAAATGGAATTAGGTGAAAGAGATGAACATGAGGCATCAGGATCAGCACCGGACCAAAGGACGAGGTGCCAGGTGACTTGCGCCAATTGGCGCCATAATACGCCGATCAGCGTAGATACCCATGCGGTTCCTAAATGGGCGACAAAGGTGGCAGGTGTTGATTTTAAGGAACAAGTCTAATTCCTATGCAGGTGTGCAGTGTAGAGGAGACACAGAATTGACCAAAAGCTGAAAAAGACATGGCGCACTGATCGGCATGGGACCGCGCCGGTCAGTGCAGTCAATCAAGACATCGGGATTCTGTGCTGTTCCCCTACCAGCCAACACGATGTACTGGGAAATGATAAAGGATGGAAATCAAGCGCCAGAGTGGTCAGAACATTCAAAATTTGAAGTGTGCTGATCGGCACACCTCAGAGCCGATCGGCGCGCTCTCAAATTTTGAAATTTCAAGGCGGGTCCTTCTCCGGGAAGTTTCCCATACTATAAAAGGGAGGCCAGGCGCGCCTAGTTCGGCACACCATCCCGCTAATCTCTCCACCTTTCCCACTACCCATGATCTTGCACACATTCCGCATTCCTCGCAAATGGATCGCCTCTGCTCCTCCGTCGACAAGTTGGGCAAGAGGCTACGCCGGGGAAGCAGTTTCGACGGCAGCGGCAAGTCGAGCGGTGACTCCTTGGCGAGGGGGAGCTCCGGCGTTCGCAATGACATGTCGGTGGGTGATGCATCCACCTGCTCAGTGGCGGCAACCCATGAGATCCACGCCGGCCACTCTGTCTCCAGCGCGCCCCTTCCAACGGGGCGTGCTGCAAGGAGCCAAATGGTGGCAAGCCGTGGGGTTCCCAGATCACCACCATCGCCGGCATTCACGCTGCGCACGGTGGAGGAGGGCTTCACCCTCCTGAGCACGGAGGAACAAGAGCACTACCTCGCGGTGAGAGGAAGGTTCGTCCCCAACTTTGACTTGGACGAGACCTTCCTCACCTCGATCGACATGTGGGAGGAAATAAGGAGGATGTTCAACAACCTCGGCTGGGTGGACTTCCACCGACTTCCCATGGACTACAACCTTGACATCGTCACTGAGGTTGCCTCTACGATGAGGCTCGACATTAACAAAGTCGGCAATGACACCGTCAACTTCCACGTCCGCGACAACAGCTACACGGTGACCATGGAGACGACGGCCCTAGCTTTCGGCTTCGACGCCAAAGCCGACATCACCAGCATCTTGGGACGTGAGGAGTTGGACACCTTTTGGAGGCGGCTCTCGTTCATGGAGGAGATGAAGCGCGGCAACATCCGCAACCTGACAATTCAATTCTTCCATCGGTGGTTGGCGGTGCGCATAGGCGACAAGATCGACTCCAGCAACATCACCGATGCGGACTTGCGGTGGCTCTTCAACACCATCGTGAGTCCATCTCATTGCAACCCCATGTTGGTGATGGTGCGGGGTTGGATCGACAAGTGGGTCAAGAAGAGCAAGAAGTTGGCCTTCGGGGCCTATCTTCAGCGCCTAGAAGCCCTCATCTACGACGCCGATGGGTCAAGAGGGCGCGATGACAAGTGGGAGTGCGTGACAGAGATCGACGAGAATATGACTCGTGACAATATTGTCAAGGGAAGTGTTCGCGCCGGCTTCCATGTCGGCGGCACCAACATAAGGCTCCTATGTGCTGAGCTAGGAGTTTTCCTCCATCGCAAGCTGGAGGGAGGAAATTGGCTTGAGGAAGGTCTCCTGGACGGGGACCGAGTTCTCAAGGATAGCTGTGGGCGGGTTCAACAACCGGTAACATCTGCAGCAGCTGGCGAGTAGGACTCCTGGAATCCATGCCAGGGATCTCAGCAGTACCAGCAAGGGTGGAGCAACGCAGCGGGAGGTTCACAGCCCTCTGCGCTGGTCGGCGCAGGCGATGCGCCGGTCGGCGCAACCTAGTTCAGCGTAGGTATCGATTACAGGTACCAAGGACATGTACCTGTGGTGCCTCCTGTGCCCGTGCAGACTTCTTCGTGCCCATGCAGGGGTACATCAACAACAACATGCACTACATCGAGTATGTGGAGGATGCCATGTCCCAATGCAGGAACAACCACGAGGTGATGGCGGAGGAGTTTGAGCGACTCAAGGCACGGTGGTCTGGCTTCGATCAGCCACCGTCTCCACCTCCGTTTGAATAGAGTGCCTAGGAGTTGGCACGTGTATCAGTTTCCCGGTTTGTGTTTTCTCTTATTTTTGCAATCTTTTTCATTATTTGCCTATGTGTGTGTGAGCGGGTTAGGAAACTATGTATCGGGTGTGTTTACTTTCATGTAAGTGTGTTAGTAGTTGTTTTACTTTCATGCAAGTGTGTTAGTAGTAGTTTTATTTTAATGCAAGTGTGTGCAAAAATTATCACCATGTATTCGAGTCTCGATCTTAATATAATGGTAGCAGTTATGCTCTTTTAGGAGAATTAAATTATTTATTCTTTCTTTAAAAGTGCCAATGAAGACCGAATAATGTTGAGCATTGAATGAAATTTCGAACTTACACCTAATGATTATTCGGCAAATATGTCTTATGTGGAGCAATTTTGAGTACCCATGTGCTTCATTTGTATTGTCCAAATTGTGATGATAACTTAGTACCAATCTTTTCATAATTTTTTTTTCATGTTGTGAACTTTGGAATTTATTCTTTTCAAGGTCCGTACCTACCATTGCCATATTTTGATTAATTCTCATGACCCTTTGATTTGTAGATAAACATTAAATTGATGGTTGAGTTCGGTTAGGATTTAATTCTTTTTGGTATGAACTTTACTAAGATGGCAAATCTTTGTGTATCTTCTTCTAGCCTTGAATTACTCATGCAAAAATTCAATTCCGCTGAGTATCCTACCATAAACCCAAAATATCTTGTTGAGTATTATTCCTTGACCACATCCTATATTTCTAGCTATATTTAATTCTTGAAGAATTATTGAAGCCAGACGAATCAAACACCAACAAATGTTGGTGAATTCGGGTTGAGAGCCGATCGGCACACTATTGGCGCCGATCGGCATAGTAGAGAGAAAAATAAAAAAGGGGAGAACCAAAAAGTGAAAAAAAAAGAAAGTAAAAAAAAGAAAAGAAAAAAAGAAGAGAGAAAAGCTCTGCTGTTTGCTAAGGGACTAGCAAAATTTTAAGTGTGGAGGGATGGTATATGACATGCTTATTTTCGAAATTCATTCTAATATAGCCATGAATCATTCCAACCATGTGCAATCTGATAATGGGAGTTCTTTTTCTTCCAAGATCAAATTTTTGCTTTGCACATGTCCACATATCCAAAGTGTAAGCCCTTTCTTAAAGTTTTCTTTCTTAATGGCCATCTTGATAAGTTTCTATAATTCCAACGAAGAATAATCTCCTAGTTTTACAATATATTTTTGATTTATGTTTGCAATCCTTGAATTATCTCACCTAGCTACTCATATAATCCTTACACAAATATTATTTGATTATTATGATGTAGAATATAGGATGGAGTGATTGGAAAGATGAGTTGTTGCCTTGGATTATTTTGAAGATAGATTCTTTATGTTCACAACAATCTTTTAAGTGATTTACATGTGTGGAAAAGTTATAAATTGTAAGTTGGACATGATTTATTACTTTAGGGAGAAAATTTAAGATTTATGCCCATATTTGAACTATTTTGCTGAATACCAATATGAAATACACCACAATAGAACAATGCTCAACATTATTTGATTTGAGATATCTTTTATGATAGAAAGAGTATGTTTTTTGATTTTTCTTTCTTTTACTTTACTCAGGACGAGCAAAGGTTCAAGTGTGGGGGAACTATTGGCACTCCCCAAGTGCCCCTTTTATATATGAATATTACCCCAATTAGAGCATAATTGATACTAATTTAGGCCATTTACCTATGATATTGCCTATATATTTGTATATGCGTTGTTTTGGAGATTTATTGCAGAAACATGTAAAATTGGCGATTAAAGTGATGATGGAGAGGACAGGAGTCCAGAACTGATGAAAAGCACTAAAGAAGTCCAGTGCGCCGATCGGCGCAAGGGTGTTTTGGCCCACAGAAGTGACCGAGGCCCATTCCACATGTTTATGGAAGTTTATCTGCGCAAGACACTTGAAGATATTTGCCTGGAAGATTTATGGAACTTCTAGATCTCGACTTGCAGTACAAGACTTTATCTCAAAGAAAAAGGCCCACATGGCAGCTGTGGAAGACAGAGGAACCGATTCGGAAGAGAAACCAGAGAAGACACGGCTTGCGCCGATCGGTGCAATCCTGCACCGATCGGCGCAACCACTTTATTTGCTAGAAACCGAGTCCTTTATTAGTAGAACCTTTATAAATACTTGTAAACCATTTGCCCCTTGGGAAGACATGAAGGAGGCGACAGAGAGACAACAAATCCGTGAGTTAGAGCCACCGGGGCTTGCCCCATTAGAATAGATCTCTAGTTGATTTTCAAGAACCATTGGTGTTAAGAGTTGATCCGTCAAGGTAGGCCATCTCGACGGGGATGAATCTTACGCTATGTATCTCAAGGATGATTGAATATGTTGATGATGGTTTTGGTGATTTGGCTATCTTGATTCTATAATCATGCATGGGCTTATTCCAATTGCTTAGTTCTAGGCTAAGTAAGTAGATATTATCTTAATCGTGATGATTAGGATAGTATTTGGATATTGTATTGATTATGGTTACTTGATGATGCTAGTAGTGTGGTTTAGCGTTGACAGCACTAAGCCTAAGCCGCTCCGAAAGCAGGGTGGTCTTATTCATTATAGGTTTTTATTAATCCTTATAATTACCCATTATGATGCTATTTAATTAGACTTTCTAGTTACGATCTCACTAGTAGATATTTGGCTACTCACTCTATAGCATAGGCTTACAAGGCATCTGGCGTACTTTGTCTTAGATTCACCAGTGTGCCAATCGGCTCAACACCTACGCCGATCGGCGCAATAGCAGTTTTACTGTGTGGCACACCTTTGCACTGGCCAGTCTTCCCACATGCAACCTAAACTCAATAGTAGCTTTGATTAGATATTTTACTGTTAACTTTGTTTAATTATCCCTAAGGTCCCAGTGGATTCGATAAAACCTTGGAATACTCAATTCAAGGGAAAAGAGTGCTACAATCGTACACCGTCCTCTTGTGGTATATAAGTGGGTGCGTAGCTACGACCAACACATACACCGAGTGGAGAGACGAAGACAAGGCCGACTTTAGCTCCTGTATGCATGAGATCCGCTAAAGTACATGACTTAGTACTCCTGGTCGATTGGAGCGGGTGGTAGTTGGGCTTCGGTCCACTCCGCCATGAAGTCGACGAGCGCTTTGGACTTGATGGCCACTTGAGGTTGGTACGTGATGTCATGTCCCATTAGCTCGAGTGCCCACTTGGCCATCGTACCTGCCGCGTCCGTGTTTTGTATGATTTCTCAAAGGGGAAAGGAGCTTACTATGTGAATCGGGTGAGAGTCGAAGTAGTGCCAAAGCTTACACCTCACGACCATCATGACATAGAGAATCTTAAGGATTTGCGGGTATCTAGTCTTCGAGTCGTACATGACCTCACTGACGTAATACATAGCGTGATGTACCTTGAGAACATTCCCCTCTTTCTCTCGCTCGACCACGAGCGCGGCGCTCATGACTTGGGTCGTTGCCACGACGTAGAGCAGCAATACCTGGTCTAGGAGCGGAGGGGTCAACACCGGGAGCAATCTATGCTTCAGGAGTCCATTTGAATTGGTCGGACTTCTTTAGGAGCCTATACAGTCGGAGCACCCTCTCGTCGAGACTTGAAATGAAGCGGCTCAGCACCGCTAAACAACCCGTGAGACGTTGCAACTTGTTCAGATCTCGAACCGGCCCCATCCGCTCAATAGCAGATATCTTCTTAGGGTTAGCCTCAATGCCTCATTCAGAGACAATGAACCTTAAGAGCATTCCGTTCGGTACCCTGAATATGCACTTCTTGGGGTTGAGTTTGATGCCATTTTGGCGTATCTTAGCGAACGTGCGTTTGAGGTTGAACACAAGTGTGTCGACTTTTTTGGACCTGACTACAATGTCGTCCATATAGGCTTTGACCATGTCGCTGATCAGATGGTCAAAGCATTTCTGCATGCAACGCTGGAATGTTGCTCCGGTGTTTTTAAGGCCGAATGACATTGTTACGTAGCAGTACGAGCCGAATAGAGTGATGAAAGATGTTGCGAGCTGGTCGTCCTCTTTCATTACGATCTCATGATATCTGGAATACATCCAGAAAGCAAGGGTTTCACACCCTACGTCGAGTCAACTATTTGGTCTATGCGTGGTAAAGGAAAGGGATCCTTTGGATAAACCTTATTCAGGCTCATATAATCAACACACATTCTCTATTTCTCATTCTTTTTTCGTACAAGAACAGGGTTAGCTAACCATTCGGGATGAAATATCTCCTTGATGAATTTGGTGGCTTGTAGCTTTGCGATGTCTTCCCTGATTGCCTTGTGCTTCTCCACGTTGAAGCGGCGCAGACGTTGCTTCACTGGTTTGAAGCTTGGCCTGATATTGAAGGAGTGCTTGGCGACTTCCCTTGGGATGCCCAACAAGTGCGTGGGTTTCCACGTGAAGATGTCGGTGTTTGCACAGAGAAAGTCGACAAGCTCGTCTTCCTATTTGGGAGTGAGGGAGGTCCCCATGCTCGGTCTCGCATTGATAAGCATGCTGGAGCAACGCGCCTATGGTGATGACTTCTTTTGGCCCGGGCATCTTCAACTTTAGGTAGGTGTAGTTTGGAACCGCCATGAGCTTGGCGTAACAGGGTTGCTCGAGGAGGGTGTGGTACGTATCCGAGAAGTCAACCACCATGAAGATGAGGGTCTCGGTCCTGAAATTGGACAGAGTTCCGAAGGTCACAGGCAAACTGATTCGCCCAAGCAGGATGGCCTGCCTCAGTTGGTGTTTGTTATGCTCTAAAGATAAAATGAACTAATTCTGCAAGCGCACGGAACACCATTGTAGTATTTCACCCGGGAGTATTCCAAGTTATCGTATTTATTTCCACAGGGAAGCTAGGCATATGATTATCTTGGCTTAACAAAAATATGAATCAAGAATAATTCCAACTATCCAAAGACGGGAGTAAGGATAATCAATGATAGAGTGGGGTAGTAACACAGGAGAAATCCACACTAAGATAAATAAAGAGATAGGTTAAGCTAGCCGGGAGGACAGCGAGTCTAAGTCTAAGATTCCTAAAAATATATTTTTCTAATATATCTAAGTCAAGTGTCAAATCCTAGTTACTCGGGTTGAGTGCTTACACCAATTTCTTGGTACAGCCTTGAGTCTTTCACCTGTTAGCTCACTTCGGGGCACAAAAATGTTCCACTAATATGGGTCGATAACTAACCTCTGTACTAGTGGGTACGCTATCGCTAGACAACCCTGCTTGAGACTTCCCAAACATGGTGGATTACTAAAGGGATGGATAGGACTGTCGCCACCAACTACCTACCACACAACCCGTGGGGACGAATGCACATCCAGCTAGCATTAACTTAAGCACCGCGCCTATGCCTTCACTAGATATTCTTCCTTTGATCGAGCAGAAGAATAGCCGGGAAATAACCAAGTCTATGTCCCAGAAAGAACTAAACTTAATTAAATCCTAGCCGAGAAACCCGTGAACTATGCAACAAAGTTTCTTTTTGATAATTGCAACTTAAGGAAATGACTAAGTTAAGACAAATACTTGACAAGATATAAAGGGGAGGATAATTATATTGATAAAGGATAAGTCTTATAAAGGAGAAAAGATACAAGAGAGCTCATACCAAGACTCCGAGACGATTTCAAAATCCCGAGCGATGCTCTCGACTAGACTCTAACTCTCGACGAACTACCCAATTCTACATTGTGGCACAAGTAGTGGGAAATGGACTCTTGATGTATTGCTTGTTGATTTCCTCCCAAATTCTCCACTATTTATAGGTGGCAATGGGTAGGGAGGTATTTGTAGGTCAAGTGGATTTGGTGGGCCAAAGTCGGTCCGTCGGGTGGCGGCGCCGCCCGATAGTTTAGCCCGCCAGGAAGCCACATGATTTTGTCAGTTCGGCACTGACTTGTCTTGGATGCTTCAGATGATCTTGTGGAATCGGTGCCTTGGTTGGTTTGTGCTGTTTTCCGTGGATTTAGGCTGGTAAGACTAGTGTACCAGGAGGCCTTGGGTTGGTTCTTACCGAATCCTCAATTTGGGGTTGGGAGGTCTCATGGGCCGGCAACCCCAGGTGGCCAACCCAGGCCGAGCGGCATACGAGGCTAGGCAACAGCCTTGGTCGGGTGCCGACCTCCTCCGGGTCGCCCCTTGACTTCTCCCGATTAGGCCACTTGTTGGCCTTCTTTACTTTGCCATATTTCATCACTTTTGGTTTCGAAGGAGAAAACAACATCACGATGAAGTGTTTTGCAAAAATCGGCCGGGTCGGATGATCAACCTGAAAAACGACTCCGGTTGATCAGCCGAGTGGCTGATTTCAGCCATAATTGACCCTGTCGAACGGTTCCTGATTTCAGCGTGAAAACGACCCTGTCGACCGGTGAAAATGGCTGTTTTACAGTCGTGATCGGCCGACAGGGTGTTTCTTCATGTTTTTGCATATTTTGGCTCTTTTACACCTGCGAAGACATATTTCACCAAGACTCATGGAATCTTATTAGTTTAAGTAAATATTTATTAAACTTAGGTCTTTACCTTGCATTTCCCGACCGGTTGGTAGCCGATATTGGGTTTTATTGGCCGCCAACACCTCCCCAAGCTTAAACCTTTGCTTGTCCCGAGCAAATTAAACTTAGAAGTGATGGATCAGGAGTTGCTTCAATATTAGCGCCCTGCAAGTATCAAGTGCACAAACACATACTCCAACAATATGGGTAAGTATAAACCAGCACAACTGTGTCACTAAATCATTCTCATTATACAACGGGGCTTATTGGCATTTTATATCCTTGTCATAAGTGGTTGAAGTCTAGAACAACTAGTTTAGACTTTGTCGTGCAATCTCCTATTCGATCATGAGTCCAAGGTTTTTGTTTGTAATGCTACATAAGATTGAAAATCTTCCCTCTTGGTGCAGTCTTTACTATGACTCTCATCTCTCAAAAGGTGTATTTCCTTACCAAATGCTCATCCTATTTTCTAAAAATTTGGCTTAACTATGTAGAGCTTGGTAGGATGGCGCATTTAGCATGTATGTATTGTTAAGCTAAGAGATGGTCCTACCGAAAAGACATTGCACTTCCTC
Source organism: Eleusine coracana subsp. coracana (assembly GCA_032690845.1). Classification (NCBI taxonomy): domain Eukaryota; kingdom Viridiplantae; phylum Streptophyta; class Magnoliopsida; order Poales; family Poaceae; genus Eleusine; species Eleusine coracana. The sequence continues at coordinate 43,724,768 of CM064430.1, forward strand.
ATTCAAATCATTTAGAAATAATGTCCAGGGGAGAGGGAGAGAATGCACTCACGTGAAGGAATGAGCTAGCACAATTGCAAAGGTCTTGGGTGTAGATTTTTCCCAAAGACTGGATTTTTGTGCTAGAGTGAAAGGATAGTCCTTTATTTTTGCTCAAAGATATACTTATTTTATTTTAGATTGAACCTTTAAGCTTTTTGATATAGCACATCCATGAGAGCTGATAAAAGTTTTCTTTCTTTCTTTCTTTGTTTCATTTTTTCAGCTCTCATGGTGTAAAGAAGCTAATTCAATGGTTCATTTTTTGTTTTTGCAAACTCTTCCTGAGCAATTGTCTGGGGAGACCACAATCTTTTAAATGGATCAAAGGCTCATGAAAAGAAAGAGTTTGGTTAACATGCTCGGTGAGGTGGATGCATGATTCCGATGTGGAAACCACATAACCAAGCATGAATAATTTGAGAACTCAAAGATTACGCGAAGGAAAATGATTGGTTTTGGAAGTGCAAGTCCCTCATAAGGATCAAATCCTAACTAAACTCAATGCATGCATAGATGGCATAGACATGGTTTTGCTAATTGATATTTGGCCATGGTAGGAAATTGTCTATCATAGGGAAGATGTGCACTAAGTAGGGGATTTTTATTGCAGCATGGTTTTGAAAGAAATCATTGGACTCTAATCATAAGGAAATCACAGATTCATTCGAAACATGCCATATCATAAACTCCAACAACTAGACTTGGTGTTTATTAGCCCTTTCACATCCACTAAAACCTAGAGGGACTAGTGTTATCATCATGCCGGTCTACCATTACCCACAAAAATGAGGAGTAAGGTTGTATACTTGAGACTAAAAGGGAGCTAATAGAGCAACTATTCATCAGTTCCATAGGCAAAGTAGAGACCAAGTTCTCAAATTTTATTTGTAAAGGGAAATCTTTTTGTTCTTTCTGGTTTTGCAAATTTTTATGGTTTTCCTTGAAAGCAAAAAATCTTTTTGGGTTTTCTTAATTAGCTCAAAACAAAATGACTCAATTAGAGAAAGAAGGATAGAGGATAGAACAAATGACACACCTAGGTTTGGGTACCTCCCCAAGCGTAGGTCTTTGCAAGACTTAAGCTTAGATGGTGTTCAGTGTGGTGTTTGATACTCGATGTTGAAATGGCCGAACAGTTGATCCATCATGGAGATGTTTGTCTGAAGTTGTTTTGTTGTTTGTTCTCGCCATTCTTGTTCTTCCCTTATGGCTTCCTATATTTCTTGTGTTTGAATGTTGGTCTCATAGGCATTGGCAGCCAAGTATTGCATATCTTCTTGCAACTCCAAAAAATTGTATGATGTGAATCTAGAAGAGCGAGAAGTGCCTATTCACCCTGCCGTGTTGAGCGCGTGCTCAAAATCAGCGAGGACACTGATTCACTTGAGGAAGTTGTGATCAAACTTGTGCACGGACTCCTGGTCTTGTATGAACTTCCAACAAGGGTTCGGTTTTTACATCCTGAACGACACGGTCTCCTTTTGTCATACTTGAATCTTGTTTTTGGGCTCTATGGTTGTGACCTTTTAGAGTTTCCTTTTTTTATTCTCTTTTGGCATCACTTGGTCCATTGATTTCCTACAATTGTTAGCGCAAATCTATTCGTCCACAATAGGCATATCTCTATCAATTCCATCAATCAACCTAGACACCATGTCGAATTTGATAAATTGTGGGAGGAAAACACATGCATTTTCCTTATTTTACATCATAGCATGATAGATATTACCACTTTTATATTCTAGATCATACACATACATAGGGCACGCAACCAAACGAGGAAGGCATAACCCAATATAGAATAAGATAAGAACATAACATTAGTTGGTGATGAATCAATTCCATCAATACCCAAACTGTCCAAATAGATGGTTAGGGTCAAGATTTTGGGGCTTACCTCCTTGAAAATTGAGCTATAGTGGTACATGAGGATTTGTTGAGAAGTATCGCAATACCACGGGCTCTTCTTTTATGAAAATTTGCTCCAAGGCCAAGGAGACCGTGTCCTGTTTGTTCCATACTCAAACAAAACAGGGGTGATCCCGCTAAGGCTAGCGATGAATTAGCTCAATAGACATTCTATGTTAGTCTCAAAATCTTAGCCATTGCTTCAGAAATGCTTGTTGGCGTTTTGAAAGTGCATCTAGGCCCCTAATTTTGTTTTGAAGATTGATGTCAATACAATTAAGAATGGACTAGTGTTTTCATTGAGCATGTGTGTAGATGACTATCTCAAACTAGTGAATAAGATGAATTGAAACAAAAAGGGAACAGAGGATGGTCATTTGCCTTAAGTTGAAAGTCCAATATCTACTCAAGAATGAAAAATCAATGTTATTTTATCTTATTTCTTGAGTATAGGTAAACCATTCGATTAAGAGGGGTACAATTCACAAAGTTGGTAAAGTTAAATGCTCAAATTTTCCATAAACACCTCTTCTGTCGCCCTCTATTTTTTCCTTCATCAGCAGTGCCAGTGTCCCTCACCGGCAGTGCCGGTCATTATTCCCAGTGGCCCTGTGATCCCCAGACCCTTCTCTGGCTTCTATCTTGCCAGCACCGGCAGTGCCGGTCTCTCCTCCCAGAGAAGGCTGTTCCCTCTGTCTCTCTGGCTGTAGCTCATCGGCAGTGCCGATCATCTTGATCGGCAGTGCCGATCGGTTCTCGCAGAGCCTCTTTTCTGTCTGGCTCTGGCTGTAGCTCACCGGCAGTTCCAGTCCCTCCGATCGGCAGTGTCGGTCCCCTCCCCACAAAGACTGATTTTTCCTCAAGCTCTCTGGCTGACTGTGATCGGCAGTGCCGGTCGTCCTAATCGGCAGTGCCGATCAAGGTCGCCAAAGACCACTTTCCTTCTCTGTGGCTGCCTCATCGGTAGTGCCGGTGCAGGCCGAATTGTTTGTAGATCTATGACAGTGTCTTAGAAACCCTACCGGCCGTGCCGATGGCCTGATCGGCAGTGCTGGTGCGGGGCGTCCAGACAGGCCAAACAACTCTTTTTGAGCCCTTTGTATAAAAGGCTTTCACCCTACTTCGTGTCTCTACCTCCCAACAAGAAAATCATTTGGCACTTTTGAGCTTCACTCTCCTCACTCTCCCTCTCCAAACTAAAGCTTCATCCCTTGAGCTAGGGTTTGAGTGAGCCATTGTTTCCTAGTTAGAAGGGAACCTTTCCACTCTTAAGCATTGGATTTAACCATCTTTGTGACTTGTGCTTGTTACTCTTGGAGCTTTGCTCCTAGACGATTACCGGTGCCCGGAGAGCTCCCAACTTGTGTGGTGACGCCTCGGGAAGTTTGTATTACCCTCCCGCAAGGGAATTGATAGTGGAGGACTCGAGCTCGATCTTTGTGGTCGCTTGAGTGAGAATAGGGTTGAAAGAGACCCGATCCTTTGTGGACTTCTCAACGGAGACGTAGGGTTCTTTGTGAGCCTGAACTTTGGTAACAAATCTTGTGTCTCCGTGTGCTCCTTTATTTACTTGTTGTTTATTTACGCATTTCCTAGGGCTTTTAGTTGCTTAAATTGCTAGATCTACTTGAGTAGTACTTGTTTTATCTCTCCTTTTGTCATTAGTGATTCCTTTCTACTACTATTGTAGCACTTTATCACCTCGTAACCAAGAAACCACTTAAACCTAGTTTTTACATGTTGTCTGTTCATTCATCGGCACTGCCGATCACCCATCGACAGTGACCATCGGAACTGCCGGTCCTCCTCACCGGCACTGCCGGTCAGACTGATAAAATTGTTTAAGTATAACTTTGCAGGATTTTTAGATTTGCCTATTCACCCCCCTCTAGGCAACTTTCACATTTGCTATGCTCTAAAGATAAAATGAATTAAATCCACAACCGCACGGAACACCATTGTAGCATTTCACCCGGGAGTATTCCAAGGTATCGTATTTATTTCCCCAGGGAAGCTAGGCATATGATTATCTCGGCTTAACAAAAATATGACTGAAGAATAATTTCAACTATCCAAAGATGAGAGTACGGATAATCAATGATAGAGTGGGGTAGTAACACAGGAGAAATCCACACCAAGATAAATAAAGAGACTGGTTAAGCTAGCCGGGAGGATAGCGAGTCCAAGTCTAAGATTCCTAAAAATATATCTTCCTAATGTATCTAAGTCAAGCATCAAATCCTAGTTACTCGGGTTGAGTGCTTACACCAATTTCTTGGTACAGTCTCGTGTCTTTCACTTGTTAGCTCACTTCGAGGCACGAAAACATTCCACTAATATGGGTCAGTAACTAACCTCTGTACTAGTGGGTATGCTATCACTAGACAACCCTGCTTGAGACTTCCCGAACATGGTGGATTACTAAAGGGACGGACAGGGCTGTCACCACCTACCGCCTACTACACAGTCCGTGGGGATGAATGGAAATCCAGCTAGCGTTAACTTAGGTACCATGCCTACGCCTTCACTAGATATTCTTCCATTGATCAAGCGAAAGAATAGCTGGGAAATAACCAAGTCTATGTCCTAGAAAGAACTAAACTTAATTAAATCCTAGCCGGGAAAACCGTGAACTACACAACAAAGTTTCTTCCCAATATTTGCAACCTAAGGAAATGACTAAGTTAAGATAAATACTTGACAAGATATAAAGGGGAAGATAATTATATTGATAAAGGATAAGTCTTATAAAGGAGAAAAGATACAAGAGAGCTCAAACCAAGACTTCGAGACGATTCCGAAATCCCGAGCGATGCTCTCGACTAGACTCTAACTCCCAACTAACTACCCTATTCTACATTGTGGCACAAGTAGTGGGAAATGGACTCCTTGATGTGTTTCTTGTTGATTTCCTCCCGAATTCTCCACTATTTATAGGTGGCAATGGGCAGGGAGGTATTTGTAGGTCAAGTGGAGTCGGTGGGCCAAAGTCGGTCCGCCGGGTGGCGGGACCTGCCAAGCGGCCACATGATTTTCTTGGTTCGGCACCGACTTGTCTTGGACGCTTCAGATGATCTTGTGGAGTCTGTGCCATTTTCCTCAGATTTAGGCCAGTAGGACTAGTGCGGCGGGCGGCCTTGGGTTGGTTCTTACCGACTCGTCATTTTAGGGTTGGGAGGTCTCATGGGCCGGCAACCCTGGGTGGCCAACCCAGGCCGGGCGGCATGCTAGGCCGGGCAGCGGCCTTGGTCGGGTGCCGACCCCCTCCGGGTCGCCCCTTGACTTCTCCCGGTTAGGCCACTTGTTGGCCTTGTTTCCTTAGCCATATTTCATCACTTTTGGTCTCGAAGGAGAAAACAACATCACAGTGAAGTGTTTTGCAAAAATTGGCTGGGTCGGATGATCAGCCTGATAAATGACTCCGGTTGATCAGCCGAGTGGCTGATTTCAGCCATAAATGTCCCTGTCGACCAATTCCTGATTTCAGCCTAAAAATGACCCTCTCGGCCGGTGAAAACGACTGTTTTACAGTCGTGATCGGCCGACGGGTTGTTTCTTAATGTTTTGGCTATTTTGTCTCTCTTACACCTACGAAGACATATTTCACCAAAACTCATGGAATCTTATTAGTTTAAATAAATATTTATTAAAATTAGGTCTTTACCTTGCATTTCCCGACCGGTTGGTAGCCGATATTTGGTTTTATTGGCCGCCAATAGCCTCTTGGGAACAATCCCATGGAAGGGTGCGCCGTCCAGCTGGAGAAGCGATCAATCGATCCCTAGTAGGTCAAGGGTATCGACGTACAGGATGTTGAGGCAGATGCCCCAGTCCATCATCACCTTCGTGAGGTGGATCTCGACAATGATGGGGTCGACCATGAGCGGGTATCGACTCGGTCATGGCACACGAAGCAGGTGATCTAATCGGTCAAATTTTTTTGATAAATCAGACCACTTGAGGAAAGACGACATGGTGGGCTTAGCCATGAAGACTTCATGGTGCTTGAACTTGGATATGCGTCAACTTACCCGGGCTTCAGGGCCCGTGAAGGTCATGTGGCACGCCTTGGTGTTGGAGAACTCTAGCCCCCCTTGCTCATCATCGTCGTTCGTGGTCTCATATGGCCCTGGTTCCGAAGCTTTCTCTGGCTCTCCATTTTTCACATCCTCTTGGATGAATTTGTTCATCATGGAGCAGTCCTTGAGGAGATGCTTGACAGGGAAGCATGGTTCGAACACGGGCCACTCCATTTCTTCTTGAAATGATTTGGGGCATCCTCGGCTGCAGGCCTCGATGGATTGTGCTCGGTGGGGGCTACAACTAGATCACGTCTGCTCCACGACTTGTTCTTCTTCTTTTTTGGGCAGTTGGCGGCACCATCGCCAGCACCTTCCTCTCGTTTGACCTTGCCCTTGCTCTATGGGGTGTGATTCAGGACCGCTCCCACACACTCTTCGTTGGAGGCAAAGCTCATGGCAATGTCTAAGATCTCACAAGCCATGCATGGGCTCTTGCGACCCCACTTGTGGATGAGCCACTCTGACATCATGCTAGAGATGAAGGCCTCGACGATGTCTGCGTCACCCATGTTGGGCAACTTGTTGCACTTATTACTTAAGCGTCGGATGTCATGACGGAGGGACTCGCCGACCTTCTATCAATAGTTTTTGAGGTCCCAGGGGTTACCCGGTCGAACATAGGTCCCTTGGAAGTTTTCAACAAAGATGTCTCTCAGATTGCTCCAGTCGTAGATCTAACCCTTGGGGAGGTGTTCGAGTCAAGAGGGAGCCGATTTGGTGAGGTACAACGATAAGTTACAGATGATGGCGAGATCATCGATTGCCCCCCTGCTTAGCACGCGAGGCGGTAGTCCTCGAGCCAGAGCCCAGGGTCCGTCTCGCCCGCGTACTTGGTGACGATCGCAGGTGCTTGAAAACACTGGGGCAACTCAGTGCTATGGATACAAGAGCTGAAGACTAGGGCTCGTGCTCCGGCTCCTCTCCTCATCGGTGTTGTCGTACCACCCACCCCTCTCTTTGTTCAACCGTTCTTTCTTGAGCCGATGTGCTTTGAGGGTAAAGCACGCATCACGATTGGGTCCAACCCGACCGTGGACCATGGATTTTTTGGGCGCGCCCCCGATCGAGGTCGCCTGTTGCACCATGGGCTGCTGCGAACCCACAACACTGCCTCCTCCAGCATGTCTGGAGGTGGAAATCTGCTGGCTGGACTGAGCGACATGCTTCAGTGAAGTTTCAGCTTGGAGCTCGATGACCTTGGCCATTAGTGCTGCAACTTTCCATTGTGCCTGTTGGGCTTCAGGCGTCACGGGTTCAGGGAGATTTTGAAGCAGTGTGATAGGTGCCGCTATGTTTTGCCCTGCACGAGTGAACTACAGGGGCCATTGGTCATGGATGACAATGTGTTGATGGATGTCACGAGCCATGGCTTGGGCGTGTCTCCCGGCCCCTGAGCGTGCCAGCTCGCGGTCTATCTCGGCCATCTCGTGTTCCAGCTGCTGCCCGGTTTCCTCCAGCTCTGCCCGCCTCGCCCTCAGCCGCTGCTGAGGGTCGTCCAAGCGGGGCGCGAGTTAGGTCCCAACAGCCGGAGTGATGGGTACATTGATGAGGGATTGCTTGCTGCAGCGTTGACTTCTGGGTTCCCCAACGTGCGGGCTCCCGAGTTTGCCACTGCTCCTACAGCCGAAGTTCTAGCAGCCCTCGGGTTTGGCTCGGGCGTGAGGTGTACCATCTGACATTCCCGTGGAGGGTCGTGGATCCCCACGCAACTATCGCAATCAGAGTAGAAATTCCCCTGGTATCCCACGTCAAGGAGGTCGAAGAGGGACTTGTCAAGGCGTTCAATCACACCCACGAACCTAGGGTTCGTGGCTATTGGGACGTCCTAAAGGATGGTGAGGTTCTAGAACTCCTGCGCGACATTACGTATGCTGTGCAGGAGACCCCTTGCGGGGTTTTGTTGAGGAGGTCTAGAAATGGTTCACCCTCGAGGAGCTGGCTCTGGACGTTCGCAAGGGCAAATGCCACGCCCCGAAGGTCATCATGGGTCGGCATGGGACCCAGGTAGCGCTCCAGGCGGTGCCACAGCTGGTCACTGTAGCTGGCCATCGGTGTGGGGTGGCCAGAGACCCTCGATCTCTCGGGTTCTAGTCGGACGACACTTATCGCCTCAGTGGCGATGGTCATAGCTGCTGCGATGGGATCTAGGAGCGACTCATCGATGAGCTCTAGCATCCCATCCGCTGAAACCATGAAGTCCAGCGAATAACCTGCGTCCTCCAGCCACCACTGGTATGAGGCCTCGGTGGTGGATGTGGGGACTAGAGGCGGTGACGGGGTCGGTGAGCTGATGCATAGCAGCTTCTGGTCAGCTGTGGCTACGAAGTCCAGGCTCCCAAAGAACACGCTAGTGCCAGGAGCCTAGAAGGTGGAGAAACTAGCCATCAAAATAAGGAAGTGATTGATGAGCGAAAGCGAATTCCCCTACCTGGCATGCCAACGATCGGTGTTTCAATCACTGGCTAGTAGAATTTGTTCTTGGGGATGCGCATTTCAAGTTCGGTATTGGCTATGCAAGTGGACACGGGGAGTTATACTGGTTCGGGGAAGTCCCCCTATGTCTAGTTCGGGTTGTAGCTCGTGTTACTTGCACATGGGAGTACAATGGTGGTGAGAGTGGAGGAGGCTTCAAGTCTCGATGAGTGTGTGTGTGTGTGTGTGTGAATGGTCAGATCGTCTTTGGTGTGCGGTTCCTCTCTTTTTTTTTAGGAAGAAGAAGAAGAGCATCCCTTTTTATACTTCAAGGGGTGGTCCCATATTAGAGAGAGAGAGAGAGAGAGAGAGAGAGAGAGAGAGAGAGAGAGAGAGAGAGAGAGAGAGAGAGAGGACGACATGTGCGGGGAGTTGGTGGAGTTGTGCTAGGGTCGGCGTGGACTCTGGTCGGCGGCATGGTCTTCGGTCTTCATGGGTCCCACCGTCCTAATCCTTATTTCAAGGGTGGCACTGTGTCATTGTGCCCCCTTAATCCGTTGATGGGTCGATCCATTACGCTCCTGCAAAAGGCGTGTTCCGTTGAACGAGGTGATGCAGCATGGGAGTCATCAAGGCGTTTAAGCACTGTCTAGGCGCAGCTGTCCATCGGGCCGTCCTACACTATCAATGTGGAGATGTCCTCAGGCGGCGCAGTGAAGGTCACCTTATTGTGTCAGGCCTCGTCCCATCACCAAGGGTGTGATGATGGCAGGAGTAGATTTGTAGGGAATTCTGACCTCTTGATACTGTGGATGCACGCTCGGTACAACATTTAAGGTGGGGTTGGCGGCGATTGTTGACCTTCACCCCGATCGACCCTCGCGCCAAGGGTCGATTTGTCAGGCAGTGTTTGGTCGACCCCGCTTGGAGTAGGAAGCTGTCTTGTCATAGCAGTTGTCGGTGTTTCTCCTTCCGTCTCTCCCACGTGGTCAGTGACACAGGGTGCCCTCCCGTTGCCAGGGCGAGGCCTGCTGACGAGAGTGGGCAGGAACAACATAGGCCCTGCAGCTCTGCAGCTGCTCACGTGGTCCTAGTTAATCTGGTGACTGACCGGACGTCCTTGTCCCCAAGGCGTCCGGCTTGGCTGTGGGGTGGTATTGGCCCACTCAACTCCCGTTGCGGTTGAGCGGGGTGGTATGACGTCGGGTTTTTGAGGGCTGGCCAGAGTTATTGCTGCCCTTGATCCTCGATGGGTCGAGCGAGGCGGAGGCGACCTTCGACCCTTGGTGAGTCGAGCGGTTTGAGGGCGATGCTCGACCCTCGGTGAGTCGAGCGAGGCGAGGGGTGGCCATGCACTGTCCGCACCATGCCAATATTTCGCCGGCTCGTGCCGTATGGATGTTGGACCAATGGGATTAACCGGGGCCACTTGGCACCGCTGGTTTTTACTCCCGACAAGTAAAATCTTACTTCTTGCTAAAGTCAATGCAGAGCATGAGGAGTCTACTGATTCATTTGATTATTCCAAGTTGGTTGAAGCATAGAGGACTGCTCTGCTGGAGTAGTAAAGCTAATTCAACAGTTAAATTGCTTCTTGCTTCTTGATGAGAAGAGCCTTAGAGTAAATTGCATTCAGTGAGAATGCATATGGACTTGTTAGCACTGGCGACATGTACCGGAAGCTTTACGACATTTTCAGTAAAATGGGGTTTCATGATGAATTGTATGTTTTGTTAGATTGCATTAATAGTCACAATGTCATTTTTTAATAAATGTAACCAACGTTTATTTTTGATAAATATGGATTTCAGGATCCATTTGTCACCAAAGATACGCGTGTTGCCAATGTGCCCTAGCTGTCGTGCCGTTTTGCTGCTCTATGTTTCTAGTTGTACTACAAGAATAACACTATGTACTTTTTGGTATTTATATGTGCAGGGACTTAAAAAGTCAGGCTGCAGATTGGAAACAAAGAAGAGCAACCATGTCCAAAGGAAAACAATGGATGCACACACTTAGTGTCACATGGAAGACCAATTAGGCTGTCAAAGGATTTTGACGTGTATTATTTACTTGAATAAATATCCAGTTAGGCAAAGTGTAACTTGAGGATTTATAGAGGCTACACATGATTTGTACTGAAGACTGTTGGAGCTAGGGTTCAAGGAATCCATTGTTTCTCCTCATGGGCTGAGTTACCTCATATTTGGCCTAGATAGTTTTTTGGCCCAATTATAAGTTTAAGGGCATTTGTGTACTTGTACCCCCCCACCAAGGGTAAAATGGTGACTTGTAACACATCAAGGGTAGAAGAGGGATTCCCCTCTTCTCTCCCTTCTACAAATACAAGACCCTAGAGGTCATGAGTGGGGGGGGGGATTGATTCATGCCGACTCCTCTCTTCTTGGCTAGTTGTATCTCTCCTCTAGCTTTGCCATCCCTTTAGGTTGACATAGCCCATTATATGTATGTTGGGTCGAGTAACCACAACAGCTGGCGCCGACCCTGGGGACGGATACAAAAAGTCTTATGAGCAAAAGTTGAAACTTTTGAGCAAAAGTCCGGGGGTCCTCCGGCTTAAGTGGTCCATCGGGCTCGTTTATAAATGGTTCTTCGGGCACCTTTTCTGGTGGTCATTCGGTATCTGCCTTCGGGCATCTTTATGAGGGGTCCTTCAGGATGTGCCTTCAGACTCGTTTTTAGTTCAGCCTTCGGGATCTGCCTTCGGACTCGTTTTTAGTTCAGCCTTCGGGATCTGCCTTCGGACTCATTTTTAGTTCAGCCTTCGGGATCTGCCTTCGGACTCATTTTTAGTTCAGCCTTCGGGATCTGCCTTCGGACTCGTTTTTAGTTCAACCTTCGGGATATGCCTTCGGGCTTGTTTCATGTTCATCCTTCGGGATGTGCCTTCGGGCATGTTTCATGTTTATCCTTCGGGATGTGCCTTTGGACTTGTTTTTAGTTCATCCTTCAGGATGTGATTTTGGACATGTTTTTAGTTCATCCTTCGGGATGTGCCGTCGGGCTGGTTTCTTCTTCATCCTTCAAATATGCATTTGGGTTCGTTTCTTATTCATCAATCGAGAAAAAAAACTTTAGAAGGCCCTTCGGATTCATCCCTCGACATCAGTCATCCGGGGGCCCTTCAGGCTCAACATTCAGCATCAGCCGTTTCGGGGCTCTTTGGGCTCAACATTCGACATAAGTCGTCCGGGGGCCCTTCGGATTCAACATTCAGCATCAGCCGCCCGGGGGCCCTTCGGGCTCAACATTCGGCATCAGCCATCCGGGGGCCTTTCGGATTCAACATTTAGCATCAGCCGTCTGGGGGCCCTTCGGGCTCAATATTCGGCATCAGCCATCCCGGGGGCCCTTCGGGCTCAACCTTCGGCGGCAGCCTTCTGGGTTCGTTTAAGGTGATATCCATGCATGGCTTTTACCTATTGCAACTTTTATCTGTTATTTAACTTAGCAGCCCACACTATTTAGATGCCTTGTATGTTATATTTTAGCACATCTTGGGGTAGTTAACTGCATTATCTTACCTTTAGATGCCTTGTATTCACATGTTGATGCGCCGCCATGTTCCTTCTAGTTGCCGCTCATTTCTGTGATAAATGATGCGCATGAGCGATATCGTAAGCTTTGCCTATAGTAAGTGCTGCATGCAGACGAGTAGTAGCCCTTCAGCATAGTCATCACGACTTAAGTCGACACCGTCGTCCCGTGCAGCCGTGCTAGAGTTTTGTAATAACTTGGCAAAGTTGTGAACGTAATGTGTCAAGCGTAGTCCGAAGGGTCCCTCCGGCCTTGTTTTCTATGAATAGAAACATGTTAAGGAACCTGTACTCCAAAATCTGAGAGTGGAAGATTTGTGAAGGACTTTGGCCCAAAACGTACTCACGCCAAATGTGCCACATGGATAGTGTGTCCCGAAAGCTCACTTTGCATGCTGTTAGCTAAACCTGTTGAGCTGGCCGGAGCATAACATTGCTTCCGAGAATTGAATTCCAGAAAATAATGTAGTACCCACGTTTTGCCGAGGCTGACATTTTTCGCATGCGCACAAAGGCAAAGATATATAATTAGCTTGCGCTCTCGGCGATTGCGGCAGATAGTGCCGTGTAGCACAGGCATCCACTGATGAACATGCAAATAGCATGCGGTTTGTCAATTGGTGGTAGACCATCCCTGAGAGTTGTCACAGCTTGTAATAGTGCTGCTATACGGTATGTATACACTATGACATCAGCATGACTCAATGATGTAGTCACCCCAGTCTCTACTTGACCATACATAGCAGCATCGGAGGCCAGTACGTTGAGAGGATCCGGACATCACTACTCACAGAGGGGCGTCACTGACGGCGTACTCAACGGAAGTTAACATCTAGCCAACAGAGGGACCTACGAGTATTGCATCCCGGAGGCAGACTCTACCGAGCTTTCGGCTTGCTTCTCGGTGTTGATTTTCACCTGTATGCACACTGTCCACTAGTCTGTAGCGCCTTCCAATTTGTCGCCCTCGGCCCTGCCATATTTCCATTTGGCCTTCAGGACATTGAGTTTGTACCCCTGAGTCACTGCCGGAAACTCGCCAAGGTTGCGGTAGCCGAAGGACCTTCGGTTCATGTGGGTGGAGAAACGACTCCATGGAGGATGCACAGCCTTCGGTTGTGGCTCCATCCTTGAGCCGTACTTCCTGGAATGAACAGACACGGGAGAAGAACAACCCAAATCCTGCTCCTCGGAGGTTGATTTTAATACTTAATGAGGAACCCAAAGCTGTCGACACTTCGCATCTTTAAGCTGAGTCTGACACCCAAAGCCGGCAGTGCCGAGGCCGAAGGGAGGCGTGCCGAAGGCACGCTGTTGTAGCCTGCCTTCGGTCGGAGTCCAAGCTATGCCTTCAGTCGGAGCGGTTCCTTTCCTCGGGAAGCTTGTAGCTTGCCGTTGGTAGATATGCATTAGCAAAAGAGGAACCCTGGCCCGAAGGAGAGTTAAAGGCAGTGCCAAAAGTTTTAGCTTCCTACAAATCGTAGCTTTAGAGAAGAGAGTGGAAGTCAGAGTCCGAAGGATATGGTTCAGCGTTGCTATCAGCTATCAGCTTGTTGTGCCATCCCTTAACTCATTATTACGGCATTCACCTACGGGCTTCTAACCATCTGTACGCGCATGAAAGTTACTAGCTGGTTGCATGAACGTATTTCGGCGCGAAAGACGCTTCGGGGAAGCCGACCGCCGAGGCTCAAAAGTTGCAACGATTACTTAAGAAAAAAGTGATTACATATTATTACGACATCTATTGTTGCATTGGGTATTTGAGTCTCGTAAGCCATGGCATGCATCTTAGCTGGACGTATCTGTGCTATAAGCTCACAGCACTCCAGCAAAACCCATCCACCAGAGAGTCGTTGATTTAGCACGTTGAGAGCCAGAAACACATCATTTGTCATTGTGATAGAGTACCCTTCGGCCATGGTTCGAACATGGGAAACTGTCAGCCCTTTGGCAATGTAACGCCAATATGCCACCGTTTGCTGTGACCGCAGCTCTAGACGATGGCGGGATGTTATGAGGTCTGTGCCAAAACTTATCATTTTAAGCTTGGTTTTGTTAAGTTTCGGCACAATGCAATGCTATTGCGATAAACCTAGAACTAGAGAAGGAAAACTGCATGGAAGGGGTTCTAAGTTAGTACCACACTTTGTTACAACACACTATACCACTTGCCTTCGGGTCTCACTCTGTCATCTTGTTTGTAGCTTGTGCTCTATTTGCAGCTGCAACCTACGAAAGGCACTTGAGAATCTCATCCGGGGGTTCCACTTGGGACATCCACCACAAACTAAATTATTATATCTATGGTGCAATGATATGCCATATGCCAACTATCTTACTATGTGCAGGCCTCTATAAATTGGAATATTTTTTCTGGCATGAGGTATTTTATGCAATTGATAGCACATGTTATGCACGGATCCGAAGCTAAGAAATATGGCCGAGTGCCACACATTGCTCATCTTTTTATCATTTACACTCCATACATGTGCATTATGAGCATGCATAAACATTCATATCACATAAGCATCCATCATGCATACAAATGCATGATAAAGTAATGTTGGTCATCTTCTGTTCGCTTGAATGCCAGGCAACTACGGCCTGAGGGTCCAAAGAGACGCGTCCTCTACTTTTCTTGCAAAGGCAACTACGGCCTGAGTCCAGACAACTACGATCTGATGCCGGGCAACTACGGCCTGATGCTCCAAAAGGACATGCCCGGAAAGCCGGGGGTAACACCTCCCAATGCCGAACAACTAGGGTTCGAAGCATGCCGAGGCCTGACGAGGCGTTCGGCATGTATGTTTTATATGACATGAATCATTTTTCCTTCATAATTATTAAAGAGCTCAAGGGCACGTGATATGATACATGGTACCCGAAGATAGGACTTATATAGAACGCCTGAGGGCACTAGAGTGAGTACATGTTACCCAAAGGCAGTAGTTACATAGCGAGTCTGAGGACATTTATACGGACAATCCGAAGGCATAAGCTTATACATGTAGCCCGAAGGCCACGACTTCTCAAAAATTGTGAGTTAGGGCAAGTGCTTGAGTTCTTATGGTGTTTCTTCTATTTGATGTTGTTCTTCGGTAAAATCTCGAAGGGTGGTACTTGACGCTTGTAGACGACATGCGATGCTAGGGAAGGGTGTAAGCTCTCAACCTTGATGCAACAATTCGTCCATCCACACTAGGGAGGGGTGTAAACCCTTGGCCTAGATGCAACAATTCGTCCATCCACACCAGGAAGGGGTGTAAGCCCTCGGCCTTGATCCAATAATTCGTCCGTCCATGCTAGGGAGGGATGTAAGCCCACGACCTTGATCCAATAATTCGTCCATCCATGCTAGGGAGGGGTGTAAGCGCACGGCCTTGAGATGCAACAGTAAATCCATCCACACCAGGGAGGGGGCTAACCCCCGGTCTTGTGGTACAACTTAAGTAGTTTTTTCACTTCCCCCCAACAACAGTCAAAAGGGAGGAGGAGTACATATAAATATTGCCTATTACATTTGACTGTTATATGTGAGAAAGTGAAATTACTTACCTCTTTTTCGAACTCATAGTAGCTAACAAAAGTATATGCGTGTTCTAGAAACTATTTCTGTCAAAAGTTCAACTTTCAGGAGTGGGTCCGAAATAATAAAGACATCGGCCACATCTTCGGCCTAGCTATCATTACCAAGAAAGATTCTCGCCTTTAGCACGACTCCGGGTCCCAAAGCAAGGATGCCTTCGGCTTAACTTTAACTCCCGAAGAGAGGCTCTCACCTTCAGCCAGTTTCAAGTCTCAAGGGCTAGGCAGAAGAACCTCATGAATGATGCTGTGTACTTTTTTCTTCATGTAATATTATAGTGCAATTTGTAATAAGACATGTAATTTGATAGTTCATAGATTGGGTCTCTGAGCCATGAGGAGCTACATGCATTATTTCATCAATAGCTCCTCGTGTCTCCGAGAGTCTACAGATGAGGGAGGACTGTTGGGGCTAGGGTTCAAGCAATCCATTGTTTTTCCTCATGGGCTGAGTTACCTCATGTTTGGCCCAGGTAGTCTTTTGGCCCAATTGTAAGTCTAAGGGTATTTGTGTACTTGTACCCCCCACCAAGGGTAAAATGGTGACTTGTAACACATCAAGGGTAGAAGAGGGATTCCCCTCTTCTCTCCTTTTTATAAATACAAGACCCTAGAGGTCATGAGTGGGGGGGATTGATTCATGCCGACTCCTCTCTTCTTGGCTAGTTGTATCCCTCCTCTAGCTTTGCCATCACTTTAGGTTGATATAGTCCATTATATGTATGTTGGGTCGAGTAACCACAACAAAGACTAAATATAATACTTGGAATTTTGAATTAAGAGAGGACGCATACAACCATAACATTCAAGGTTGGTAAATTTGACTGGAAACATTTTTTTTCTCTTTCCTAATATAAAGGAGCCTATGACAACTAAAAATGATATGAGTGAAATGAAGTTATTTGGTTATACGGTGGAATAAAATTTTGATTGGTTTGTAACATGCTTATCTAATGTTAGAGTATCCAATCATTTTGAAGTTGCGTGTTTTATTAGGATATCTTGAATTTTAATACTATTGCAATACATGAACACCCAACTATATTTGATAAATGTTTCTTTATCAAAAATTTTATTCTTTTCTTGTCGACTATTTTTCCTGCCATGTGTATTTGTTTCCCGTAGCAACGCACGAGCAAAATGCTAGTAGTTTTTTTTAAAGAGTGAAATACCATTGATGTTTTCTAAACTATTCCAACATTCTTATCTGGATCCTCCAACTCTAGTTTTATATTTCTAGATGCATAAACTACTTATGTGTGTCATTGTAGGTTCCAAGCCTCATTTTTCACTCTCTCCCTTGCCCTTGCGCTGCAGCTAGTGATTTTGCCGCGGTGATATATTAGTAAGCATACAGGGAAGGGAATTGCGGCTCCCTGGTTAATTTGGCTGTCGTGGATGTCTCCTGAGTGTGCCGTATTACTGTATTACTTGGGGTTGGGATTTTCTACCGTGCCTTACGCAGCTGGCCCATGTGAGGTCCTCTCCGGCCTGTCTCCTCGCTGCTCACGGCGTTGCTTTTTCTTTGCCGCTCGGCCCATGTGTGAGCCTCTTGCCGATGTGTTCTGGTTGTTCCACCCATCAGACAGCCTAGGCCATGCAGATGATGGATGCATGATGCAACAGAGGAAGGTGGGCTCCCTTGGACTAGAGGTCCCGTTTATGAGTGAGAAATATTAATATGTGGATATAGAGCGCTGATCGGCATGTGGTCAGATTTTTTTTGCAGCTGTCACTGTAGACGGTGAAGCACCACCGTGTGTCAAAGATGAAAAAAAATAGAAAAACGGAAAAGAAAATTAGTGGGAGGTTTTCTCATTTTCTATATTTATTGCATCATCAAGTCAGACAATTAATGCCCATATTGTATGAAGTGAATAGACACAACACTACACTATCATGGTGATGTTATGAATAATCTATTGGATAATTAAACTTGATTTTACTTTCAAGACTACAATAGTGAATGGCAAGCGCGTCGAAGCACGCCATTTCTTGCAAGGTAAGTATATCAGTGAAAGCCAGACGCTCCTCTACTTATTTTGCACGGCGTGGCCAATCTCCCAAGTGATCACGTATTTTTTTAACTGGCGTGACTACTGTCCAAAAGTGATGTGTTCTTCTGATGCCGTGTCCCTCACTATGTCGCTTGGGTGGGAACGCTAGGCCGTGGGCTCGGGCTGCCTCACATCAGCAGTACAATCAGCCTGTGTTTGGGCCTAATTTGGCTGCTCTAAAGTTCATCGACAGTGAAGGGGTAGTTGCCGCCGGTGAATAATTCCACGCCTGTTTAATGCGGTTACAAATTATTTTTTTTGCGTGATTTGCTGGCCGAGTATTTTATATTACTTATTCAAAACAATAGCACCGGATGTTGCCAATTACTGTAATTACCTCCAATATATTGCAAAATACTTTCATCAAAATATAATTTCATATTTTTCTGGTTAAATACTAACACGTACATAACTACATGTCATGTTGTTTTATTCAGAAACCTAAAACAATGCACTTAATTTACCACGAGAGACAATAGATTAGTTAGATGTATACAAATAATATTATTTCATACGGGCGTAGCGTAGCGCGCCAAACTACTAATGATTGCAATCCGCCGGGATGTTCCATTGGAAGATGGAAAGCCGGGATCGGATGTATGCACACAAGATGGGTGAGCGGCATTGGCACACCATGGTAGCTTGGCGAGCTCAACATGGTGCGTGGGTAGGGAGACACCATGGTCTTCTTTGGTGGGAAGCGGCCTCCCCCTCCTGGCCTCCGCCCCCCCCCCCCCCCCCCGCCCCCAACTTCCCCCTTCTTTGATGACTTGCTCCGACACCATATACACCATCAATCTTGCTCGCCTTGACCCATCGCCCATGTCGCCTGCCTGAAAATTTTCAAGATTGGTCGTCCCAAAGCTATCACATCGGAACGCCACCAACATTGTTGAACTCAGCCGTCCTAATCCCATCGCCAAGGTCGCCTACCATTACAACGAAAATCTCCACTGTAGTGGCACACAACAAAAATAATGAAGTGTCACTCTGAGTAGGATAACCTGACCACATGTCACCTTTGGAGCTGGACGCGTGTTCTTGGAACTGCGAGAGACACATATAAATAGTTTAGGGAGCCAATTGTAAAATGATAGTTTAGGGACTCTGAAATAGTTTAGGGACGGATCACACATTTTACTTTTTTTAAATGGTAGCGCAATAACTAGCTAGGCTTTTGGTGGATTCTAACTAGCAGAAGCAGTATCTTAAGGAGCAGTTATAATGCTACACATGGACAGTTTTATAGATCATTTTATATATTGCTACATAAGATTTTTGACGATGTGGAAGAAAGAGTGTGGTGAGAGAAAGAGGTAGTTATTTTGCATAGCAAACACCTCATGCACTAAAATTTAGGAGTATGAAACGACTCTCACACCATTATACAAGTTCTATTAGTTTTTAATCAATAAATATTTATCTTTACATCCATAAATTAAGAAGTCATATAATTAATATGAGACAACTAACAAGACCATCCATTATATAAGTCGTAGAGAGAGAGAGAGAGAGAGAGAGAGAGAGAGAGAGAGAGAGAGAGAGTTTCTAGCCTTTATTTGAGCAACACACATTACTATTAGAGCATCTCCAGTAGGGCATGAAAAACAAGACTCCAAAATCTGTGCTTTGAGGCTGGCATGCAAATCTTGCAACCAACTCCAGCAGCATCTTCAAAATAAAGGCTCCTATTTTCAGACTGACCAACGGGACCCATGTGCCAGTGACACGAAATCACTCCCGTCATGGGACCCACATGTCGATGAGACACATGCTAAGCAGATGTAGCACGCAGCTCGTGCCGGTGGCGCTCGGCTAGAGCAGGCGTGGAACAACGGAGCAGAGCAGAGCCAGGTCGAGGCGGGGTGCGGCGGAGCAGGGGCGAGGCACCGTTGGGTGACGCGGGAGAAGAATGAGGGAGGGGAGGCATGGCCACATGGGGGAGAAGAGGTGAGGGGGAGAGGCGGCGGCCGACGGGGGGGCCAAAATTTTTGCCCTCTGACCCCGGCGGGTGCAGATCCAGCTAGCACGGACGATGAGGGGAGGCTAGTGGGGACAGGAGGGCGATGACCAGGCGTCGACGCAGATGGATAAGAAGGAGGTGGTGGTGGCGTGGCCGGCTGGGAAGAAGGTGTCGATGGCGCGGCCGACCGAGAGGAAGGTGGCAGTAGCGCGGCTAGCCGGGAGGGAGGATGCTTGCGCGGCTGTGTCGGAGGCAGGCTGGTGGCAGCGTGAACGAATGGCCGGCGGCTAGGCAGCTCGGCGCGGTGGGAAGGAGGAGGAGCTGCGGCTTGGTCGGAGGGAGGGAGGCGGTGTCGGGCGTAGGAGGTAGAGAGAAGAGAGAGAAAGGAAAGAGTCGAGGGGAAAAAGAGGAAGAAGGAAGAAAAAATGAAAAAGAAAATAATAATAGGTGGGGTCCACATTGGTAGGGGGAAATAGGAGACTCCAAAACTTGAGGATGGGAGGGGCAAAATGCATGCCCATGCAAAATGCATGCCCAATTAGGGGCCTTTTCGGAGCAAATGTTTTTGCTTGACATGCAAAATTTGTGATTAGGGCCTAGATGGGGGCTTCTGCTGGAGATGCTCTTATAGCCTGTTGAATTACAATCAAGACTAATCCTATGTACTAACAAATCCTAACAAGTCAATATAACCAATTGAAGCAACCCAATCACATCCTCGACAGAGAGACCCTTCTCCATGATGAGATCAAGAGTGATGTAGAGGAGCTTGCTGCTAGGGAGCAAGGTGAGGATCTTCTCGACTATCACAATCTTGGAAAGCTCAAAAGTTGTTGCTCCAATCTTGTCTGCAATACCTCGCAAGCTAATAAGAGAGTCAAGTAAGTCCTCATTCTCATTAGCACAAAAAGCAAAGAACTCCTCAACAAGTGTATCACTAGCATGACCAATAAATGACTCATAAGCATCATCAACACTAGTCACACTCGAAGAGCAAGCAAGATCAAGAGAGCTAACATCATCAATCATCATATTAGGCACACTAGTAGAGCAACCTATCAAATAATCACTAGTAGAACCTAGGCACTCACTAGAACTAGGCACATCCACACTCATCATCATCATCATATACATGATCATCGATAAAGGTATTGGCAAAGTCACAAGTGTGTCCATCAACTCATCTGGAATCATGGCATTTGGGTAGCTTTTCAAGCGATCCATCCATGAGCCATGACTCGGCCCTGAATGAAATGACATCCCAACTCAATACGGTCACTACTCAAGGTGGTTAAGGCCTATGATGAGAACTTGGCTCTGTTACCACTTGAAAGGACTGAGTGACCAAGATGGGGGGGGGGGTGTCGGGAACCGGCACTATGTACCAAATTCACCATTTCCTAAAACCGACCACTCAAACAACTCCTATCACAATTCTGGTGGTGATCACACTAGCAAGATAATGAACCTATGAAAGGTACAACAACCTAAGCATACTAGTGGATCACACAAGGCATTACAACTCCTATTGCAAGCTAGTAATCAAAGACATGTGGAAGTACACAAAAAGCTAGCAAAGGAGCCTACTCATGCAAAGCTACAAGGTAAGGAGCTAGAGCACAAAACCATGAGTAGCACAATGCGTACAAGGGTGAGCGATCAAGCCAATGCAACTCCTATACATGCTCGTGATCAAATGATAGCTAAGCACAACTAACAAGTAGAGAAGCCTGTTCATGCAAGTTTACTAGGTAATCAACTTTAACAAGGTAAGCACACAAGCATGTCATTAGTCATTATAGCTTAACCATATTGTCCAACATATGACGTCCACACCCACAAGTATTAGGAGTCATCTAGCTTCTATTAAATTATCTAACCAGTCTCCAAACATGTGAGTTACATCAATAGAGGTTTCTAGACAAAAAGTTAATTGAACCAATAGCCAAATAAACCTAGCAAGAATACAGTAGAAAAAGAGATGTTGTAGGGTCTCATTCTTATTACAGTAACAACACTTCTCACTATCATGCCAAATCCTTTTGACTACGTTATCTTTGGCAAGAGTGAAAACCAAAGGAAAATATTTATTTTTAATGGTATCTTAATTTGTCATAAGTATCAGTTATAAGGCAAGATACATGAATTTAACATTGTAATGTACATTGAGCTAACCAAAAACTTTCTACTAGAATTAAGAGACCATCTATAGGTATTTGGTTCATCAATTAACTGTATATTTGCGATGTGTAACACTAAACTATGCCATGAACGTTGGTTCTAGTCAATTAAGGATATTCAGAATGAGATATTTAAAGTTATTGTACTCATTATATTATATTTCATGTAATTTTTACTTCTGACTATATTATATAATTTTAAAAATTGTTCCCTTAAAGTAGTGGTGCCTAACCATTTGTCCTTCCAGAATCTAATATGACTGCAATTTGGTACCATAAAGTTCTAGCTCATGAATTGGTTTTTGACATTCGTAAAACCTAACTAGAAATAAGAATCACTAGTCTTTTTATCTACTTGAGTAAGTCTTGCTACCCAAATATTTGTTTCTAATAGCCTGGTGCCATGCCCCATCTTCATTAATAAGGTTGAAAAGCCACTTACTAAGGACACCCAAACCACCTTGTTCTTTTGGTCTACATATAATATTCCGCTTAGCAAGCCAATATTTCTTTTTATGATTCTCTCCTTGCAAAAAACAAATCTGGATCAATAAAAGTCCAATTTTGCAATACACCTTTTAGTATTTCAAAGAAAGATAACATGAAATGTGCAATATTCCTAAGGACAAAATTTATTAAACTAAGCGGCCACCATAAGATAATTCTTTTCCTTTCCAACAACTTAGTCTTTTTTTTTAAAATTTCTCTTCTATCATTTTCCAATCTCAATTGGACCACTCCCACCGGAGTGCCGGTCCCTCCAGCCACCAATGTAGAGTTCTCGCCCATGAGCCCACAATCACTCCTGGAGTGAAGACACGACGCACGTCACCGCTGCTAGCAAGGCACAAGCTTGCCTCCCTCGAGAACTTGCCAGACTCTCCGAGCCGACATGGGCGCTCACTATTGATGCCCCTTTCACCAGCGGGCTCAAACCGTGTACAAACATGTGACGGCCGTCACAACCCATCATGATAGGCTCGATCACCGATACCTAACTGTTCTACATTTTACCATAGACCAAGAGTAACAACCTAGATCACACCCTCAAGGACACCCTAGCCTTAGATGTGCATCAATACTCAAGTTACTCTCACTAGCACTCTCAAGATATGCAATATCTCCTCCTAGTGCTCTCTTCTTTTCCTCTTGGCTCTCACTAAATGCTCCAAACAATTCCACTAGCCAAGAGTTGTCTCCAAGATCTCAGAAATGAGTTTATATAGACTTTCAACCTCAAACTAGCCATTGCTCAATGAAATCAACATTCTGGGCATACTGACTGGATAGTCTAGCCTCTGCCTGACCGAACCGTCCGATCACTACTGTCTTCAGCTCCAACGGCTCTGCCACTCTACTGACTCCTACTGACCGGATGGTACGGTCAGTTGACCGGACCATTTGGTCCATTTCTCTCTCCATTACAGAAACATTTCTAGAGCGCTGCTTCCTCCTTGTCCTGTGCAAGTCCCCAGACCGGACCATCCGGTCTGTAGACCAGACCATCCGGACTATTCAGACTTTAGCACAGATAGATTCCATGCTGAGACTCTTCTCTGGATTTCCTGTCCACCTAGTGACCGTACAGTCCGGTCTCCACTGACCCCTTTGTTCGATCACTATGTCCAAAAGCTGAAACTTCTCGTCCTCGCTTGACTTTGTTTCCTGGCTTCTTCGAACAACTCCTTGGCTTCTTTTCTGTCACCTAGTGCTTGTGATTTCACTGAGCGTCCATGCACATCATCAACTAGTGTGACCTAAGAGACATGACCTAGACCCCCTTGATAGTCCTATTTTTCCTATGGACTTAAATCCCTAACAACTAGACAAGTGTTCCCAACACTTGCTCCATAGTTTGTCCTTAGCTTTGATCCATATCTCCATCAACCCTTGGACTCCATCAAGCTCATCAAGCCTCCATGCTTGTGATCATTGTCATCAATCACCAAGGCAACCATCAACAATCATCATAGAGTAGAAAAGGTTTCCTACATGAACAACACTTGTGTAGACATTAGTCACATTTCATGTTTGTCATTCATCACCAAAACATTCATACCTCGGGGTGACCTCAATGGGCATGATCCTTACATAGTTGGTGATAGCCCTATCTGGCCTTAGTGATCCTCCATATTTGGGTATGTTGTAGAGTTGTTGACCGGAGTCACCTATGGATGTAGGGTAAACCGGTGCCCGATGTAAGCAATTAGAGACTAAACCTATCTTATAATATGATACTTAACTTTAGTGTCAAGGGTAAATATCAGTGATGCCACGTGGCAAATGGTAACCCCCCCCTCTTTTTCAAAAACGATAAGCACCCATGTCAAAAACCCTGTGATAGGCCAGGAATTGTCCACATTTTTTGGACAACCCGAGGATGCGTAGACGGGGCTTGTTTCCATGGTCTACTCCGGTCCGAGAAAGAGTTTCGGTAGCATCTCCCCATTGTTCTCTGGATATTCAATCTCCTTTGCAGGACGTGAATCTGGAGAACAGTTGGGAGGTGCTACCAAAATTCAGTCTTGGACAGGAGTGAACCTTGGAAACTAACCTCGTCTACACATCCTCGGGTGGGATTAGGACCTATCCTTGCCTATTAGACAGTGTAAGCATAGTGTTGTTGCAACAATGATTTATTGTTTGTTTATATATTAGAGGATGGGTGACCGTGAGTGGATGTATAAGGAGTGGGCACCTAGACATAAGTATACCGAAGAATGGGTTGAGAAGATCGATGCTTTTATGGAACGAGCATTTGCCAAGCGTAAGAAACTGGTGTCACTTGGTGTCCCTACGATAGATGTTGAAACACATGTCGACAAGATAAGTTAACGATGGTGTGTCATCTTGCCAAGAATGGATTTACTCCAAACTATACCAGGTGGACCTTATATGGAGAAGTGGATCATATGAGGCGTGAGGTCGTGAGACAACGGAGTGCTGATTGTGATTCTGATGCCAAAGTTGGAGACATGTTAGATGACTATCATGAAGCACATTTCGAGGAAGAAGAAGAAGCACCTAGGGAGGATGAGGAGCCAGAGCCAACCGCAAAAGCGTATTACGAGATGTTGGAGGCGGCACAACAACCCCTTCACGGGCATACCAAAATTTCTAAATTGGATGCCATCGTGCGCTTAATGGGCGTGAAGTCTCAGTTTAGCATGAGTCGAGCCACCTTTGATGTTATATTGACAGTCATCGGCGGCCTCCTTCCGGAAGGTCACATTCTGCAAAAGAACATGTATGAGTCATAGAAAGTACTTCGTGCATTGAAGATGCCATATCAGCAGATACATGCTTGTCCAAAAGGATGCGTCTTGTTTAGGAAAGAACATGCAGAAGCAAAGTATTGTCCAAAGTGTAAATCCTCTAGATACTTTGAGGTAGACTCTATTGATGGTCAGAAGAGGCAGAGTAAAGTAGCCGTGAAAATCCTACACTTGACTTTGTTTCCTGGCTTCTTCGAACAACTCCTTGGCTTCTTTTCTGTCACCTAGTGCTTGTGATTTCACTGAGCGTCCATGCACATCATCAACTAGTGTGACCTAAGAGACATGACCTAGACCCCCTTGATAGTCCTATTTTTCCTATGGACTTAAATCCCTAACAACTAGACAAGTGTTCCCAACACTTGCTCCATAGTTTGTCCTTAGCTTTGATCCATATCTCCATCAACCCTTGGACTCCATCAAGCTCATCAAGCCTCCATGCTTGTGATCATTGTCATCAATCACCAAGGCAACCATCAACAATCATCATAGAGTAGAAAAGGTTTCCTACATGAACAACACTTGTGTAGACATTAGTCACATTTCATGTTTGTCATTCATCACCAAAACATTCATACCTCGGGGTGACCTCAATGGGCATGATCCTTACATAGTTGGTGATAGCCCTATCTGGCCCTAGTGATCCTCCATATTTGGGTATGTTGTAGAGTTGTTGACCGGAGTCACCTATGGATGTAGGGTAAACCGGTGCCCGATGTAAGCAATTAGAGACTAAACCTATCTTATAATATGATACTTAACTTTAGTGTCAAGGGTAAATATCAGTGATGCCACGTGGCAAATGGTAACCCCCCCCCCCTCTTTTTCAAAAACGATAAGCACCCATGTCAAAAACCCTGTGATAGGCCAGGAATTCCACGACCCATGAGGCCCAAGGTCAACATGGTCAATTGGCCTGCCACCCCTTGAAGCAAGGAGTTAGCATGTCCCGCCTTGACCGGCCTCCATTGAGGAGGATGAGTCGACCCCACCTCGCTCGACCCCGCCTAAGGGGTCGAGCACACAATGTTTCCCCTCGACCCCCATCGAAGGGGTTGATGGTGCCCCGCCTCGCTCGACGTCCAATGAGAGAACGGGGCCTGCTCCGCCTTGCTCGACCCCTGCCAAGGGTCAAGCAGACCACGGATAAGGTCGCCAGTGCCGCCCCCACAGTGCTGGCCCCCACCTGGGCAGACACAGTGACGTTGGCATACCTTCCACCCTTGCTAACCTCTGTCATCATTCCATCACACCAGGACGGGACAAGGCACCATGCCGCAAACCACGTGGTAGTGATGGAGTGGAGAAACTCGATTAGGATTGCTGTGGCGAGGCAGAGCCGTGCCCAGGCACCCTAATCCAAGCACTACACGACGAACCGACTCCCCGCAAAGAAGGTCGAATAGGATGAGAGTCTACAACCACCCCCACACCGTGTCAGGTGCCGTACCGAGCGTGTAGCTACAGTGTCAGAAGATCAAATCCTCCTACAAACCTGTCCTTATCCCTATCAAGTCCTACCTGATGGGATAGCACCCGCTGCCTTGGTGCAGTTTATCATGATGACACCTTTAACAGTGATAATCAAGGATGGCCAGATGGACTGACACGATGGGACGATGTGCGACGTCATGATTTTCTATGCTAAACTATCTAGGATGACAGGCTCCGCCTCATCGACGGAATATGAGGGCACGTCTCGATGCAGCAACTGCAAGTATGGAAACCAGGACAAGCAGGACCCACGAAGACCAAAGACCACGCCACCAATCAGAGTCCACGCCTGCTTCGGCATGGCTTCACCAACTCCCCACGTGCGTTGTTTCTTTCTCTCTGTCTCTTTCTATGTAATGTGGGCCCACCCTTTGTGTCCTCTTGCTTGCCATTACCGAGCCCAAGCGCGCATCCCCAGATCAAATTCTACTAACCGATGATCGAAACACCAACACTTAGGAATCCTCTCTACCTTTTGTCTACCATATTTTGGAAAAGACCAATTTACTTTGTCATATACTTTTCCAAAATCTATCTTCAAAATAACACCATCCATCTTTTTCCTATCAAGTTCATGGATAGACTCATGTAAAATGATTACTCCCTCCATGATGTTTCTTCCGATCATGAACATCGTTTGTGATGAATGAATTAATTGTTTAGCAAATCCTATTATCAACCACCTTCCTAAATATTTTGAAACTTCTAAGGATGAAATTGCTTCCTAAATACTTCTAAGAATTAATCATGAACATCCTCTTTACCTTCCTAAATATTAGTAGACAAATAGTATGAAATTGCTTTATATGTGTCATCTCTTTTTTGTTTTGGTAGCAATGTTATGAATCCAAAATTTAGACTGAAAAGATTAAAATTGCCGTAATGAAACTTTTTAAATAAGGGCATAAGATCCTGTTTGATAACTTCCCATAATACTTGATAAAATTCCACGAGGAATCCATCTGGACCTAGCGCCTTTGTGTTTCATTTAAAAAATTGCTTCGTTTATCTCTTGCTTAGTAAAATGTGTAATAAGTTTTCACGATCCTTAGTCGAAATCTGTGGTATGTCATACTTTCATCCATATTGAAATTAACACATTCATTCAGATCAGATAGTTGTTTATAGTATTGCATGATGTATGATTTGAGTTGTTTATCTCCTCTAATTACCCAACCATGCATTATCTTGAAGCTAAAAGATACACGTTTTCCAATGCTTGCCACTTGCTACCAACTAAAAATATTTGGGGTTACCATCCCCTTCTAGTAATTGTTCGACTTTTGATCTTTGGTACCATTTAACTTCTTCCTCTTGTAATAGCTGGACAAGCCTTTCTATTATAAAATGTTTTAAATCCACCTTATGAGATTCTAATACTGTATTAAGCATTTTTGACCGATTGGTCTAATTTATTTATAATTTTCTGCTTTTCCTTTTTTAAGCACTCCTAGTTTTTTTTGCCCAACCTCTAAGGTATTGTCTGAGCCATCTAATCTTATTTTGCCAAACCTCTAATGGCGTCTTACCCCTATTTTCTTTCTGTCGTACTTCCTTAACTATGTCATAAAACCCATCACATAGCAACCAACCGAGTTCAAATTTAAACATGTGCTTCTTAATTTTTTGTGATGAATCTCCGGTATCTAGTAATAAAAGGAGTATGAATAGAAATTTCTCTTCTCAGGGTTTGCATCGTGACTTTAGGGTATTTCAGTTCCTAGTTGGTGCTTACCAGCGTTCTATCCATCTTCTTAAAATGTTGGTGATGGTAAGTTATTAGCCCATGCAAACTCTTGCCAAGTTAGCTCTATTTCCCTTAAATCCAAGGTATTAATAGCATCATTTAATAGAAAAGGCCAACGGTCATTATATCTTTTATTGTTCTTTTAACTTGAACTCCTAATGATATTAAAATCCCCTTCAATTAGCATAGAAGTGATTCTATCGCACATGTATGCACCTATTCTTGTAAGAAGCTTTCTTTATGTTCATTTTGTGCTGCACCATATTCTACAATCAATATCTATTGAAATTATCTACTTTATTTGTAAGCTTAAACTTCACATAAAAGCACCACGTGAAATACTAGCCACATCAAAAGTTTCTAGGTTGACTCCTACCAGAATCTCACCAGATCTTCCATTTGGAAGAGTCCAACGCCAAAGAAAATTTTTACCCCTGCAAAAATAAGCGCTTATCTTTTGATGTATCTAAAAGGAAACCGGATTTAACCAAGTCACGAAGACCTCCACTGTTCCAAAATATCCCTTTCATTGTGATTTACATTTTTTATGACGTGTCATTTTTGTTTTCCTAAGTTTGTTGTTTGAACCATATTTTTTCTTCTTGATGGTTTCTTTAAAGTCACTCCAGTGACTACCATCTTCCTCCAGTACATCTTTACCAATATCACCAACTAAGTGATTTATTGCATTGCCTCACGATCCCAACCAAAATCACTTTCATTATTGCTTGTATCTGCTTCTAAATCCTCTGAAATTTGATTTAACTTTCCTTTCTTCAGAGCAAGTACTAGGCTATCAAATTCCATATTTCTAATTGTCATCACCCCTTTATGTGTCTCCCTGCCGTGAAATTTCTAGTTTACTAATATTTGTAGCTATTTGCGAATAAGAAAAACTAAGAAAAGATGTGTCATCGGAAGTACCTGGACTTCCAGGCTGTATTTTGCCTTCACTTATTCTGCGCACTCTAGGGATTGATAATCAATCGATTGTTGTAAGCAAGCTCCAATCCTTTGTGATGAATAAATAGTGATGTATCCAAAGTTGATGAGGCAAAATCCGTGGTGTGAATATGAGTGGCGAACTGCTAGTGCCACACACAAGGGTCTTGCTTGAGCCGGCACAGAGGCTTCAACAATTGTTAGACAAGATCTAGGTGAGCTGAATCAACAAAAACTAGCAGTTTCTGGCAATAGATAGTCTCCTCAATGTGGTCACAAAGAAAGGCATTTCTGACAGGGTTGAACATCTAATCATAGTGTTGGCACCACTTATTATTCCCATTTTATAGTGTTAATGTATCCTAAATTAGAGCACAAATATCATTGTTATACTCACTAATCCTTGCATTCATGTATAGTGTTGTTCTTGTGCTATGTTGTAGAAACAAGTCAAATGGACGACATTATAGGAAACATAGTGGACCTAGTCTTAAAGGAAGCATTTTGGGCTAGAAGACAGTCAACAGACACTTCCAACCGATCGACAAGGCCCTGCTTACCGATCAGTGCACCACGTACGAGCCAACTCGAAAGAGATGCAGTTCGTCATTTATAACTCCTTAGAAGTTAACCTGATTCTGATCAAGGAGGATTCAACTATGAAGGCATTCAAACTTACTTCAAGATCCAACTCCATCTATAGAAGACTTCTTTAGGGGAACCAACATTGAAGAAGACCATGTCCATGAGTCCTTGCCGATTGGTATGTGACTAATAACTTGTGCCGCACATTGCTTCATGTTATCAATTATAATTCTATAAATAGATAATAGTATGCAACGAGCGGGGGAACACAATCTCTAGATGGTTTGGTTCAAATGTCACTAGAACTAGATCATACCAGCAAGGTATACCTCTGCGATGGTTTGAATCTTGTTACTTCCATTAAGACTTTTTTGGTTATGGGTTTCTTACTATTGATGATACAAGTTCTTTTAGCGCAGCATTTTATCTATACAGTATGATTGCTTATTACTATTGCTTGGCTTTCTATGTACTAGATACTGGTGTAAACGTGGTGATTAGTTCTTGTATCCATAACCCATTTAAATAGGTAAACACGACTCTAAGGATGTTACAGGGGCCAAATGGCGTATGAGTAATGGGTTGACATGTGACAGGGCCACCCACAGAGCATTAAAAGGTGGGCACCTGAGTAGATTGAATTATCTATTCACATAAGGAACTAGTTTAAAGATGCATAAGGATTAATCCAACCATCTAGATCTTATGTGACTCAATCTACCTTTAGTAGATATCTGTTATTTAATGCTAACACTAGTCTTTGTAGTGGTTTTCAGCTTGTGCTGATTGATAAGCTCTCAACGTATGCATAACCTCATCCAATACAATCGTCACGCTCCACAATCCTTTGCCTAGAGCTGAGGCCTTGGTTTGCTAATTTTTGCATCGAACTATTGCTTATCCTTCGATATTGAACTTATAATACTCTAAGGGAAATGCTACTTACCTATGTGCTTGCAGTTTATACATTTGGCTGCTAACTTCTATCAACACATCTATCAATTCCCAACGACTGAGAATACCCATGTTAAACCCAAG
This sequence comes from Eleusine coracana subsp. coracana, assembly GCA_032690845.1. Lineage (NCBI taxonomy): Eukaryota > Viridiplantae > Streptophyta > Magnoliopsida > Poales > Poaceae > Eleusine > Eleusine coracana. The sequence goes on from CM064430.1 coordinate 43,755,638, forward strand.
GTTGATGGTGTTAGACAATCTAGACTTACATGTTGTTCTTCCACTCACTAAACAACATGTAAGTCAGTAAATACAAAGTGTGCGTACTTCCAAATTTAAAGAACAAAAATCAGTAAATATCGGACTATGGCCATACCGCTAGTGACTGCCCTGTCTCTATCGACCTTTCTTTTCTTTGTTTACACCAACGGAAGCATGTTCCCCTGGAATTCATAAATTTGGATTGAGTTAGTTGGTTTTTCCTGTGCTCATCTAAATTAGACTTCCACCATTTTGTTTTTGTTTTTGAGAGTTTGGAGTTGTTTTCTCTGGATGAGCCAAGCTAAGCCAAGCTATTCTAGAACAATCTTCGAACTCTTGACAGTCAATACTACAGATGTTTTCGTGTCACTAATGGTTGGCTATCTCGTATCACTACGGGAAAACCATAATGTGCCATGTGCCAAAGTCTATGCCGTGCGCTAACCGTCGGACACACGACAAAGAGACGTTTCTACCATATGCCAGCGCTACCTATACACGGCACAAGAAAAGCTCACGACACAAATTACATTGTGCCATGTGCACTGACCTAACACACGACACAAATCACATTGTGTCGTGTGCCAGGCATGGAGCACACGGCATAGAGACTCGCCGTTTCAAACATTGAACGACGTCACCTCTGTGCCGTATGCCCGTTACCAGCACATGACACAGAATTTTTTGTGCCGTGTGTTGTGTTATGTCGGAGCACACGGCATAGTAATTTTTATGTCGTGTGTTAAACTTTGGTGTTGTGTGTTATACAAAAGCACACGGTAAAATAGTATTTTTTAACTCCTTTCCTCACCCAACTTTTTTTATGTACTGTAGAGATTGTATGTGGTACCTCATGTTACAAATTTGTGCATTTCTAGGAAAATTTGATATATTTGGCGCATTTATTTCATTATTTGTGTTTTCTCGTGATAATTCAAATTTGAACTGCAAGTGTTTGAAATATTGAAATATATGGAAACAAAATTCATAGTCATATTCGGAACACCGATTTGAGGCCATATACATGCAATGTGAGTAAATGTTGGTAATCTTGTACATGAAATATCGCGACCAACGTGTTATCCAATGGTTTTTAAATTGTAGAAAATGCAAATAAAGTATTAAAATCATGATATTGCTCCTGACATCATTATTTCATGCATAGATGTTGCGGTAAAAAGTTAGCGACGAAGTTTCACAGAAGTTATCATGTACGTGGCTTACTAAGCTAACAATCTCAGGAGAAGTTTCATAGTTGATGAGAAGGGTTTTATATGATTTGAAATAATTTGACGGTCCAATTTGATTTTTAAAACAACCCGTTTTACGTAGGTCATAAATCACATGACATGTGTAATGTTAAAGTTTGGTTATTTTTTTGATTCGTTTGATATTTTTTATTTTTGTAAATAGGGTTGTAGTGATAGAAATTAAATTTCAGAGGAAAAATGCATAAAATAATAGGTTTTTTCTATGAAGTCTCAGATATTGCCATTTTGAAGCATTTTAGCAAGTTAGTTTCAAATTTTATTAAATATTGTAATAAATTTGAGATTTGAAATATGTTTTTGAATCTAGATAGAACTGTGTTATGTGCCCTCTAGACTTGGCACACGACACAAACGATCAAGGCCATTTGTGCCGTGTGTCCTAGATCGGGGCACACGACATAAATGGTCACGGCCATTTGTGCCGTGTGTCCTAGATCGGGGCACACATCACTATTTTGCCCACTTAATCGGATTCCAGCCTCCTCTCTCGTCCTTTTTCTATCCACACGTCCACCGCCCGCCACCTCCGATCGCCGCCCGCGCACCTGACCGCTGCGCGCACCCCTCACCGTGCCCTTGACCGCCGCTTCACCCCTCACTGCGCTGCCCTGCACCGCCACCTCTGACCGCCGCTTGTGCCCCTGACCACCGCCCGCCTGCTGCTTCGCCCATCACCACGCCACCCGGCCCTGCTGCCCCCACCTCCGCCCGGCGCCACCCCTATGGCCTCCACCTCCGCTGCCCAGTTGTGCCTCCACCTTCGCTTGGCTTGGCCCCTGTGGCCTCCACCTCTGCTGCCCTGCCCTGGCGGCTCCACCTCCTCCCGCCCGGCCCTGCCCCGACGTCTCCACCTCGTCCCACTAGCTAGAGCGCTGGCGCCTCCACCTCCGCCCGCAGGAGCCCTTCCCCGTTGCTGGAGCCCGGCCCATCGCCCTCCCCCACAACTGGAGCCAGGCCCTATGACTCTTCAGCCACCGCAGGATCCCGATCCAGCTACCCTCACTTCGCCACAACACCCCTCCCGACGACCCCTCCATACAAGACACCTCGGCCACCCCGACGTTCGCCCCGAGCACCACGGCGTCCACTGCCCTAGCGTTGATCTACTAGGTGAGCCATATAGGTGAATTTGGATGCCGGCCTTCATGCCATTGATGTGGATGCCGGCCTTCATGCCGTTGATGTGGATGCCAGCCTGTGTGCCCTTGATGTGGATGTCAGCCATCGTGCCATTTCTTTGTTGCAGGTTTTGGAAACCTCATTGTGTAGAGGAGGTTGTGCCAAAATTTTGAACTAACGTTGACATTTCCATTCTTCACAGGAGGAGGGGTTATTGTAGTGTCTGGGGAGATGGGCTAGGGAGGGACTAGAGTTTCACCGTCATCAACTCATCACTTCACAGGACCGCAAGGTTAGACATATAGACCGCCTTTTCCATTCATGTTTGGTTCCGTTAATATTTGTAGTTCGCATAACCTAGTTAGTCATCTCCCGTTCGAGAGAGATACGGTTGGAGATATGCAGATCTTTGCATATCTTTGGTCGTATCTATTTCGAATTGTCCACATTTTTTGGACAACCCGAGGATGCGTAGACGGGGCTTGTTTCCATGGTCTACTCCGGTCCGAGAAAGAGTTTCGGTAGCATCTCCCCATTGTTCTCTGGATATTCAATCTCCTTTGCAGGACGTGAATCTGGAGAACAGTTGGGAGGTGCTACCAAAATTCAGTCTTGGACAGGAGTGAACCTTGGAAACTAACCTCGTCTACACATCCTCGGGTGGGATTAGGACCTATCCTTGCCTATTAGACAGTGTAAGCATAGTGTTGTTGCAACAATGATTTATTGTTTGTTTATATATTAGAGGATGGGTGACCGTGAGTGGATGTATAAGGAGTGGGCACCTAGACATAAGTATACCGAAGAATGGGTTGAGAAGATCGATGCTTTTATGGAACGAGCATTTGCCAAGCGTAAGAAACTGGTGTCACTTGGTGTCCCTACGATAGATGTTGAAACACATGTCGACAAGATAAGTTAACGATGGTGTGTCATCTTGCCAAGAATGGATTTACTCCAAACTATACCAGGTGGACCTTATATGGAGAAGTGGATCATATGAGGCGTGAGGTCGTGAGACAACGGAGTGCTGATTGTGATTCTGATGCCAAAGTTGGAGACATGTTAGATGACTATCATGAAGCACATTTCGAGGAAGAAGAAGAAGCACCTAGGGAGGATGAGGAGCCAGAGCCAACCGCAAAAGCGTATTACGAGATGTTGGAGGCGGCACAACAACCCCTTCACGGGCATACCAAAATTTCTAAATTGGATGCCATCGTGCGCTTAATGGGCGTGAAGTCTCAGTTTAGCATGAGTCGAGCCACCTTTGATGTTATATTGACAGTCATCGGCGGCCTCCTTCCGGAAGGTCACATTCTGCAAAAGAACATGTATGAGTCATAGAAAGTACTTCGTGCATTGAAGATGCCATATCAGCAGATACATGCTTGTCCAAAAGGATGCGTCTTGTTTAGGAAAGAACATGCAGAAGCAAAGTATTGTCCAAAGTGTAAATCCTCTAGATACTTTGAGGTAGACTCTATTGATGGTCAGAAGAGGCAGAGTAAAGTAGCCGTGAAAATCCTACACTACCTTTCGTTCGTACTGAGGATTCAACGCCTTTACATGACCGAGGGGTTTGCAAAATAGATGATGTGGCACATATACGGAGTTCGATACCATCCTGAGAATCCCGAAAGAGAAAATGAGTGTGTACATGGAGCCTTTTTTTGATGATTTGGCCCGTGCTTGGGATGAAGGAGTGTAGATGTATGAGCGAGCTACAAAGACAAACTTCAGCATGCATGTCTCGTATGGATACTCTATGCATGACCTCTTGGTGTACAGGACATTCTCTGGCTGGTGTGTTCATAGGAAGTTCCCTTGTCCAGTGTGTAAGAGAACTCTGAAGTTTGATTATTTGAATAAGGGTCATAAGTGGTCTTCGTTCGACAAACATTGACAGTTCCTCTCTCTTGACCATCCATTCACAAGAGACAAAAAGAACTCTACGAAGGGTGTCGCAATTAAGGACCCTGCACCACAGCTCATGACCGATGCCCAAGTTCGTGCCTAGGTATTATCCCTCAAGGTGGATAAAGTAAAATGATGTTTTATGGGATATAGTGAGATACATGCGTGGAATCAAAAGCTGCTCTTGTGGAGGCTTTCCTATATGCAGGACACCCTTCTTCCCCATAACATTGACCCAATGCACACCGAAGCTAATATTGGCACGGTACTCTACACAACAATCATGGACATTTCTGGTAAGACAAGAGATAACATTAAGTCAAGAATAGATCAAGAAAAGCTATGCAATAGACCAAAGTTAAAAATATTGCCTCCTGGAGGTGGCAGAAAGACATGGAAAAAGCCTAAAGCTGATTTTGTCCTGACGAGGCAACAAAGGAGGGGAGTACTACAATGGTTCCAAACGTTAAAGTTCCCTGATGGGTATGCAGCGAATATCAGTAGGGGAGTGAACTTAAGTACTATGAAAATTAACAGGCTCAAGAGTCATGACTACCACATATGGCTTGAGCGGCTTTTTCCGGGATGGTTCGAGGATATGTTCCAGATCATGTGTGGCAAGTGCTGGCAGAGTTGAGCTATTTCTTCTGCCAGCTTATGCTAAGGAGGTATTAAGGAAAGTGGTGCAAACATGGAAAAAATGGCACTTGTGTTGCTCTGTAAATTGGCAAAGATCTTTCCACCCTGCTTCTTCACATCGATGCAACATATGATACTGCACCTTCCATATGAGGTGCGAATCGGTGGACCCGTCTAGAACCATTGGTGCTATCCAATTGAGAGATGTCTAAAGGTTCTCCGAACAAAATGGAAAAATAAATGGAAAATTGAAGCATCCATTGCAGGGGCATCCATTGCAGAGGCATCCATTCTCGAGGACGTTTCAAACTTCACAACAAAGCACTACGCTGACAATCTTCCTACCGTGCATAAGCCAGTCCCTCGTTACAATGAGGATGTAAATGATTCAAGCCTTACCCTGTTTCAAGGGCAGCTCGGAAGTGCAAGTGGTTCGAGACCCAAGAACTTGACACATAAAGAGTGGTGCTCGATCATGTTCTATGTGTTGACCAACCTTTTTGAAGTCAAGCCATACATTGTGTAAGTCCTCATCCAACCCCCCCTATTCTCATCAAACTATTTATTTTCTGCATCCAACAATCTTGTTCCTCATTCGTACAAGCAATTTGTTCATAAATTCTAGCGTCAATCGAGGGAGCCTACAACAAGCGAAGCCAAGACCCTGCTAAGACAGGGTGCGGGAAATGGAATGCCTGATTTTATTTCTTGGTTCAAACAGAAGGTACTGTCCAATTTACATTTGTACTTAGTTTGAAACAACAAGTTACTCATAATTAATGAACTATCCTGCTCTAACTTACAGGGACAAAGTGATGCGTCCATAGCCCGTTGACTCTGAAGCCTAAGTATTTGCCAGCGTCCGAAGGCACTGGTTAGCCGAGCACCCCTTGTATACATGCACAACCAGTTCTAACAAAAGTGCACATGGTCTAGCTAGACGCTGCACTACCAAAGGTTCCGATGTGGATGCACGTTGCCGCTAAAAAATTATATAGAAAATACTCAGTCATTGTTCAGAGGTCCTCGGCACACTATTAATAATAACCAAGAAAACAGAGCAAAAATTAAACGATATATGCGATAGTCAGGATTCGAAACACCGCTGAGTCTCTCTCAGCCGGAGGGACCTTCGGCCGTGCAAGATAAAATGATCTCTAAACCATACCACCGGCATGCTCTCTGATCTACGGATTCACAAGGGCAACTAGGGGCATCCTTCGGGAGCCCGAAGCCATTAAAAAAAATCAACTTCTTCTCGACGCTTTTCGGGCGCCAAAGACAATCCATGTTAAAACCTGCATGTCTGAGATGCCCAGTTGTCGTCCGGAGGGCTCTTCGGAAGCGTATATTACAACCTGCCTGTAATACTTGTTCATTTGGTTGGTGCATAGTCATGCATGTTCTTCACTAAAAGCAACTCCATCTTTGGTAATAAGTTAATATAAGGATGGGTGTGATGACGCACTTGTTGTACCTAACCCGTAATTCATCACTTGCATTCATGAGCATGTGCTAGTTAGACTGTTTGCCGTGCGTTCAGCTTTGGCACCTCGCCAAGTTGTGGTAGCGCCATATACTAGTATCGATCCTAAACACAACCTCAAGAATCATTGCATGCTGTCGTTTAGCTTCGGTACCATGCACACTGAGCTAGCGAAATCAAGGACTAGCAATCTTTTAGGGGTGTCCGGGATCCATCCGGCCGATGCTGGTGTCATTGCCGCTGAGAGCATCAGTGGGTTCCAGCTTGGGTGCGATTAGCAGGCAGTAGCAATAGGGAAGCATCTTACGCAGCTTACGCAGCTGAGGCTTGACGGTGCTGGTTGCAACGTATATAGCGCCGATGGCATACCCCGAAGTGACACATTCGCAGGGGGCCTTGATAGTAGCACACGGCGTACCAGAGTACTCCTTCAGCACCCTCATGTGCTGCTTATTTATTAGTGTTACTATCCTAGCTACCAATCTAGCCGAAGGGGTAGATAGTTGTTAAGCCTTTTCTAGCCTGATGCTAAAAAATGATAGTAATAACAATAAAAATAAGTAATAATAATAAACCACTGAGTCAAAAGCGCTAGTGAACTATGTACATGCCACTAGTGCACTCTGCCGAAAGCCCGGGCTAGGGAGGGCCAATAGAAATTCCCCCGGCACCTTGCCGTCACAACCATAGATGCCCACGAGTTCGCAACCCAGTCAAGCCACCACACGCAATGAGGTCCAGCACTGAAGGGCCAATAGTCACGTTAAGCCTGAGGGCCTCGCCCGGAGGAATGACAGAGTTGATAACTTCTAAGTGCTAGGCGCCTGCATAGTCTTACCTGAAGGCCCCACCGTTGAAGGGTAACTACCACGTAAAATCTGCAAGTTCTTGCTATGTAGAATGCATGCATGAATAAGATGCATTTTGGAGTGTCATAGCGCTGTAATTTGTTGTACCTGGAGCCTAACACGTGCTCCACATGTCAAGACCATCATACCGGCTGTACCGTTGAGGCTGTAGTTTCAAGCGGTGAGTTAGGCGCTCTAGGAAAAGTTGTTGTACAATGTTTTTAGAGCTCCGCAAAAAATCATTTGGAAACAGTTCTTTAGGGCATTTTCGGACCCCGAGGCCTATTTTTGCATTTTTGGGAGCCCGAGGGTCGTCGCTTGGGGGGCGCCTCCGGACTCATGAAGGCATAGTTTATGAGTGTCGATGAAACCGAAAGCAGAAAGCACCTCTCGAAGGACGTTCAGGTAATGGAGGCTCGAAGAATATGTGTCACTGCAACGGAGAAAACAAAGAGGCTCAACATGCGTCCAAAGGCATATAGTTGTACACGACATAGTTTAGTGTCACTATGCTACCAACATGCAAGTCCAAAGGATAAAAAGCGTACGATCTAAATGCTTGCTATGTACTATATTGGTATGCCTAGATATACCTTTTCTGTGCTCAAACCTTTATGCTAAGACTTGAACTAGTTAGCCGAAGAGGATAAAGTGTCAGGACCTGAGGAGCACCTGGCCGAGGAACTGATAGCAGGCCTCCAGCAGTTGGGTCCGAAGGTCTTGGTTATGAATACCTGTATATATGCTTCTGTATTCGTGTGTTCAAATTAGTACACATGTATGTTGCTAAGTTAAACACACGTGCATGTCTACCATACCAGAATAAGATTTTTAGTGTTGCACCCGTCCTTGCCAGAAACACATCGTTTGTCATTGTGATAGAGTACCCTTCGGCCATGGTTCGAACATGGGAAACTGTCAGCCCTTTGGCAATGTAACGCCAATATGCCACTGTTCGCTGTGACCGCAGCTCTAGATGATGGCGGGATGTTTTGAGGTCTGTGCCAAAACTTATCATTTTAGGCTTGGTTTTGTTAAGTTTCGGCACAATGCAATGCTATTGCGATAAACCTAGAACTAGAGAAGGAAAACTGCATGGAAGGGGTTCTAAGTTAGTACCGCACTTTGTTACAACACACTATACCACTTGCCTTCGGGTCTCACTCTGTCATCTTGTTTGTAGCTTGTGCTCTATTTGCAGCTGCAACCTAAGGGAGGCACTTGAGAATCTCATCCGAGGGTTCCACTTGGGATATCCACCACAAACTAAATTATTATATCTATGGTGTAATGATATGCCATGTGCCAACTATCTTACTATGTGCAGGCCTCTATAAATTGGAATATTTTTTCTGGCATGAGGTTTTCTATGCAATTGATAGCACATGTTATGCACGGATCCGAAGCTAAGAAATATGGTCGAGTGCCACACATTGTTCATCTTTTTATCATTTACACTCCATACATGTGCATTATGAGCATGCATAAACATTCATATCACATAAGCATCCATCATGCATACAAATGCATGGTAAAGTAATGTTGGTCATCTTCTTTTCGGTTGAATGCCAGGCAACTACGGCCTGAGGGTACAAAGAGACACGTCCTCTACTTTTCTTGCAAAGGCAACTATGGCCTAAGTCTAGACAACTATGGTCTGATGCCGGGCAACTGCGGCCTGATGCTCCGGAAGGACATGTCCGGAATGCCGGGCGTGACACTACCCGATGCCGGGCAACTACGGCCTGATGCTCCGGAAGGACATGGCCGGAAAGCTGGGGGCAACACCTCCCGACGCTGAACAACTATGGTTCGAAGCATGCCGAGGCCTGACGAGGCGCTCGGCATGTATGTTTCATATGGCGTGAATTATTTTGCCTTCATAATTATTAAAGAGCTCAAGGGCACATGATATGATACATGGTACCCGAAGCTAGGACTTATATAGAACGCCCGAGGGCACTAGAGTGAGTACATGTTACCCAAAGGTAGTAGTTACATAGCAAGTCTGAGGGCATTTATATGGACAATCCGAAGGCATAAGCTTATACATGTAGCCCGAAGGCCACGACTTCTCAAAAATTGTGAGTTAGGGCAAGTGCTTGAGTTCTTATGGCATTTCTTCTATTTGATGTTGTTCTTCGGCAAAATCTCAAAGGGTGGTACTTGAAGCTTGTAGACGACATGTGATGCTAGGGAAGGGTGTAAGCCCTTGACCTTGACGCAACAATTCGTCCATCCACACTAGGGAGGGGTGTAAACCCTTGGCCTAGACGCAACAATTCGTCCATCCACACCAGGGAGGGGTGTAAGCCCTCGGCCTTGATCCAATAATTCGTCCGTCCATGCTAGGGAGGGGTGTAAGCCCACGGCCTTGATCCAATAATTTGTCCATCCATGCTAGGGAGGGGTGTAAGCGCACGGCCTTGAGATGCAACAGTAAATCCATCCACACTAGGGAGGGGGCTAACCCCTGGTCTTGTGGTACAATTTAAGTAGTTTTTTCACTTCCCCCCAACAACAGTTAAAAGGGAGGATGAGTACATATAAATATTTCCTATTAAATTTGACTGTTGTATGTGAGAAAGTGAAATTGCTTACCTCTTTTTTGGACTCATAGTAGCTAACAAAAGTATATGCGTGTTCTAGAAACTATTTCTGTCAAAAGTTCAACTTTCAGGATTGGGTCCGAAATAATAAAGACATCGGCCACATCTTCGGCCTAGCTATCATTACCAAGAAAGATTCTCGCCTTTAGCACGATTCCGGGTCCCAAAGCAAGGATGCCTTCGGCTTAACTTTAACTCCCGAAGAGAGGCTCTCACCTTCAGCCAGTTTCAAGTCTCAAGGGCTAGGCAGAAGAACCTCATGAATGATGCTATGTACTTTTTTCTTCATGTAATATTATAGTGCAATTTGTAATAAGACATGTAATTTGATAGTTCATAGATTGGGTCTCTGAGCCATGAGGAGCTACAGTCATTATTTCATCAGTAGCCCCTCGTGTCTCCAAGGGTCTACAGATGAGGGAGGACTGTTGAAGCTAGGGTTCAAGGAATCCATTATTTCTTCTCATGGGCTGAGTTACCTCATGTTTGGCCCAGATAGTCTTTTGGCCCAATTGTAAGTCTAAGGGTATTTATGTACTTGTACCCCCCACCAAGGATAAAATGGTGACTTGTAATACATCAAGGGTAGAAGAGGGATTTCCCTCTTCTCTCCTTTCTATAAATACAAGACCCTAGAGGTCATGAGTGGGGGGATTGATTCATGCCGACTCCTCTCTTCTTGGTTAGTTGTATCCCTCCTCTAGCTTTGCCATCCCTTTAGGTTGACATAGCCTATTATATGTATGTTGGGTCGAGTAACCACAATAAAGACTAAATATAATACTTGGAATTTTGAATTAAGAGAGGACGCATACAACCATAACATTCAAGGTTGGTAAATTTGACTGGAAACATTTTTTTTCTCTTTCCTAATATAAAGGAGCCTATGACAACTAAAAATGATATGAGTGAAATGAAGTTATTTGGTTATACGCTGGAATAAAATTTTGATTGGTTTGTAACATGCTTATCTAATGTTAGAGTATCCAATCATTTTGAAGTTGCGTATTTTATTAGGATATCTTGAATTTTAATACTATTGCAATACATGAACACCCAACTATATTTGATAAATGTTTCTTTATCAAAAATTTTATTCTTTTCTTGTCGACTATTTTTCCTGCCATGTGTATTTGTTTCCCGTAGCAACGCACGAGCAAAATGCTAGTAGTTTTTTTTAAAGAGTGAAATACCATTGACGTTTTCTAAACTATTCCAACATTCTTATCTGGATCCTCCAACTCTAGTTTTATATTTCTAGATGCATAAACTACTTATGTGTGTCATTGTAGGTTCCAAGCCTCATTTTTCACTCTCTCCCTTGCCCTTGCGCTGCAGCTAGTGATTTTGCCGCGGTGATATATTAGTAAGCATACAGGGAAGGGAATTGCGGCTCCCTGGTTAATTTGGCTGTCGTGGATGTCTCCTGAGTGTGCCGCATTACTGTATTACTTGGGGTTGGGATTTTCTACCGTGCCTTACGCAGCTGGCCCATGTGAGGTCCTCTCCGGCCTGTCTCCTCGCTGCTCACGGCGTTGCTTTTTCTTTGCCGCTCGGCCCATGTGTGAGCCTCTTGCCGATGTGTTCTGGTTGTTCCACCCATCAGACAGCCTAGGCCATGCAGATGATGGATGCATGATGCAACAGAGGAAGGTGGGCTCCCTTGGACTAGAGGTCCCGTTTATGAGTGAGAAATATTAATATGTGGATATAGAGCGCTGATCGGCATGTGGTCAGATTTTTTTTGCAGCTGTCACTGTAGACGGTGAAGCACCACCGTGTGTCAAAGATGAAAAAAAATAGAAAAACGGAAAAGAAAATTAGTGGGAGGTTTTCTCATTTTCTATATTTATTGCATCATCAAGTCAGACAATTAATGCCCATATTGTATGAAGTGAATAGACACAACACTACACTATCATGGTGATGTTATGAATAATCTATTGGATAATTAAACTTGATTTTACTTTCAAGACTACAATAGTGAATGGCAAGCGCGTCGAAGCACGCCATTTCTTGCAAGGTAAGTATATCAGTGAAAGCCAGACGCTCCTCTACTTATTTTGCACGGCGTGGCCAATCTCCCAAGTGATCACGTATTTTTTTAACTGGCGTGACTACTGTCCAAAAGTGATGTGTTCTTCTGATGCCGTGTCCCTCACTATGTCGCTTGGGTGGGAACGCTAGGCCGTGGGCTCGGGCTGCCTCACATCAGCAGTACAATCAGCCTGTGTTTGGGCCTAATTTGGCTGCTCTAAAGTTCATCGACAGTGAAGGGGTAGTTGCCGCCGGTGAATAATTCCACGCCTGTTTAATGCGGTTACAAATTATTTTTTTTGCGTGATTTGCTGGCCGAGTATTTTATATTACTTATTCAAAACAATAGCACCGGATGTTGCCAATTACTGTAATTACCTCCAATATATTGCAAAATACTTTCATCAAAATATAATTTCATATTTTTCTGGTTAAATACTAACACGTACATAACTACATGTCATGTTGTTTTATTCAGAAACCTAAAACAATGCACTTAATTTACCACGAGAGACAATAGATTAGTTAGATGTATACAAATAATATTATTTCATACGGGCGTAGCGTAGCGCGCCAAACTACTAATGATTGCAATCCGCCGGGATGTTCCATTGGAAGATGGAAAGCCGGGATCGGATGTATGCACACAAGATGGGTGAGCGGCATTGGCACACCATGGTAGCTTGGCGAGCTCAACATGGTGCGTGGGTAGGGAGACACCATGGTCTTCTTTGGTGGGAAGCGGCCTCCCCCTCCTGGCCTCCGCCCCCCCCCCCCCCCCCGCCCCCAACTTCCCCCTTCTTTGATGACTTGCTCCGACACCATATACACCATCAATCTTGCTCGCCTTGACCCATCGCCCATGTCGCCTGCCTGAAAATTTTCAAGATTGGTCGTCCCAAAGCTATCACATCGGAACGCCACCAACATTGTTGAACTCAGCCGTCCTAATCCCATCGCCAAGGTCGCCTACCATTACAACGAAAATCTCCACTGTAGTGGCACACAACAAAAATAATGAAGTGTCACTCTGAGTAGGATAACCTGACCACATGTCACCTTTGGAGCTGGACGCGTGTTCTTGGAACTGCGAGAGACACATATAAATAGTTTAGGGAGCCAATTGTAAAATGATAGTTTAGGGACTCTGAAATAGTTTAGGGACGGATCACACATTTTACTTTTTTTAAATGGTAGCGCAATAACTAGCTAGGCTTTTGGTGGATTCTAACTAGCAGAAGCAGTATCTTAAGGAGCAGTTATAATGCTACACATGGACAGTTTTATAGATCATTTTATATATTGCTACATAAGATTTTTGACGATGTGGAAGAAAGAGTGTGGTGAGAGAAAGAGGTAGTTATTTTGCATAGCAAACACCTCATGCACTAAAATTTAGGAGTATGAAACGACTCTCACACCATTATACAAGTTCTATTAGTTTTTAATCAATAAATATTTATCTTTACATCCATAAATTAAGAAGTCATATAATTAATATGAGACAACTAACAAGACCATCCATTATATAAGTCGTAGAGAGAGAGAGAGAGAGAGAGAGAGAGAGAGAGAGAGTTTCTAGCCTTTATTTGAGCAACACACATTACTATTAGAGCATCTCCAGTAGGGCATGAAAAACAAGACTCCAAAATCTGTGCTTTGAGGCTGGCATGCAAATCTTGCAACCAACTCCAGCAGCATCTTCAAAATAAAGGCTCCAATTTTCAGACTGACCAACAGGACCCATGTGCCAGTGACACGAAATCACTCCCGTCATGGGACCCACATGTCGATGAGACACATGCTAAGCAGATGTAGCACGCAGCTCGTGCCGGTGGCGCTCGGCTAGAGCAGGCGTGGAACAACGGAGCAGAGCAGAGCCAGGTCGAGGCGGGGTGCGGCGGAGCAGGGGCGAGGCACCGTTGGGTGACGCGGGAGAAGAATGAGGGAGGGGAGGCATGGCCACATGGGGGAGAAGAGGTGAGGGGGAGAGGCGGCGGCCGACGGGGGGGCCAAAATTTTTGCCCTCTGACCCCGGCGGTTGCAGATCCAGCTAGCACGGACGGTGAGGGGTGGCTAGTGGGGACAGGAGGGCGATGACCAGGCGTCGACGCAGATGGATAAGAAGGAGGTGGTGGTGGCGTGGCCGGCTGGGAAGAAGGTGTCGATGGCGCGGCCGACCGAGAGGAAGGTGGCAGTAGCGCGGCTAGCCGGGAGGGAGGATGCTTGCGCGGCTGTGTCGGAGGGAGGCTGGTGGCAGCGTGAACGAATGGCCGGCGGCTAGGCAGCTCGGCGCGGCGGGAAGGAGGAGGAGCTGCGGCTTGGTCGGAGGGAGGGAGGCGGTGTCGGGCGTAGGAGGTAGAGAGAAGAGAGAGAAAGGAAAGAGTCGAGGGGAAAAAGAGGAAGAAGGAAGAAAAAATGAAAAAGAAAATAATAATAGGTGGGGTCCACATTGGTAGGGGGAAATAGGAGACTCCAAAACTTGAGGATGGGAGGGGCAAAATGCATGCCCATGCAAAATGCATGCCCAATTAGGGGCCTTTTCGGAGCAAATGTTTTTGCTTGACATGCAAAATTTGTGATTGGGGCCTAGATGGGGGCTTCTGCTGGAGATGCTCTTATAGCCTGTTGAATTACAATCAAGACTAATCCTATGTACTAACAAATCCTAACAAGTCAATATAACCAATTGAAGCAACCCAATCACATCCTCGACAGAGAGACCCTTCTCCATGATGAGATCAAGAGTGATGTAGAGGAGCTTGCTGCTAGGGAGCAAGGTGAGGATCTTCTCGACTATCACAATCTTGGAAAGCTCAAAAGTTGTTGCTCCAATCTTGTCTGCAATACCTCGCAAGCTAATAAGAGAGTCAAGTAAGTCCTCATTCTCATTAGCACAAAAAGCAAAGAACTCCTCAACAAGTGTATCACTAGCATGACCAATAAATGACTCATAAGCATCATCAACACTAGTCACACTCGAAGAGCAAGCAAGATCAAGAGAGCTAACATCATCAATCATCATATTAGGCACACTAGTAGAGCAACCTATCAAATAATCACTAGTAGAACCTAGGCACTCACTAGAACTAGGCACATCCACACTCATCATCATCATCATATACATGATCATCGATAAAGGTATTGGCAAAGTCACAAGTGTGTCCATCAACTCATCTGGAATCATGGCATTTGGGTAGCTTTTCAAGCGATCCATCCATGAGCCATGACTCGGCCCTGAATGAAATGACATCCCAACTCAATACGGTCACTACTCAAGGTGGTTAAGGCCTATGATGAGAACTTGGCTCTGTTACCACTTGAAAGGACTGAGTGACCAAGATGGGGGGGGGGGGGTGTCGGGAACCGGCACTATGTACCAAATTCACCATTTCCTAAAACCGACCACTCAAACAACTCCTATCACAATTCTGGTGGTGATCACACTAGCAAGATAATGAACCTATGAAAGGTACAACAACCTAAGCATACTAGTGGATCACACAAGGCATTACAACTCCTATTGCAAGCTAGTAATCAAAGACATGTGGAAGTACACAAAAAGCTAGCAAAGGAGCCTACTCATGCAAAGCTACAAGGTAAGGAGCTAGAGCACAAAACCATGAGTAGCACAATGCGTACAAGGGTGAGCGATCAAGCCAATGCAACTCCTATACATGCTCGTGATCAAATGATAGCTAAGCACAACTAACAAGTAGAGAAGCCTGTTCATGCAAGTTTACTAGGTAATCAACTTTAACAAGGTAAGCACACAAGCATGTCATTAGTCATTATAGCTTAACCATATTGTCCAACATATGACGTCCACACCCACAAGTATTAGGAGTCATCTAGCTTCTATTAAATTATCTAACCAGTCTCCAAACATGTGAGTTACATCAATAGAGGTTTCTAGACAAAAAGTTAATTGAACCAATAGCCAAATAAACCTAGCAAGAATACAGTAGAAAAAGAGATGTTGTAGGGTCTCATTCTTATTACAGTAACAACACTTCTCACTATCATGCCAAATCCTTTTGACTACGTTATCTTTGGCAAGAGTGAAAACCAAAGGAAAATATTTATTTTTAATGGTATCTTAATTTGTCATAAGTATCAGTTATAAGGCAAGATACATGAATTTAACATTGTAATGTACATTGAGCTAACCAAAAACTTTCTACTAGAATTAAGAGACCATCTATAGGTATTTGGTTCATCAATTAACTGTATATTTGCGATGTGTAACACTAAACTATGCCATGAACGTTGGTTCTAGTCAATTAAGGATATTCAGAATGAGATATTTAAAGTTATTGTACTCATTATATTATATTTCATGTAATTTTTACTTCTGACTATATTATATAATTTTAAAAATTGTTCCCTTAAAGTAGTGGTGCCTAACCATTTGTCCTTCCAGAATCTAATATGACTGCAATTTGGTACCATAAAGTTCTAGCTCATGAATTGGTTTTTGACATTCGTAAAACCTAACTAGAAATAAGAATCACTAGTCTTTTTATCTACTTGAGTAAGTCTTGCTACCCAAATATTTGTTTCTAATAGCCTGGTGCCATGCCCCATCTTCATTAATAAGGTTGAAAAGCCACTTACTAAGGACACCCAAACCACCTTGTTCTTTTGGTCTACATATAATATTCCGCTTAGCAAGCCAATATTTCTTTTTATGATTCTCTCCTTGCAAAAAACAAATCTGGATCAATAAAAGTCCAATTTTGCAATACACCTTTTAGTATTTCAAAGAAAGATAACATGAAATGTGCAATATTCCTAAGGACAAAATTTATTAAACTAAGCGGCCACCATAAGATAATTCTTTTCCTTTCCAACAACTTAGTCTTTTTTTTTTAAATTTCTCTTCTATCATTTTCCAATCTCAATTGGACCACTCCCACCGGAGTGCCGGTCCCTCCAGCCACCAATGTAGAGTTCTCGCCCATGAGCCCACAATCACTCCTGGAGTGAAGACACGACGCACGTCACCGCTGCTAGCAAGGCACAAGCTTGCCTCCCTCGAGAACTTGCCAGACTCTCCGAGCCGACATGGGCGCTCACTATTGATGCCCCTTTCACCAGCGGGCTCAAACCGTGTACAAACATGTGACGGCCGTCACAACCCATCATGATAGGCTCGATCACCGATACCTAACTGTTCTACATTTTACCATAGACCAAGAGTAACAACCTAGATCACACCCTCAAGGACACCCTAGCCTTAGATGTGCATCAATACTCAAGTTACTCTCACTAGCACTCTCAAGATATGCAATATCTCCTCCTAGTGCTCTCTTCTTTTCCTCTTGGCTCTCACTAAATGCTCCAAACAATTCCACTAGCCAAGAGTTGTCTCCAAGATCTCAGAAATGAGTTTATATAGACTTTCAACCTCAAACTAGCCATTGCTCAATGAAATCAACATTCTGGGCATACTGACTGGATAGTCTAGCCTCTGCCTGACCGAACCGTCTGATCACTACTGTCTTCAGCTCCAACGGCTCTGCCACTCTACTGACTCCTACTGACCGGATGGTACGGTCAGTTGACCGGACCATTCGGTCCATTTCTCTCTCCATTACAGAAACATTTCTAGAGCGCTGCTTCCTCCTTGTCCTGTGCAAGTCCCCAGACCGGACCATCCGGTCTGTAGACCAGACCATCCGGACTATTCAGACTTTAGCACAGATAGATTCCATGCTGAGACTCTTCTCTGGATTTCCTGTCCACCTAGTGACCGTACAGTCCGGTCTCCACTGACCCCTTTGTTCGATCACTATGTCCAAAAGCTGAAACTTCTCGTCCTCGCTTGACTTTGTTTCCTGGCTTCTTCGAACAACTCCTTGGCTTCTTTTCTGTCACCTAGTGCTTGTGATTTCACTGAGCGTCCATGCACATCATCAACTAGTGTGACCTAAGAGACATGACCTAGACCCCCTTGATAGTCCTATTTTTCCTATGGACTTAAATCCCTAACAACTAGACAAGTGTTCCCAACACTTGCTCCATAGTTTGTCCTTAGCTTTGATCCATATCTCCATCAACCCTTGGACTCCATCAAGCTCATCAAGCCTCCATGCTTGTGATCATTGTCATCAATCACCAAGGCAACCATCAACAATCATCATAGAGTAGAAAAGGTTTCCTACATGAACAACACTTGTGTAGACATTAGTCACATTTCATGTTTGTCATTCATCACCAAAACATTCATACCTCGGGGTGACCTCAATGGGCATGATCCTTACATAGTTGGTGATAGCCCTATCTGGCCCTAGTGATCCTCCATATTTGGGTATGTTGTAGAGTTGTTGACCGGAGTCACCTATGGATGTAGGGTAAACCGGTGCCCGATGTAAGCAATTAGAGACTAAACCTATCTTATAATATGATACTTAACTTTAGTGTCAAGGGTAAATATCAGTGATGCCACGTGGCAAATGGTAACCCCCCCCCCTCTTTTTCAAAAACGATAAGCACCCATGTCAAAAACCCTGTGATAGGCCAGGAATTCCACGACCCATGAGGCCCAAGGTCAACATGGTCAATTGGCCTGCCACCCCTTGAAGCAAGGAGTTAGCATGTCCCGCCTTGACCGGCCTCCATTGAGGAGGATGAGTCGACCCCACCTCGCTCGACCCCGCCTAAGGGGTCGAGCACACAATGTTTCCCCTCGACCCCCATCGAAGGGGTTGATGGTGCCCCGCCTCGCTCGACGTCCAATGAGAGAACGGGGCCTGCTCCGCCTTGCTCGACCCCTGCCAAGGGTCAAGCAGACCACGGATAAGGTCGCCAGTGCCGCCCCCACAGTGCTGGCCCCCACCTGGGCAGACACAGTGACGTTGGCATACCTTCCACCCTTGCTAACCTCTGTCATCATTCCATCACACCAGGACGGGACAAGGCACCATGCCGCAAACCACGTGGTAGTGATGGAGTGGAGAAACTCGATTAGGATTGCTGTGGCGAGGCAGAGCCGTGCCCAGGCACCCTAATCCAAGCACTACACGACGAACAGACTCCCCGCAAAGAAGGTCGAATAGGATGAGAGTCTACAACCACCCCCACACCGTGTCAGGTGCCGTACCGAGCGTGTAGCTACAGTGTCAGAAGATCAAATCCTCCTACAAACCTGTCCTTATCCCTATCAAGTCCTACCTGATGGGATAGCACCCGCTGCCTTGGTGCAGTTTATCATGATGACACCTTTAACAGTGATAATCAAGGATGGCCAGATGGACTGACACGATGGGACGATGTGCGACGTCATGATTTTCTATGCTAAACTATCTAGGATGACAGGCTCCGCCTCATCGACGGAATATGAGGGCACGTCTCGATGCAGCAACTGCAAGTATGGAAACCAGGACAAGCAGGACCCACGAAGACCAAAGACCACGCCACCAATCAGAGTCCACGCCTGCTTCGGCATGGCTTCATCAACTCCCCACGTGCGTTGTTTCTTTCTCTCTGTCTCTTTCTATGTAATGTGGGCCCACCCTTTGTGTCCTCTTGCTTGCCATTACCGAGCCCAAGCGCGCATCCCCAGATCAAATTCTACTAACCGATGATCGAAACACCAACACTTAGGAATCCTCTCTACCTTTTGTCTACCATATTTTGGAAAAGACCAATTTACTTTGTCATATACTTTTCCAAAATCTATCTTCAAAATAACACCATCCATCTTTTTCCTATCAAGTTCATGGATAGACTCATGTAAAATGATTACTCCCTCCATGATGTTTCTTCCGATCATGAACATCGTTTGTGATGAATGAATTAATTGTTTAGCAAATCCTATTATCAACCACCTTCCTAAATATTTTGAAACTTCTAAGGATGAAATTGCTTCCTAAATACTTCTAAGAATTAATCATGAACATCCTCTTTACCTTCCTAAATATTAGTAGACAAATAGTATGAAATTGCTTTATATGTGTCATCTCTTTTTTGTTTTGGTAGCAATGTTATGAATCCAAAATTTAGACTGAAAAGATTAAAATTGCCGTAATGAAACTTTTTAAATAAGGGCATAAGATCCTGTTTGATAACTTCCCATAATACTTGATAAAATTCCACGAGGAATCCATCTGGACCTAGCGCCTTTGTGTTTCATTTAAAAAATTGCTTCGTTTATCTCTTGCTTAGTAAAATGTGTAATAAGTTTTCACGATCCTTAGTCGAAATCTGTGGTATGTCATACTTTCATCCATATTGAAATTAACACATTCATTCAGATCAGATAGTTGTTTATAGTATTGCATGATGTATGATTTGAGTTGTTTATCTCCTCTAATTACCCAACCATGCATTATCTTGAAGCTAAAAGATACACGTTTTCCAATGCTTGCCACTTGCTACCAACTAAAAATATTTGGGGTTACCATCCCCTTCTAGTAATTGTTCGACTTTTGATCTTTGGTACCATTTAACTTCTTCCTCTTGTAATAGCTGGACAAGCCTTTCTATTATAAAATGTTTTAAATCCACCTTATGAGATTCTAATACTGTATTAAGCATTTTTGACCGATTGGTCTAATTTATTTATAATTTTCTGCTTTTCCTTTTTTAAGCACTCCTAGTTTTTTTTGCCCAACCTCTAAGGTATTGTCTGAGCCATCTAATCTTATTTTGCCAAACCTCTAATGGCGTCTTACCCCTATTTTCTTTCTGTCGTACTTCCTTAACTATGTCATAAAACCCATCACATAGCAACCAACCGATTTCAAATTTAAACATGTGCTTCTTAATTTTTTGTGATGAATCTCCGGTATCTAGTAATAAAAGGAGTATGAATAGAAATTTCTCTTCTCAGGGTTTGCATCGTGACTTTAGGGTATTTCAGTTCCTAGTTGGTGCTTACCAGCGTTCTATCCATCTTCTTAAAATGTTGGTGATGGTAAGTTATTAGCCCATGCAAACTCTTGCCAAGTTAGCTCTATTTCCCTTAAATCCAAGGTATTAATAGCATCATTTAATAGAAAAGGCCAACGGTCATTATATCTTTTATTGTTCTTTTAACTTGAACTCCTAATGATATTAAAATCCCCTTCAATTAGCATAGAAGTGATTCTATCGCACATGTATGCACCTATTCTTGTAAGAAGCTTTCTTTATGTTCATTTTGTGCTGCACCATATTCTACAATCAATATCTATTGAAATTATCTACTTTATTTGTAAGCTTAAACTTCACATAAAAGCACCACGTGAAATACTAGCCACATCAAAAGTTTCTAGGTTGACTCCTACCAGAATCTCACCAGATCTTCCATTTGGAAGAGTCCAACGCCAAAGAAAATTTTTACCCCTGCAAAAATAAGCGCTTATCTTTTGATGTATCTAAAAGGAAACCGGATTTAACCAAGTCACGAAGACCTCCACTGTTCCAAAATATCCCTTTCATTGTGATTTACATTTTTTATGACGTGTCATTTTTGTTTTCCTAAGTTTGTTGTTTGAACCATATTTTTTCTTCTTGATGGTTTCTTTAAAGTCACTCCAGTGACTACCATCTTCCTCCAGTACATCTTTACCAATATCACCAACTAAGTGATTTATTGCATTGCCTCACGATCCCAACCAAAATCACTTTCATTATTGCTTGTATCTGCTTCTAAATCCTCTGAAATTTGATTTAACTTTCCTTTCTTCAGAGCAAGTACTAGGCTATCAAATTCCATATTTCTAATTGTCATCACCCCTTTATGTGTCTCCCTGCCGTGAAATTTCTAGTTTACTAATATTTGTAGCTATTTGCGAATAAGAAAAACTAAGAAAAGATGTGTCATCGGAAGTACCTGGACTTCCAGGCTGTATTTTGCCTTCACTTATTCTGCGCACTCTAGGGATTGATAATCAATCGATTGTTGTAAGCAAGCTCCAATCCTTTGTGATGAATAAATAGTGATGTATCCAAAGTTGATGAGGCAAAATCCGTGGTGTGAATATGAGTGGCGAACTGCTAGTGCCACACACAAGGGTCTTGCTTGAGCCGGCACAGAGGCTTCAACAATTGTTAGACAAGATCTAGGTGAGCTGAATCAACAAAAACTAGCAGTTTCTGGCAATAGATAGTCTCCTCAATGTGGTCACAAAGAAAGGCATTTCTGACAGGGTTGAACATCTAATCATAGTGTTGGCACCACTTATTATTCCCATTTTATAGTGTTAATGTATCCTAAATTAGAGCACAAATATCATTGTTATACTCACTAATCCTTGCATTCATGTATAGTGTTGTTCTTGTGCTATGTTGTAGAAACAAGTCAAATGGACGACATTATAGGAAACATAGTGGACCTAGTCTTAAAGGAAGCATTTTGGGCTAGAAGACAGTCAACAGACACTTCCAACCGATCGACAAGGCCCTGCTTACCGATCAGTGCACCACGTACGAGCCAACTCGAAAGAGATGCAGTTCGTCATTTATAACTCCTTAGAAGTTAACCTGATTCTGATCAAGGAGGATTCAACTATGAAGGCATTCAAACTTACTTCAAGATCCAACTCCATCTATAGAAGACTTCTTTAGGGGAACCAACATTGAAGAAGACCATGTCCATGAGTCCTTGCCGATTGGTATGTGACTAATAACTTGTGCCGCACATTGCTTCATGTTATCAATTATAATTCTATAAATAGATAATAGTATGCAACGAGCGGGGGAACACAATCTCTAGATGGTTTGGTTCAAATGTCACTAGAACTAGATCATACCAGCAAGGTATACCTCTGCGATGGTTTGAATCTTGTTACTTCCATTAAGACTTTTTTGGTTATGGGTTTCTTACTATTGATGATACAAGTTCTTTTAGCGCAGCATTTTATCTATACAGTATGATTGCTTATTACTATTGCTTGGCTTTCTATGTACTAGATACTGGTGTAAACGTGGTGATTAGTTCTTGTATCCATAACCCATTTAAATAGGTAAACACGACTCTAAGGATGTTACAGGGGCCAAATGGCGTATGAGTAATGGGTTGACATGTGACAGGGCCACCCACAGAGCATTAAAAGGTGGGCACCTGAGTAGATTGAATTATCTATTCACATAAGGAACTAGTTTAAAGATGCATAAGGATTAATCCAACCATCTAGATCTTATGTGACTCAATCTACCTTTAGTAGATATCTGTTATTTAATGCTAACACTAGTCTTTGTAGTGGTTTTCAGCTTGTGCTGATTGATAAGCTCTCAACGTATGCATAACCTCATCCAATACAATCGTCACGCTCCACAATCCTTTGCCTAGAGCTGAGGCCTTGGTTTGCTAATTTTTGCATCGAACTATTGCTTATCCTTCGATATTGAACTTATAATACTCTAAGGGAAATGCTACTTACCTATGTGCTTGCAGTTTATACATTTGGCTGCTAACTTCTATCAACACATCTATCAATTCCCAACGACTGAGAATACCCATGTTAAACCCAAGGTTGATGGTGTTAGACAATCTAGACTTACATGTTGTTCTTCCACTCACTAAACAACATGTAAGTCAGTAAATACAAAGTGTGCGTACTTCCAAATTTAAAGAACAAAAATCAGTAAATATCGGACTATGGCCATACCGCTAGTGACTGCCCTGTCTCTATCGACCTTTCTTTTCTTTGTTTACACCAACGGAAGCATGTTCCCCTGGAATTCATAAATTTGGATTGAGTTAGTTGGTTTTTCCTGTGCTCATCTAAATTAGACTTCCACCATTTTGTTTTTGTTTTTGAGAGTTTGGAGTTGTTTTCTCTGGATGAGCCAAGCTAAGCCAAGCTATTCTAGAACAATCTTCGAACTCTTGACAGTCAATACTACAGATGTTTTCGTGTCACTAATGGTTGGCTATCTCGTATCACTACGGGAAAACCATAATGTGCCATGTGCCAAAGTCTATGCCGTGCGCTAACCGTCGGACACACGACAAAGAGACGTTTCTACCATATGCCAGCGCTACCTATACACGGCACAAGAAAAGCTCACGACACAAATTACATTGTGCCATGTGCACTGACCTAACACACGACACAAATCACATTGTGTCGTGTGCCAGGCATGGAGCACACGGCACAGAGACTCGCCGTTTCAAACATTGAACGACGTCACCTCTGTGCCGTATGCCCGTTACCAGCACATGACACAGAATTTTTTGTGCCGTGTGTTGTGTTATGTCGGAGCACACGGCACAGTAATTTTTATGTCGTGTGTTAAACTTTGGTGTTGTGTGTTATACAAAAGCACACAGTAAAATAGTATTTTTTAACTCCTTTCCTCACCCAACTTTTTTTATGTACTGTAGAGATTGTATGTGGTACCTCATGTTACAAATTTGTGCATTTCTAGGAAAATTTGATATATTTGGCGCATTTATTTCATTATTTGTGTTTTCTCGTGATAATTCAAATTTGAACTGCAAGTGTTTGAAATATTGAAATATATGGAAACAAAATTCATAGTCATATTCGGAACACCGATTTGAGGCCATATACATGCAATGTGAGTAAATGTTGGTAATCTTGTACATGAAATATCGCGACCAACGTGTTATCCAATGGTTTTTAAATTGTAGAAAATGCAAATAAAGTATTAAAATCATGATATTGCTCCTGACATCATTATTTCATGCATAGATGTTGCGGTAAAAAGTTAGCGACGAAGTTTCACAGAAGTTATCATGTACGTGGCTTACTAAGCTAACAATCTCAGGAGAAGTTTCATAGTTGATGAGAAGGGTTTTATATGATTTGAAATAATTTGACGGTCCAATTTGATTTTTAAAACAACCCGTTTTACGTAGGTCATAAATCACATGACATGTGTAATGTTAAAGTTTGGTTATTTTTTTGATTCGTTTGATATTTTTTATTTTTGTAAATAGGGTTGTAGTGATAGAAATTAAATTTCAGAGGAAAAATGCATAAAATAATAGGTTTTTTCTATGAAGTCTCAGATATTGCCATTTTGAAGCATTTTAGCAAGTTAGTTTCAAATTTTATTAAATATTGTAATAAATTTGAGATTTGAAATATGTTTTTGAATCTAGATAGAACTGTGTTATGTGCCCTCTAGACTTGGCACACGACACAAACGATCAAGGCCATTTGTGCCGTGTGTCCTAGATCGGGGCACACGACATAAATGGTCACGGCCATTTGTGCCGTGTGTCCTAGATCGGGGCACACATCACTATTTTGCCCACTTAATCGGATTCCAGCCTCCTCTCTCGTCCTTTTTCTATCCACACGTCCACCGCCCGCCACCTCCGATCGCCGCCCGCGCACCTGACCGCTGCGCGCACCCCTCATCGTGCCCTTGACCGCCGCTTCACCCCTCACTGGGCTGCCCTGCACCGCCACCTCTGACCGCCGCTTGTGCCCCTGACCACCGCCCGGCTGCTGCTTCGCCCATCACCACGCCACCCGGCCCTGCTGCCCCCACCTCCGCCCGGCGCCACCCCTATGGCCTCCACCTCCGCTGCCCAGTTGTGCCTCCACCTTCGCTTGGCTTGGCCCCTGTGGCCTCCACCTCTGCTGCCCTGCCCTGGCGGCTCCACCTCCTCCCGCCCGGCCCTGCCCCGACGTCTCCACCTCGTCCCACTAGCTAGAGCGCTGGCGCCTCCACCTCCGCCCGCAGGAGCCCTTCCCCGTTGCTGGAGCCCGGCCCATCGCCCTCCCCCACAACTGGAGCCAGGCCCTATGACTCTTCAGCCACCGCAGGATCCCGATCCAGCTACCCTCACTTCGCCACAACACCCCTCCCGACGACCCCTCCATACAAGACACCTCGGCCACCCCGACGTTCGCCCCGAGCACCACGGCGTCCACTGCCCTAGCGTTGATCTACTAGGTGAGCCATATAGGTGAATTTGGATGCCGGCCTTCATGCCATTGATGTGGATGCCGACCTTCATGCCGTTGATGTGGATGCCAGCCTGTGTGCCCTTGATGTGGATGTCAGCCATCGTGCCATTTCTTTGTTGCAGGTTTTGGAAACCTCATTGTGTAGAGGAGGTTGTGCCAAAATTTTGAACTAACGTTGACATTTCCATTCTTCACAGGAGGAGGGGTTATTGTAGTGTCTGGGGAGATGGGCTAGGGAGGGACTAGAGTTTCACCGTCATCAACTCATCACTTCACAGGACCGCAAGGTTAGACATATAGACCGCCTTTTCCATTCATGTTTGGTTCCGTTAATATTTGTAGTTCGCATAACCTAGTTAGTCATCTCCCGTTCGAGAGAGATACGGTTGGAGATATGCAGATCTTTGCATATCTTTGGTCGTATCTATTTCGAATTGTCCACATTTTTTGGACAACCCGAGGATGCGTAGACGGGGCTTGTTTCCATGGTCTACTCCGATCCGAGAAAGAGTTTCGGTAGCATCTCCCCATTGTTCTCTGGATATTCAATCTCCTTTGCAGGACGTGAATCTGGAGAACAGTTGGGAGGTGCTACCAAAATTCAGTCTTGGACAGGAGTGAACCTTGGAAACTAACCTCGTCTACACATCCTCGGGTGGGATTAGGACCTATCCTTGCCTATTAGACAGTGTAAGCATAGTGTTGTTGCAACAATGATTTATTGTTTGTTTATATATTAGAGGATGGGTGACCGTGAGTGGATGTATAAGGAGTGGGCACCTAGACATAAGTATACCGAAGAATGGGTTGAGAAGATCGATGCTTTTATGGAACGAGCATTTGCCAAGCGTAAGAAACTGGTGTCACTTGGTGTCCCTACGATAGATGTTGAAACACATGTCGACAAGATAAGTTAACGATGGTGTGTCATCTTGCCAAGAATGGATTTACTCCAAACTATACTAGGTGGACCTTATATGGAGAAGTGGATCATATGAGGCGTGAGGTCGTGAGACAACGGAGTGCTGATTGTGATTCTGATGCCAAAGTTGGAGACATGTTAGATGACTATCATGAAGCACATTTCGAGGAAGAAGAAGAAGCACCTAGGGAGGATGAGGAGCCAGAGCCAACCGCAAAAGCGTATTACGAGATGTTGGAGGCGGCACAACAACCCCTTCACGGGCATACCAAAATTTCTAAATTGGATGCCATCGTGCGCTTAATGGGCGTGAAGTCTCAGTTTAGCATGAGTCGAGCCACCTTTGATGTTATATTGACAGTCATCGGCGGCCTCCTTCCGGAAGGTCACATTCTGCAAAAGAACATGTATGAGTCATAGAAAGTACTTCGTGCATTGAAGATGCCATATCAGCAGATACATGCTTGTCCAAAAGGATGCGTCTTGTTTAGGAAAGAACAAGCAGAAGCAAAGTATTGTCCAAAGTGTAAATCCTCTAGATACTTTGAGGTAGACTCTATTGATGGTCAGAAGAGGCAGAGTAAAGTAGCCGTGAAAATCCTACACTACCTTCCATTCGTACTGAGGATTCAACGCCTTTACATGACCGAGGGGTTTGCAAAATAGATGATGTGGCACAAATACAGAGTTCGATACCATCCTGAGAATCCCGAAAGAGAAAATGAGTGTGTACATGGAGCCTTTTTTTGATGATTTGGCCCGTGCTTGGGATGAAGGAGTGTAGATGTATGAGCGAGCTACAAAGACAAACTTCAGCATGCATGTCTCGTATGGATACTCTATGCATGACCTCTTGGTGTACAGGACATTCTCTGGCTGGTGTGTTCATAGGAAGTTCCCTTGTCCAGTGTGTAAGAGAACTCTGAAGTTTGATTATTTGAATAAGGGTCATAAGTGGTCTTCGTTCGACAAACATTGACAGTTCCTCTCTCTTGACCATCCATTCACAAGAGACAAAAAGAACTCTACGAAGGGTGTCGCAATTAAGGACCCTGCACCACAGCTCATGACCGATGCCCAAGTTCGTGCCTAGGTATTATCCCTCAAGGTGGATAAAGTAAAATGATGTTTTATGGGATATAGTGAGATACATGCGTGGAATCAAAAGCTGCTCTTGTGGAGGCTTTCCTATATGCAGGACACCCTTCTTCCCCATAACATTGACCCAATGCACACCGAAGCTAATATTGGCACGGTACTCTACACAACAATCATGGACATTTCTGGTAAGACAAGAGATAACATTAAGTCAAGAATAGATCAAGAAAAGCTATGCAATAGACCAAAGTTAAAAATATTGCCTCCTGGAGGTGGCAGAAAGACATGGAAAAAGCCTAAAGCTGATTTTGTCCTGACGAGGCAACAAAGGAGGGGAGTACTACAATGGTTCCAAACGTTAAAGTTCCCTGATGGGTATGCAGCGAATATCAGTAGGGGAGTGAACTTAAGTACTATGAAAATTAACAGGCTCAAGAGTCATGACTACCACATATGGCTTGAGCGGCTTTTTCCGGGATGGTTCGAGGATATGTTCCAGATCATGTGTGGCAAGTGCTGGCAGAGTTGAGCTATTTCTTCTGCCAGCTTATGCTAAGGAGGTATTAAGGAAAGTGGTGCAAACATGGAAAAAATGGCACTTGTGTTGCTCTGTAAATTGGCAAAGATCTTTCCACCCTGCTTCTTCACATCGATGCAACATATGATACTGCACCTTCCATATGAGGTGCGAATCGGTGGACCCGTCTAGAACCATTGGTGCTATCCAATTGAGAGATGTCTAAAGGTTCTCCGAACAAAATGGAAAAATAAATGGAAAATTGAAGCATCCATTGCAGGGGCATCCATTGCAGAGGCATCCATTCTCGAGGACGTTTCAAACTTCACAACAAAGCACTACGCTGACAATCTTCCTACCGTGCATAAGCCAGTCCCTCGTTACAATGAGGATGTAAATGATTCAAGCCTTACCCTGTTTCAAGGGCAGCTCGGAAGTGCAAGTGGTTCGAGACCCAAGAACTTGACACATAAAGAGTGGTGCTCGATCATGTTCTATGTGTTGACCAACCTTTTTGAAGTCAAGCCATACATTGTGTAAGTCCTCATCCAACCCCCCCTATTCTCATCAAACTATTTATTTTCTGCATCCAACAATCTTGTTCCTCATTCGTACAAGCAATTTGTTCATAAATTCTAGCGTCAATCGAGGGAGCCTACAACAAGCGAAGCCAAGACCCTGCTAAGACAGGGTGCGGGAAATGGAATGCCTGATTTTATTTCTTGGTTCAAACAGAAGGTACTGTCCAATTTACATTTGTACTTAGTTTGAAACAACAAGTTACTCATAATTAATGAACTATCCTGCTCTAACTTACAGGGACAAAGTGATGCGTCCATAGCCCGTTGACTCTGAAGCCTAAGTATTTGCCAGCGTCCGAAGGCACTGGTTAGCCGAGCACCCCTTGTATACATGCACAACCAGTTCTAACAAAAGTGCACATGGTCTAGCTAGACGCTGCACTACCAAAGGTTCCGATGTGGATGCACGTTGCCGCTAAAAAATTATATAGAAAATACTCAGTCATTGTTCAGAGGTCCTCGGCACACTATTAATAATAACCAAGAAAACAGAGCAAAAATTAAACGATATATGCGATAGTCAGGATTCGAAACACCGCTGAGTCTCTCTCAGCCGGAGGGACCTTCGGCCGTGCAAGATAAAATGATCTCTAAACCATACCACCGGCATGCTCTCTGATCTACGGATTCACAAGGGCAACTAGGGGCATCCTTCGGGAGCCCGAAGCCATTAAAAAAAATCAACTTCTTCTCGACGCTTTTCGGGCGCCAAAGACAATCCATGTTAAAACCTGCATGTCTGAGATGCCCAGTTGTCGTCCGGAGGGCTCTTCGGAAGCGTATATTACAACCTGCCTGTAATACTTGTTCATTTGGTTGGTGCATAGTCATGCATGTTCTTCACTAAAAGCAACTCCATCTTTGGTAATAAGTTAATATAAGGATGGGTGTGATGACGCACTTGTTGTACCTAACCCGTAATTCATCACTTGCATTCATGAGCATGTGCTAGTTAGACTGTTTGCCGTGCGTTCAGCTTTGGCACCTCGCCAAGTTGTGGTAGCGCCATATACTAGTATCGATCCTAAACACAACCTCAAGAATCATTGCATGCTGTCGTTTAGCTTCGGTACCATGCACACTGAGCTAGCGAAATCAAGGACTAGCAATCTTTTAGGGGTGTCCGGGATCCATCCGGCCGATGCTGGTGTCATTGCCGCTGAGAGCATCAGTGGGTTCCAGCTTGGGTGCGATTAGCAGGCAGTAGCAATAGGGAAGCATCTTACGCAGCTTACGCAGCTGAGGCTTGACGGTGCTGGTTGCAACGTATATAGCGCCGATGGCATACCCCGAAGTGACACATTCGCAGGGGGCCTTGATAGTAGCACACGGCGTACCAGAGTACTCCTTCAGCACCCTCATGTGCTGCTTATTTATTAGTGTTACTATCCTAGCTACCAATCTAGCCGAAGGGGTAGATAGTTGTTAAGCCTTTTCTAGCCTGATGCTAAAAAATGATAGTAATAACAATAAAAATAAGTAATAATAATAAACCACTGAGTCAAAAGCGCTAGTGAACTATGTACATGCCACTAGTGCACTCTGCCGAAAGCCCGGGCTAGGGAGGGCCAATAGAAATTCCCCCGGCACCTTGCCGTCACAACCATAGATGCCCACGAGTTCGCAACCCAGTCAAGCCACCACACGCAATGAGGTCCAGCACTGAAGGGCCAATAGTCACGTTAAGCCTGAGGGCCTCGCCCGGAGGAATGACAGAGTTGATAACTTCTAAGTGCTAGGCGCCTGCATAGTCTTACCTGAAGGCCCCACCGTTGAAGGGTAACTACCACGTAAAATCTGCAAGTTCTTGCTATGTAGAATGCATGCATGAATAAGATGCATTTTGGAGTGTCATAGCGCTGTAATTTGTTGTACCTGGAGCCTAACACGTGCTCCACATGTCAAGACCATCATACCGGCTGTACCGTTGAGGCTGTAGTTTCAAGCGGTGAGTTAGGCGCTCTAGGAAAAGTTGTTGTACAATGTTTTTAGAGCTCCGCAAAAAATCATTTGGAAACAGTTCTTTAGGGCATTTTCGGACCCCGAGGCCTATTTTTGCATTTTTGGGAGCCCGAGGGTCGTCGCTTGGGGGGCGCCTCCGGACTCATGAAGGCATAGTTTATGAGTGTCGATGAAACCGAAAGCAGAAAGCACCTCTCGAAGGACGTTCAGGTAATGGAGGCTCGAAGAATATGTGTCACTGCAACGGAGAAAACAAAGAGGCTCAACATGCGTCCAAAGGCATATAGTTGTACACGACATAGTTTAGTGTCACTATGCTACCAACATGCAAGTCCAAAGGATAAAAAGCGTACGATCTAAATGCTTGCTATGTACTATATTGGTATGCCTAGATATACCTTTTCTGTGCTCAAACCTTTATGCTGAGACTTGAACTAGTTAGCCGAAGAGGATAAAGTGTCAGGACCTGAGGAGCACCTGGCCGAGGAACTGATAGCAGGCCTCCAGCAGTTGGGTCCGAAGGTCTTGGTTATGAATACCTGTATATATGCTTCTGTATTCGTGTGTTCAAATTAGTACACATGTATGTTGCTAAGTTAAACACACGTGCATGTCTACCATACCAGAATAAGATTTTTAGTGTTGCACCCGTCCTTGCCAGAAACACATCGTTTGTCATTGTGATAGAGTACCCTTCGGCCATGGTTCGAACATGGGAAACTGTCAGCCCTTTGGCAATGTAACGCCAATATGCCACTGTTCGCTGTGACCGCAGCTCTAGATGATGGCGGGATGTTTTGAGGTCTGTGCCAAAACTTATCATTTTAGGCTTGGTTTTGTTAAGTTTCGGCACAATGCAATGCTATTGCGATAAACCTAGAACTAGAGAAGGAAAACTGCATGGAAGGGGTTCTAAGTTAGTACCGCACTTTGTTACAACACACTATACCACTTGCCTTCGGGTCTCACTCTGTCATCTTGTTTGTAGCTTGTGCTCTATTTGCAGCTGCAACCTAAGGGAGGCACTTGAGAATCTCATCCGGGGGTTCCACTTGGGATATCCACCACAAACTAAATTATTATATCTATGGTGTAATGATATGCCATGTGCCAACTATCTTACAATGTGCAGGCCTCTATAAATTGGAATATTTTTTCTGGCATGAGGTTTTCTATGCAATTGATAGCACATGTTATGCACGGATCCGAAGCTAAGAAATATGGTCGAGTGCCACACATTGTTCATCTTTTTATCATTTACACTCCATACATGTGCATTATGAGCATGCATAAACATTCATATCACATAAGCATCCATCATGCATACAAATGCATGGTAAAGTAATGTTGGTCATCTTCTTTTCGGTTGAATGCCAGGCAACTACGGCCTGAGGGTACAAAGAGACACGTCCTCTACTTTTCTTGCAAAGGCAACTATGGCCTGAGTCTAGACAACTATGGTCTGATGCCGGGCAACTGCGGCCTGATGCTCCGGAAGGACATGTCCGGAATGCCGGGCGTGACACTACCCGATGCCGGGCAACTACGGCCTGATGCTCCGGAAGGACATGGCCGGAAAGCTGGGGGCAACACCTCCCGACGCTGAACAACTATGGTTCGAAGCATGCCGAGGCCTGACGAGGCGCTCGGCATGTATGTTTCATATGGCGTGAATTATTTTGCCTTCATAATTATTAAAGAGCTCAAGGGCACATGATATGATACATGGTACCCGAAGCTAGGACTTATATAGAACGCCCAAGGGCACTAGAGTGAGTACATGTTACCCAAAGGTAGTAGTTACATAGCAAGTCTGAGGGCATTTATATGGACAATCCGAAGGCATAAGCTTATACATGTAGCCCGAAGGCCACGACTTCTCAAAAATTGTGAGTTAGGGCAAGTGCTTGAGTTCTTATGGCATTTCTTCTATTTGATGTTGTTCTTCGGCAAAATCTCAAAGGGTGGTACTTGAAGCTTGTAGACGACATGTGATGCTAGGGAAGGGTGTAAGCCCTTGACCTTGACGCAACAATTCGTCCATCCACACTAGGGAGGGGTGTAAACCCTTGGCCTAGACGCAACAATTCGTCCATCCACACCAGGGAGGGGTGTAAGCCCTCGGCCTTGATCCAATAATTCGTCCGTCCATGCTAGGGAGGGGTGTAAGCCCACGGCCTTGATCCAATAATTCGTCCATCCATGCTAGGGAGGGGTGTAAGCGCACGGCCTTGAGATGCAACAGTAAATCCATCCACACTAGGGAGGGGGCTAACCCCTGGTCTTGTGGTACAATTTAAGTAGTTTTTTCACTTCCCCCCAACAACAGTTAAAAGGGAGGATGAGTACATATAAATATTTCCTATTAAATTTGACTGTTGTATGTGAGAAAGTGAAATTGCTTACCTCTTTTTTGGACTCATAGTAGCTAACAAAAGTATATGCGTGTTCTAGAAACTATTTCTGTCAAAAGTTCAACTTTCAGGATTGGGTCCGAAATAATAAAGACATCGGCCACATCTTCGGCCTAGCTATCATTACCAAGAAAGATTCTCGCCTTTAGCACGATTCCGGGTCCCAAAGCAAGGATGCCTTCGGCTTAACTTTAACTCCCGAAGAGAGGCTCTCACCTTCAGCCAGTTTCAAGTCTCAAGGGCTAGGCAGAAGAACCTCATGAATGATGCTATGTACTTTTTTCTTCATGTAATATTATAGTGCAATTTGTAATAAGACATGTAATTTGATAGTTCATAGATTGGGTCTCTGAGCCATGAGGAGCTACAGGCATTATTTCATCAGTAGCCCCTCGTGTCTCCAAGGGTCTACAGATGAGGGAGGACTGTTGAAGCTAGGGTTCAAGGAATCCATTATTTCTTCTCATGGGCTG
This sequence comes from Eleusine coracana subsp. coracana, assembly GCA_032690845.1. Classification (NCBI taxonomy): domain Eukaryota; kingdom Viridiplantae; phylum Streptophyta; class Magnoliopsida; order Poales; family Poaceae; genus Eleusine; species Eleusine coracana. The sequence continues at coordinate 43,789,429 of CM064430.1, forward strand.
AGTTACCTCATGTTTGGCCCAGATAGTCTTTTGGCCCAATTGTAAGTCTAAGGGTATTTGTGTACTTGTACCCCCCACCAAGGATAAAATGGTGACTTGTAATACATCAAGGGTAGAAGAGGGATTTCCCTCTTCTCTCCTTTCTATAAATACAAGACCCTAGAGGTCATGAGTGGGGGGATTGATTCATGCCGACTCCTCTCTTCTTGGCTAGTTGTATCCCTCCTCTAGCTTTGCCATCCCTTTAGGTTGACATAGCCTATTATATGTATGTTGGGTCGAGTAACCACAATAAAGACTAAATATAATACTTGGAATTTTGAATTAAGAGAGGACGCATACAACCATAACATTCAAGGTTGGTAAATTTGACTGGAAACATTTTTTTTCTCTTTCCTAATATAAAGGAGCCTATGACAACTAAAAATGATATGAGTGAAATGAAGTTATTTGGTTATACGCTGGAATAAAATTTTGATTGGTTTGTAACATGCTTATCTAATGTTAGAGTATCCAATCATTTTGAAGTTGCGTGTTTTATTAGGATATCTTGAATTTTAATACTATTGCAATACATGAACACCCAACTATATTTGATAAATGTTTCTTTATCAAAAATTTTATTCTTTTCTTGTCGACTATTTTTCCTGCCATGTGTATTTGTTTCCCGTAGCAACGCACGAGCAAAATGCTAGTAGTTTTTTTTAAAGAGTGAAATACCATTGATGTTTTCTAAACTATTCCAACATTCTTATCTGGATCCTCCAACTCTAGTTTTATATTTCTAGATGCATAAACTACTTATGTGTGTCATTGTAGGTTCCAAGCCTCATTTTTCACTCTCTCCCTTGCCCTTGCGCTGCAGCTAGTGATTTTGCCGCGGTGATATATTAGTAAGCATACAGGGAAGGGAATTGCGGCTCCCTGGTTAATTTGGCTGTCGTGGATGTCTCCTGAGTGTGCCGCATTACTGTATTACTTGGGGTTGGGATTTTCTACCGTGCCTTACGCAGCTGGCCCATGTGAGGTCCTCTCCGGCCTGTCTCCTCGCTGCTCACGGCGTTGCTTTTTCTTTGCCGCTCGGCCCATGTGTGAGCCTCTTGCCGATGTGTTCTGGTTGTTCCACCCATCAGACAGCCTAGGCCATGCAGATGATGGATGCATGATGCAACAGAGGAAGGTGGGCTCCCTTGGACTAGAGGTCCCGTTTATGAGTGAGAAATATTAATATGTGGATATAGAGTGCTGATCGGCATGTGGTCAGATTTTTTTTGCAGCTGTCACTGTAGACGGTGAAGCACCACCGTGTGTCAAAGATGAAAAAAAATAGAAAAACGGAAAAGAAAATTAGTGGGAAGTTTTCTCATTTTCTATATTTATTGCATCATCAAGTCAGACAATTAATGCCCATATTGCATGACGTGAATAGACACAACACTACACTATCATGGTGATGTTATGAATAATCTATTGGATAATTAAACTTGATTTTACTTTCAAGACTACAATAATGAATGGCAAGCGCGTCGAAGCACGCCATTTCTTGCAAGGTAAGTATATCAGTGAAAGCCAGACGCTCCTCTACTTATTTTGCACGGCGTGGCCAATCTCCCAAGTGATCACGTATTTTTTTAACTGGCGTGACTACTGTCCAACAGTGATGTGTTCTTCTGATGCCGTGTCCCTCACTATGTCGCTTGGGTGGGAACGCTAGGCCGTGGGCTCGGGCTGCCTCACATCAGCAGTACAATCAGCCTGTGTTTGGGCCTAATTTGGCTGCTCTAAAGTTCATCGACAGTGAAGGGGTAGTTGCCGCCGGTGAATAATTCCACGCCTGTTTAATGCGGTTACAAATTATTTTTTTTGCGTGATTTGCTGGCCGAGTATTTTATATTACTTATTCAAAACAATAGCACCGGATGTTGCCAATTACTGTAATTACCTCCAATATATTGCAAAATACTTTCATCAAAATATAATTTCATATTTTTCTGGTTAAATACTAACACGTACATAACTACATGTCATGTTGTTTTATTCAGAAACCTAAAACAATGCACTTAATTTACCACAAGCATGTCATTAGTCATTATAGCTTAACCATATTGTCCAACACATGACGTCCACACCCACAAGTATTAGGAGTCATCTAGCTTCTATTAAATTATCTAACCAGTCTCCAAACAAGCGAGTTACATCAATAGAGGTCACTAGACAAAAAGTTAATAGAACCAATAGTCAAATAAACCTAGCAAGAATACAGTAGAAAAAGAGATGTTGTAGGGTCTCATTCTTATTATAGTAACAACACTTCTCACTATCATGCCAAATCCTTTTGACTACGTTATCTTTGGCAAGAGTGAAAACCAAAGGAAAATGTTTATTTTTAATGGTATCTTAATTTGTCATATGTATCAGTTATAAGGCAAGATACATGAATTTAACATTGTAATGTACATTGAGCTAACCAAAAACTTTCTACTAGAATTAAGAAACCATCTGTAGGTATTTGGTTCATCAATTAAATGTATATTTGCGATGTGTAACACTAAACTATGCCATGAACGTTGGTTCTGGTCAATTAAGGATATTCAGAATGAGATATTTAAAGTTATTGTACTCATTATATTATATCTCATGTAATTCTTACTTCTGACTATTATATAATTTTAAAAATTGTTCCCTTAAAGTAGTGGTGCCTAACCATTTGTCCTTCCAGAATCTAATATGACTGCAATTTGGTACCATAAAGTTCTAGCTCATGAATTGGTTTTTGACAGTCGTAAAACCTAACTAGAAATAAGAATCACTAGTCTTTTTATCTACTTGAGTAAGTCTTGCTACCCAAATATTTGTTTCTAATAACCTGTTGCCATGCCCCATCTTCATTAATAAGGTTGAAAAGCCACTTACTAAGGAGATATTTATTCTAGATTTGTAAGTCCAGAACACCCAAACCACCTTGTTCTTTTGGTCTACATATAATATTCCGCTTAGCAAGCCAATATTTCTTTTTATGATTCTCTCCTTGCAAAAAACAAATCTGGATCAATAGAAGTCCAATTTTGCAATACACCTTTTAGTATTTCAAAGAAAGATAACATGAAATGTGCAATATTGCTAAGGACAAAATTTATTAATACTAAGCGGCCACCATAAGATAATTCTTTTCCTTTCCAACAACTTAGTATTTTTTTTTTAAATTTCTCTTCTATCATTTTCCAATCTCAATTGGACCACTCCCACCGGGCTTGGTTATTGTCTCAAAGAACAAGCGTGAACTTCAATCCATCAAATTTGTCTTCGAGCTTCCTTACATCTTGACAGTAAGCACTCATATTGTCATCCACACAGTTCCAATCCTTAGTGACCTGATTAATAACCAAAGCCGAGTCACCAAAGACATCAAGGTGCTTGATGCCGAGTGACGCAGCAATGCGCAGACTGTGTAGAAGAGCTTCATACTTCGTAGCGTTGTTGGACGCGTGAAACATCACCTGAAGGACATATCCAAGCTTCTCTCCAATAGGTGAGATAAACACGACTCCCGCACCAGCTCCGGTAATTGAAGAGACCCATCAATGTACATTTTCCAATACTTGATGTTTTGTGAAGTAGGTGGGGTTTGAATCTCTGTTCACTCAACAACGAAATCAGCTAGCGCTTGTCCCTTTATAGCTGACCGAGGCGCAAACATGATGGTATATTGACCAAGTTCGACTATCCACTTGGCGATTTTTCTTTCGGCTTCTCAATTGTGCAGCACTGTGCCGAGTGCGAAGGAGGTCTGGACTTCGATTGGATGAGCTTGAAAATAATGCTTCAACTTCCTAGAGGTGACCAACAATGCATACAACAACTTGAAGATCTGCTGATATTTTACCTTAGAGGCGCCAAGGACCTCACTCACAAAATAGACCGGGTGTTGCACTTTTTGTATATGTCCCTCTTCTTCTCGGTCGACTGTTAAAATAGTACTCACAACCTGAATTGTGGCCGATATGTAAAGTTGAAGTTTTTCTCCTGGCTCCGGAGGCACCAATACTGGAATGCTGCTGAGGTAAACCTTCAACTCGTCCAATGCCAACTGCGCCTCTACAGTCTAAATGAAGTCCTCCTGTTTTTTTAAGCAGTCGGAAAAGTGGTAACCCTCTAACCCCCAGTCGGGAAATAAAGTGACTCAAGGACGCCATGCATCCAATCAGCTTCTATACATACCTTTGAGAATTAGGTGGCCCCATACCAAGGATCACCTTGATTTTATCCGGATTGGCCTCTATACCTCGTTTTGAAACGATGTAACCGAGTAGCTTTCCCGAAGGAACCCCAAAAACACACTTCTTAGGATTCAGCTTTATTGAATAATGCCTCAGATTGTCAAAGGTTTCTGCCAGGTCAGAAATAAGCCCTTTGACATTCCGGGTCTTGACGACGATGTCATCGATATATGCTTCTGCGTTCCAACCGATCTGAGTAGCAAGGCAGGGTTGAATACCTCGTTGGTAAGTCGCGCCAGCGTTCTTCAGACCGAAAGGCATTGTGATATAGCAATAGGCGCCGAAGGGTGTTATAAAGGAAGTTTTAATCTGATCTTCGACCTTTAGTGAGATCTGGTGATAGCCTGAATAGGCATCCAGAAAGCTCAAGAGCTCACACTCGGCTGTCGAGTCTACAATCTGTTCAATACGAGGAAGAGCGAAGGGGTCTTTAGTACAGACCTTGTTGAGATCAGTATAATCAACACACATCCTCCATTCTTTATTCTTCTTGGGTACAAGGACTGGATTTGCTAACCAGTCGGGATGATACACCTCCTTTATAAACTTAGCATCTAATAGTCTAACTATCTCCTTCTTCATGGCGTGCTTGCGATCTTGTGTGAATCTTCTAAGCCTTTTCCAAACTGGGGTAGCCCCAGGGGGTACCCTTAACTTGTGCTCAATCTTTTCCCTAGGAACTCCCGACATGTTAGATGGTTTCCATGCAAAGATGTCCCTATTTTCCTGGAGGAAAAGAGTGAGTGTGAGTTCCTATTTCTCATCGAGGTTGGCCCCAACATAAGTTACCTTATCGGGGGTCCTTAGGATCGAGCATGATTTCCTTGGTTTGGATGTCATCGGTCTGAATCTTGTCTTTGGTAGGCTTCTTTGTTGGAACCGTCATTCTGGTCTGCTCCTCCATGTCGACTGCCTGCTGGATCTCCTTCTGGTCGGACAGCATCAACTATTTATTGGCCATCTCACAACTCTGTACATCGCAATCGAAAGAATTCCAAAGATCATAGTGGAGGGAGATTATTCTATTCGGGCCTGGCATCTTGAGTGTGAGATATGTATAATGCGGGATAGCCATGAATTTAGCCATAGCCGGTCGACCGATGATAGCATGATATGCTGAGTCAAAATCCACCACCTGGAAAAGAATGCGCTCGGTCCTGAAATTCTCACGGGTCCTGAAGGTGACCAGCAGACTAGTCTGTCCAATAGGAACTGAAGTCTTGCCAGGTACAATCCCGTGGAAAGGTGAAGCACTCGAATGAAGATCATTGATTGACAGACCGAGCTCTTTGAGAGTCGTGGTGAAGATTAAGTCCAATTTGCTTCCTCCATCAATGTGTACTTTGTTGAACTTTACCTCCTTCATTGTAGCAGCAAGCACCAGCGGGTATTGACCCGGCTTTGGGATGTGCCTGGGATGATCCGACCGATCAAAGGTGATTGGCATCTCAGACCACCTCATGAATTGAGGTGCAGCCGGTTCCACCGAGTTGATCTCCCGAAGTTCTAGCTTCTGCTTGCGCTTGGACACGTAGGCATCTGGGCCACCGAAGATGAAGTTAACTTCCATGCGGGGCTCCTGAAACTCTCGTGAGTCATCCTTGTTGCCATCGTCATTGGTCTTGTCTTTGCTATTGCGCCTCGGGGGATCTTTAGCCACCTTGAGCGCAGCCGTTGCAAAACCCTTTAGTCGATAGCAATCCTTTGCTTTGTCGGTTCCCTTTGGGTGCCAAAGGCATAGGCCACTCAGCAGCTCGTCTGTGGACGGTTGGCTTGTTCGAGGGTTCTTTTGAAGTCGGTCCACCGTGTGAACCATGTTATCAGGCTTCCTCGTCTTGTCCTTCTTGGAGGACTCAGGCTTGTCCGACCGCTTCTCTTTGCCTTTTCCCTGGATGTCATCCAATGCCGACTCACCGGATGTGAACTTGTCAGCGATCTCAAAGCACTCTTGAGCGGTCAGCTTGAGGTCATGATTCCTTTAATCGATCTAATGAACCAAATCATCGCTACGGATCCCTCCTTTGAAGGCGACAATGATTTGTTGGTCCGGGACATTAGGGATCTCAGTCTTCTTAGTGCAAAATTGCTTGATGTAGTCACGAAGAGGTTCGTTGGTCTTCTGCTTGATCCGAGTGAGGTCAAACTGGTTGCTCGGTCGATTGCTGGTAGCTTGGAAACTTTCTATGAGCTTCCTATAGAGGTCTCCCCAAGATGTGATTGACTCCTCTGGAAGAGACGTGAGCCATATCCGAACAGTTGGATCCAGGTAGACCGGGAGGTAATTAGCCATTACATAGGAATCACCTCCAGCCGACCGAATTGCCGTGCTATAAAGCTGCAGCCACTCTCGAGGATTGGTCTGACCATCATATTTTTCGATGGGGACCAGCTTGAATCCTTTTGGCCATCGAGCTATACAAAGCCTAGGTATGTAAGCTTTTGATGCCTTCGATCTCATCGTCGACCGGTGTCATCAACCACCTATGCCAGTCTGGAGACGGAGTTGCACGGCGGTCGTGTCACGGACCAATATCATCATCATGACGATGATGCCGATGGTCGTTATCATCATTATCACGCCGATCCCAATCGTCACATCGATGACGGTCGTCAAGATTATGCCTTGGAGGAGGATCTTGATGGTCCTCTCATCGGTTGTCCCATCAGTCGTCCCGTCGGTCATCCGTTCTCCAATCACGCCGTTCTTCCTCATAGCGTTGATTTTCCTGAGCATGTTCTTCATAGTGAGAGTTGATGGTATCTTGTCCATCATGGAGGCTGAGAGAATTTCTCAGATCTTCACGCCTATGCCGACCTTGCGAAGATGCGTGACTAGAGCTTGTGACCGACTGAGATTTTGTGGCCTCTTGAGCTGCAGCGGCCTTAAGCATAGCTATTGCCTTCTGCATCGCAGGGGTCTGATAATTTGCATCGACCATTAGAGTGTCGAGCAAGGTTTTGGTCCCTGTGATGTTATTCTGAGGAGTGTGGTAGACCTTGACGCGATCCACTTCGAGTTCTGGACCAAGATTCAGTCGGCGTGCGTTGCATGAACCGCGCGACCCTCTTGGTCGACGGCGGTGTCTGACCGATAAGTCATCAGCAGGAGGTTCCTCCTCTTGTTGATCTCCTTCGGCTAGTTGATTCAACGGGGTTACCTTCATGTTCACCGTCTTGGTCACCATCTTCGTCTCCATCCGCGGGATCTGCTATATCCACCATGTTGACAGTATGGGGATATGGGCAAGCGGATCCGACCGAGTCCTCATCAAAAGACCGATCCAATTTTGAATCGTTCCCGAAGGAAGGATCTTCTTCCTTAGATCCGAGTGGAACCAATACGGGGATCATGCCAGACAAACTTGGTGATTGCGTCATGGAAACGGCTGCGGCCGAGTCGGATCTGTGGTTCTCCAGACCTAGGGCTCCGTTGTCGCAAACTGTGAAGTCGAGTGATCCAAAGGAGATCTTGAAGTCCGGTGAGTATTGGATGATGGGAATTTCGGCCATTGTAGTCGATGGAGAATCGCGGCGAGCCTTGTCCCCTTCCTGGCGCGCCAACTGTCAAAGCTTGAGATCGGTAGTAAAATGTATAGGGCTACGTCGAGACTAAGAACTACGATGGTAACACAAGACGCTGAGTTATACAGGTTCGGGCCCTCTCGATGAGAGTAAAAATCCTACGTCCTGTGTTCTGTGTATTGTATTGATGTTGCAGAAAACTTGTGAACTTGTCTGTCTACTTGTCCCTCGATGAGGGGTACCCTACCGCCTTATATATCCGGTCGGCAAGGGGGTATATGAAGAGTCCTAGTTATAACCCCTTAGGATTTACATAGAAAGTCTATCTCTACATGCCTTGTGCTCCAAGTTGAATCGGTCGGTTTCCTTGTTAATGAAGTACCCGGTCGGCTACCGACTTAGTCTTGTATGAGGATACCCGTAAGGCAAGTATCCCACAATCATTGAATATCTTTACCCCCGTCTTTGGTCAGTTGGTATAACTCTTGTAGTCATATCTTTGTTAAACCAGGACACTCTTATGCCTAGCTTCCCTAAGGAAAACAAATACGATACCTTGGAATACTCCCGAGTGAAATGCTACAATAGATGTTCTGTACGCTTGTGGATTGGTTCACTCTTATCTTAAAGCATAACAAACATCAATCAACACTTCGAGTGTTGTTACCAGATAATATTTTAGTGCAACATTAAGAAGTGCCAATAATGACAACCACTACTTATGATGATCCAAAAATGGACGAAGAAAGAACCAAAGGAAAAGAAAAGATTGAAAGACATACCTTGGTCCTTACCTTAGAAGTAGTCTCCCCCTTGAGATGTGCTAGGTGTTGAGGGAGAACTACCCACTCATTTTGTGCACATGGATTTCAATCTTGAGCTGAAATTGTGCTTGCCTTGGTGTTGTGGTAGTCGATCTTGTTGATGTAGACTCGCACCAAGGACGTAGATGCTCATGTCGGTGAAAGTGTACATTGTCGCCGTAGACATGCACCATCATTGTTCTTCTCCATGTCGGTGTAGATGTTTTTTTTCACATTATTATCCAAGGGTTTGCTAGTAGCCATAGGTGTGTCCAAAGGCTTGCAATTTTCCATGTTGAATCTCTTGAAAAGGTCCTTAGTATATTTCTTCTAATAGATGAAGTTTCCTTCTCTCAATTGCTTGACTTGAAAACCAAGAAAAACATGCAACTCTCCAATCATTGACATTTGGAATTCCCTAGCCATCATCTCCTGAAACTCTTCATTGAACTTCTCATTGGTTGACCTATAGATGATATCATCCACATAGATTTGGCACATAAAGAGATCCTTCCCAACATGCCTCGTGAACAAGGTGCTATCAATGCTTCCAACGGTGAATCCATTTTTGAGTAGGAAGTTCCTCAAGTGTTCATACCATGCCCTAGGTGCTTGCTTGAGGCCATAGAGAGATTTCTTCAATTTCTACACATGTCTTGGGTGTTTTGGGTCCTCAAACCCCGAAGGTTGTTCCACATAGAATTTCTCATTGATCTCTCCATTCAAGAAAGCACTTTTGACATCCATTTGAAAGAGCTTGAAGCCATTGTGTGAAGCATAGGCAAGTAAGATTCGAAAAGCTTCAAGATGGGCCACGAGAGCAAAGGTCTCTTCAAAGTCAATCCCCACCACTTGAGAATATCCCTTAGACACTAGGCGAGCCTTATTCTTGACAATTGCTCCTTTCTCATCTTGCTTGTTCTTGAAGACCCACTTGGTGCCAACCACATTATGATTCTTGGGCCTCTCAACCAATTTCTATACTTTGCACCTCTTGAAGTTGTTCAACTCTTTTTGCATGGCAATAACCCACTTGTGATTATTCATAGCCTCATTAATGGTAGTGGGCTTAATCATAGAGATGAAGGAGAAGTTTTCAATCTCAACATTTGCCTCATCATCATCATCTTCACTCACATAGTTGGGTTTATATTGATTCCTCCTTGATTTTATCCCTTGAGATGGATTCCCAATGATCAAGTCTTGTGAGTGATCTTTGTTGATGGCTTTGGGTCTAGGATGGTATTTTCTTTGAGTGGGAGGAGCTCTAGGTGAAGTGTCTTGTGCATCATAGATTGTTTGATCTCTTGATATATGAGCGTCTTGGATACTAAGAGAGGTGGGAGAGTCACTCTTATGCTTTCTTGTTTTGGACTTTGAGCTTGAGGTGGATGAGAGGGTATCTTTTGAAGAGCTAGGAGAAGTGGCTTGTGGTGAGGTATGTGGGGAGGTTTGTGGCTCACTTCTCACTTGGGATTCCTCATCATTTGGTGAGTGTACTCTCAATGAATCTTGGGAGGAGCTTGTGGGAGTATTTGTGACATCTTGGGTTGTTTGTTGTACCTCGGAGGAGGAGGTGGGTTGAGGTGGTGGAGTAGAGGGCTCATCAATATCACCATCATTGGCCTGGTGGGGTAAAACCTCGCCCACAGGCATGTTTCTCAAGGCTTCCCTCATAGGCTCATCTCCAATGTTCACTTCATGAAATTCATCCTCCTTTTGAGACCCATTTGACTCATCAAATTGCACATCATAGGATTCTTCCACACATCTTGTGGTTGAGTTGTAGACCCTATAAGCTTTAGAAGTCCCAGAGTACCCAACAAGAATGCCTTCATAAGTTCTGCTCTCAAACTTCCCAGGCTTTCTCCTCTTCTTGAGAATGTAACACTTGCAGCCATAGACTCGGAAATAGAAAACATTGGGTTTCTGTCCCACCAATAGCTCATATGGAGTCTTCTTCAACAACCGGTGGAGATAGACACAATTGGAGGTGTAGCAAGCCGTGTTGATTGCCTCCTCCCAAAACCTCTCATGAGTTCCATACTCATCCAACCTGGCATGAGCAAGAGTGATGAGCATCTTGTTCTTCCTCTCCACTACTCCATTTTGCTCGGGAGTATATGTAGCGGAGAATTCATGTTTGATTCCTTTCTTATCATAGTATTCCTCCACTGTGGTGTTCTTGAACTCCGTCCCATTGTCACTCCTTATCTTCACAATGCTAGCATTGAACTCGTTATTTGCTCTCTTGGCAAACTTTCTGAAGATGCCACTGGCTTGAGAGTTGTCCACAAGAAAGAAGGTCAAAGTGTATCTCATGAAATCATCAACAATCACCAAGCAATATAGATTGCCTCCTAGACTCTTGTAGTGTGTTGGCCCAAACAAATCCATATGCAAGAGCCATAGAGGACGAGATGTAGACATTAATGATTTGGTGGTATGTGAAAAAGCAACTTATTTTCCTGCCTGACAAGCACTGCACAGTCTATCCTTCTCAAAGGCCACATCCTTGATTCCTTTAACTAGATTCCTCTTGACAATCTTCTTGAGTTGATTCATTCCAACATGTGCCAATCTTCTATGCTACAACCATCCCTTGGATGCCTTAGTGAATAGGCAAGTGCTTAGTGGCATGTTGCTCGACTTGAAGTCTGTGACACACAAGTTCCCATGCCTTACTCCATGAAATACTAGTCCTCTCTTGGCATTCTCAATCTTTGCACCGTGCTCATCAAATTAGCACTTGAAACCCATGTCACATAATTGACCAATAGACAGAGGTTGAAGTTGAGGGTTTCCACAAGAAAGACCTTGGAGAGATGGAGGTCATTTGTGATGGCCACCTTGCCCGAGCCTCTAACTCCCCCCTTTGAGTTATCCCCAAAAGTCACCTTCTCACTATCTTTGTCTTCATCAATGGTGGTGAACATGGTTGGCTTCCTGGTCATATGTTGAGTGCACCCACTATCAAGAATCCAATGAGTGCCTCCACTCTTGTAGTTGACCCTGGTGGTAGCCATAAGACAAGCACTAGAGGAAGATGGGTTAGTATCCAAAGCATTACTTGATTGACTAGCACTAACCTCATCGTGTCGAGCAATTAGACTATCCTCATAGATAGGGATTCTTGCAATCCCATCCAGTAGTCTCCTCCTAATGGGATAGTGAGGAACACGGTACCTCTAATGTCCATGACCATCCCCCATGTGCACATTGTCAAGGTTGATGTAGTAATGAGGAGGGTCATAGAGTCCAATGATGTGCTCAAGCACATGCCCCACTTGTGAATGGAGCACGAGTATCATCTCCATTGCTCTCTTAGTTGAGAGCTCATGTCTCCTGTTGACTACCTCCTCAAGTAAGAAACCCCTCTCAGGAGTCATGATTTGTTGGAGGAGCTTGTCAATCACTTCATGTGGTGCAATCCATCGAAGTCCCCTGAAAGAGTTTATCCTACACACAAGATCATAGATGCTCAATAGATTTTCACAAAGGTCAACATTTGGATTTCTTACAAATTCACCAAGTTCAAAGAAGAGATCCTGTTGGTGAGCTCGACGAAGATGCCAAAGATGATCTTGTGGTGGAGGGAGTGGTGGAGGTGGAGGCGCTGGAGCCGAAGCCGCAAGATTGATCATCTCAAATGATCGAGCAAGCATTGTTGTTGGTGCTCCCCCTACGCCCATGCTCGGTCCACTCAAGGTGCTTGGAGTAGAACTTGGAATGGCACTTGAAGTAGAGCTTGACGAAGCGCCTGAAGAATGTCTTGCCCCAAAGGGGTTGTAGAAGTTGTTCCAAGATAATCTTGTGGAGGGATCAAAGAAGTTTGAGCTCAAAGCTACTTCTTTCCCTTTATTTGAAGATGCTTCATGGTTTGTCTTGGACGTCTTCTTCCATGCCATGCTCACGGTGATCTCCTCATCCATGAAGAGCAGCTCAATCACATCCTCGATGGAGAGACTCTTCTCCATGAGAAAGTCAAGGGTGATGTAGAAAAGCTTGCTGCTCGGAAGCACGGAGAGAATCTTCTCAACTATCACAATCTTGGGAAGCTCAAAAGAAGTTGCCCCAATCCTGTCCACAATACCTCGCAAGCGAATAAGAGAGTCAAGTAAGTCCTCATTGTCATTAGCATGAAAAGTAAAGTACTCCTCAACAAGAGAACTACTAGCATGATCAATAGGAGGTTCACAAACATCATCAATACTAATCATGCAAGTGGAGCAAGCAAGATCAAGAGACACATCATTGTCAATTGTCATATTAGGCACACTAGTAGAGCAACCTATCAAGTCATTTCTAGAAGAATCTAGGCACTCACTAGAACTAGGCATATCCACACAATCATCACAATCATCATACACATGATCATCGGTAAAATTATTAGCAAATTCCACAAGAGTATCCATCAACTCATCCGGAATCATGGCATTTAGGTAGCTCTTAAATTGATCCTTCCATGAGCCATGACCCGACCCCAAATGGGATGACATCCCAACTCAATACGGTCACTACTCAAGGCGGTTAGGCCTTATAATGAGCACTTGGCTCTGATACCATTTGAAAGGACCGAGTGACCGAGAGGGGGGGGGGGTGAATCGGGAACTCACACTATGTACCAAATTTACCAATTTCTAAAACCAATCACTCAAATCAACTCCTACACAATTCTAGTGGTGATCAAACTAGCAAGATAATAAACCTCTGAAAGGAATAACAACCTAAACATACTAGTGGATCACACAAAGGCAATACAACTCCTATGCAAGCTAGTTACCAAAGATACGTGGAAGCAAACAACAAGCTAACAAAGGAACCTACTCATGCAATGCTACAGGATAAGAAACTAGAGTACCCAAGCATGAGTAGCACAATACATACTAGGGTGATCAATCAAGCCAAAGCAACTCCTATACGTGCTAGTAATTAAGTATGAAGACTAAGCACTACTAGCAAGTAAAGAAGCCTATTCATGCAAGTCTACAAGGTAATCAACTAGAGCAAGGTAAGCACACAAGCATGAATAGCATGATATATAAATGCGGAAAGTAAAGCATCATAGTAAGGAATAGAGTAAGAGATGGCTCATGATTTTTTCCCGAGGTCTCAGAAGGATGGTGCCTTCCTCTACTCCTCGTTGGACCACTCCCGCCGGAGTCCCGGTCCCTCCCGCTACAAAGTGGAGTTCTCGCCCATGAGCCCGCAATCACTCCTAGAGTGAAGACATGGTGTGCGTCACCGCTGCACAAAGCACTTCGCCTCCCTTGAGAACTTGCTGGACTCCTCGAGCCGACACGGGCGCTCACTAATGATACCCCTTTCACCGACGGGCTCAAACCGTGTACAAACATGTGACGGCCTTCACAACCAATCATGATAGGCTCAATCGCCGATACCTAACCGGTCTAGGTCTCACCATAGACCAAGAGTAACAATCTAGATCAAAACCTCAAGGACACCCTAGCCTTAGATGTGCAAGATGCTCAAGTTACTCTCGCTAGCACTCTCAAGATATCCAATATCCTCTCCTAGTGCTCTCCTCTTTTCCTCTTGGACCTTACCAAATGCTCTCAGGTATTCCACTGGCTAAGAGTGGTCTCCAAGACCCTAGCAACGAAGTTATATAGGCTCCCAACCTCAAACTAGCAGTTGCTCCACGAAATTGCCTTTCTGGACATCCAGACCGGACAGTCCGGTCACTGCCCGACCGGACAGTCTAGTTATTCTGGTAATGGCTCTCCTAGCCATTGCTCCATGAAATTGCCTTTCTGGACATCCAGACCGAACAGTCCGGTCACTGCCTGACCGGATAGTCCGATCACTCTAGTAATGGTTCTCCTAGCCATTTGCTCAACAGTGTCCAGGTAACTTCCTGTACTGACTGGACTGTCCGGTCAAGAGACTGGACCGTCCGGTCCGTTTCTCTCTCCAGTCTAGGAGCCTTCGTGAAAAGCTTCCTCACTGCTCTGTGTGGAGCCACACAGACCGGACCGTCCGGTCTGTAGACCGTACCATCCGGTCTTTACAGCTCCTAGGCATAGACAGTTTCCTCGCTGCCTGCTGAAAGTCCCAGACAACTCCATATAGTGACCGTACAGTCCGATCTCCACTGACTCCTCTGTCCGGTCTCTATGTATAGAAGCTGAAACTTGTCGTCCTCACTTGACTTTGTTTCCCCGCTTCTCTGAACAGCTCCTTGGCTTCTCCACTGTCACCTAGTGCCTATGATTTCATCGAGCAACCTTGCACATCACCGACTAGACATGACCCAAGAGAATGACCTAGACCCCCTTGATAGTCCGGTTTTTCCTATGGACTCAAAGCCCTAACAACTAGTCAAGTGTTCCAAACACTTGCACCATAGCTTGTTCTCCGCTTTGATCCATCTCCATGAACCTTTGGACTCCATCAAGTTCACAAGCCTCCATGCTTGTGGTCATTGTCATCCATCGCTAAGGACACCGTTGACAATCATCATAAGATAGAAAAGGTTTCCTACACGAATAACACTCGTGTAGAAATTAGTCACATTTCTTGTTTGTCATTCATCACCAAAACACGATACCTTGGGGTGACCTCAGTGGTCATGATCCTTACATGGGCCTACTGACTGGACAGTCCGGTCACTGCAGCACAGTGCACCAACAGCTCTGATCCCTGCTGACCATACCGTACGGTCACCTGACCGGACCGTCCGTTTCATTTCTCTCTCCAGTCCAGAAACATTTCATGCCAAAGCCTCTCTTTGCCCTATGCAATCCCTACTGACCGGACCATCTGGTCAGTAGACCAGACCATCCGGTCTGTACAGGATCTGCCACAGACAGACTCGTCGCTCCTCGCTGTAAGTCCCAAACAACTCTCCATAGTGACCATGCAGTCCGGTCTCCACGAACCCCTTCTGTCCGGTCTCTATGTCCAGAAGCTGAAACTTGTCGTCCTTGCTTGACTTCATTTCCCGGCTTCTCTAAACAGATCCTTGGCTCCTCCACTATCACCTAGTGCCTGTGATTTCACCGAGCAACCATGCACATCACCGACTAGACATGATCTAAGAGAATGACCTAGACCCCCTTGATAGTCTGGTTTTTCCTATGGACTCAAAGCCCTAACAAC
Organism: Eleusine coracana subsp. coracana; assembly: GCA_032690845.1. Taxonomy (NCBI): domain Eukaryota; kingdom Viridiplantae; phylum Streptophyta; class Magnoliopsida; order Poales; family Poaceae; genus Eleusine; species Eleusine coracana. The sequence goes on from CM064430.1 coordinate 43,805,153, forward strand.
TAGGCAAGTGTACCAAACACTTGCACCATAGCTTGTTCTCCGCTTTGATCCATCTTCATCAACCCTTGGACTCCATCAAGTTCACAAGCCTCCATGCTTGTTGTCATCGTCATCAATCACCAAGGCAACCATCATCCATATGATTTATAATAGAGTTTAGAGATGATTCCTACATTAACAACACTTATGTAGATAGCCCACAATTTCATAGTTGTCATCTATGACCAAAACATTCATACCTTGGGGATCCAATCATCAATGGTCATGAAGCTTACACACACGTATTCTATAATCAAAATTTGAAAATTTTATCTAAAAATTAGTTTAAAAATACATGATATTTTTATGTGGCCATATTATCTGGCTGTAAGAACAGGTCAATGCATTGTTCCATGTGTTAGCAAAACATGTAATGTCTAATGATATGGTTGCACTGGACTCTAATTATAGATAGAGTAGTTTAATTAAGAATACTAGGAGACATCTATTGTTATATAATTTTTAGAATCTTAGCCACATCGACCATATCATGGCAGAACTTGTAATCCAGCCACCTGCCTATATAGATAGGAAGCCGCCTGCTAGGAAGAGGTACAATATTCCACCAAATTCTCTATGCGCCTCTGAATTTTTTACATGCTAACTAGAGCCAACCAATGCATATAGATCCAATCTACCAACCTACCATGTCCGCCATGTCTCATGTTTGCTTCATTCCTTGTCCATACTCCATAGTTCTCGCTGCTGATATGGACATTTGTCACCTTAACACAAGAAATGCCCATTTGCTGAATGCTGAAGATAAGTGAGCCATAAAATCCAAAAATAAAATAGAAAGGTTGTCAACTCATTGATTATTTTGGGAGCTTGGATATTATAAGAATAACAACTCATGTATTTTAGATGGCAATGCAATTCTCTAAGAATCAATGTGGTCATGTGATCCCTCACTAATAAGCACCAACTATGATGCAAGGAAACTGCTGCACCTTGGGGTTGGGTAGTTTGTCATTGCCTCATTGGAAATGTTGTATAAGATATAAGAGCAATTATAATAATTTCTACTCAGCAGGCTAAAAGAATGTCCATGTTATCAAAATCCTACATGAGGAGTGAGGAGAGAAGAGAGAAAAGAGAGTTGGCTGTCCATTCATCGCTCACTTGAAGCAGCCTGAACAAGCATGCATGTGGTCCTGACACCTGGTTATAGCCAGCTACTGACGCTTCAGCTAGCGGAAGTGGCCATGCAGCCAATACACATATAGCATTTTATATTTTGTTTTATACTTCAGCTAGAGGAAGCATGAGCAGCCAGCAGCCTCGACTCCATTATCCTAGCTCTAAAGCATAGCCAAAAGGAAACCCTCCTTTCACAGGTCCTAGAATGAGATTGTGAAGGACCGAGAAGGCGACTAGAGGGGGGGGGGGGTGAATGGGAGCCAATCAAAATTCTTCTTAAGAACTTGGCCTATGTCCCAAATACTACCCGAGCCAACATCTAAACTGATCACCAAGGTCGCACACACCAACTCATGATGTGCTAACCCTAGGAGTGATCAACAATAGTAGCGGAACACAACGAAAACAAAAGAGAACTGAAAAGACTCGAAATAGTCAAGAAACACACACAAGTCAGACCTCTCTGGACTCCCATCGACAGTGCCAGTTGGCACCATCGGCTGTGCTGGTTGACACCAACGGCAGTGCCGGTCACACCAATCGGCAGTGCTGGTGCGGGGTACTCAAAGCTCAGGAAAGAACTGATCGGAGCGCATCGGCAGTGCTGGTCATGGTTATCGGCAGTGCTGGTGTGGGATTCAGACCCGAGTCACTAGGTTGTCGCTGTGAGTTCATACTTAGGCTACCGGCAGTGCCGGCCCAGCCATCGGCAGTGCCGATCGACACTTTCTAGAACTAAAAACTGTGCTCGAAACTTGGCAAGGAAATTACCAAAACCTATCCAAATGAACTCCAAAAATCACGAAACTTGGACAACAGATGTCTCATGGTAGGATGTTCCTTCTCCAAGTGGAATCACACAAAGAGCTCAAGAATTCATCGTGAATTTGAGGATTTATCGAAAGCTTTAGGGTTTGAATGTTCTTGAGGAAATCCATGAAATCAAGGGTGCTCTTGCCTAGGATTCAATAAAGGATCCATAGAGGAATGTTTAGGCATGTCCTAGTACCAACATCCCTCAAGAAATTCGTACCAAAACGCACTCAAAAATGAGATAAAAAATCTCCATGAAAATAGCTCCAAAAATAGTGAAAAAGAGAAATTCAAGATTTAGGGAGAGAGGAAGATCTTGAGCATGAAAATAAATCTCATGTCATGGAAACATGCTTACAAGATCCATAGGTATAAGGCTAGGAAGCCACCCTCTTCCTCCCACTATTTGGAAGAGCAAGAGATGTCTCTCCTAGCACTTTGAAATGAAGACCTAGCAAGGACAAGGGGAAGAGAGGCATCTTTTCCACCAGCCCTACCTCTCCTTTTATAGGCCTAGGGTCCTATTGTCCAAAAGACCACACTACCCTTGACCTGCATAACATTGCCACTACCACCAGGGGCAAACTTGTCCATCTCTTTTTCATTCACCCGAATGCCATCGGACCCTTCACATCTTTGCTTCGCCTCGACACAAGATCCGCAATGGTGTCACATGCACCTCCAATCGCTGCCACCAGTTTTGAGGCCCAAACCAGGAAACCGCCTTGCATGCTTCTCAAAGCACGACTTCTCGATGTCGACGAGTGTCACCTTGTCTCGTGATCTTGACCACCGGCAAGTGATGAGGACATCACTCCTAAGGATATATGCAACACTCCTCCAATTTTGGACTTGCAAGGTCAAATGACTAGAGCTGGTGCACGACGACTAAATTTAGAGGTGAGCTCGTTCCTACGTTCTTCATCATATGTCACTTTTGAGAATGGTTTGCTACCTAATGATTATATTGTAACTAGGAACCATGGAGAGGACCAGGAGATGATGGGAGAAGGACTTGGAGACGTGGAGGACCAGCAAGGACATGAAAGCCAAGGTGGAGGCCCAACCAAAACCGACTTCGACTCTGTTTTGGGGCTCAGGACCAGTCTGCACTAAAACGGATGCCAAAGATGCATACGGACTCAGATTTGGACGTTCTACATATGCACGGAAAGATAAGAAGATGACCTTTCCAATGCCGCCGGTCTCATATCAAAATTCATCCGGAGTCATCGGGAATCGTCGAAACAAGAGAGAGTCCAGAATCTGTTTCGGTGCTGTGTCGCCTGTTTTTGGCCTTTGGGCTTTGTATCTAGTTGAGCCCAAGTAGGGGTGTCTCCAGAGGGTCTTGCACGACCTTAGGGTCTTCATATACAGCCGCCACCACACCATTAGGGTTCGGGTTTTTCTTAGATTATTCTGTTCATAACAGTTTCGCCGTCATCACGGTTTGTGAGACCCCAACTTCGTGAGATTCATAATACATCTGCAATTGTGTTGCTTTCTTCTTTGTTCTTACTTGTGTTCTTGATTCTCAGGTAGGGATTAGCCTTCTCGGCGAGGTCAATTGTTTTAGGACGGTTGATAACCGGAGGAGACGTCGTGCTGCGATTGCGGGGTTTAGAACGTGCTGTTCTGAAGGCGGATCGAATTGTATGTCGCCTCCGACCAAATCAACGTATCCAGAACCTTTCGGAAGATCGGGATCCTTTGTCCACATCAAGTGGTAATCAGAGCTTCAGGTGCACCGTCAGGTTCATACTACCCTTAGTTAATTTCGTTTTGTGTTCATCCTATCATCCACAGAAAAGCCCAAATTTTTTTTCCCTCCGCCCATAACCACGTGTTTAGCCTTTGCATATTTCAATTTCAGAGTCCGTAGTGTTGAGTTTGTGCCCTAGTTCTTGTTTAGTCACTGGTTTAGTTTGTGTTTTTGTCGTCAGTAGTGTTTCCCTTGCAACCCTAGCCGCCATCCCCTTCACCATCCTCTACTTTGTTGGCTTTTTGTGCTAGGGTTGATTGATCGACACATCTAGCCTAGTCCCGCCCTAATCCCACCCTGAACACACCATCAACACCACATCAGCAAGTCTCTCTCGATCCCTGTCCATCGGGCCCCCTTGTCACTTGCACCGGCATCTCGCTCACCTTGACTTGGTCAACACACCATCTTCATTACCACCACGGTTTTGAGGCTATCCCGTGAAACCGTACGTGCTTCTTGCCTCTCCATGTGTATGGTGTGGATCACCCTTGACTTCACCGGGTGTGGGATACTTCCCTTACGGGTATCCTCATACAAGACTAAGTCGGTAGCCGACCGGGTACTTCATTAACAAGGAAACCGACCGACTCAACTTGGAGCTCAAGGCATGTAGAGATAGACTTTCTATGTAAATCCTAAGGGGTTACGACTAGGACTCTTCATGTACCCCCCTGCTGACCGGATATATAAGGTGCCAGGGTACCCCTCATCGAGGGAAAAAAAGGAGACAGACAAGTTCACAAGTTTTTCCACAAACATCAATACAATACACAGAACATAGGACGTAGGGTTTTTACTCTCATCGAGAGGGCCCGAACCTGCATAATTCGGCATCTTGTGTTACCATCGTAGTTCTTAGTCTCGACGTAGCCCTATACATTTTACTGTCGATCTCAAGCTTCGATAGTTGGTGCGCCAGGTAGGGGACAAGGCTCACCGGGATTCTCCGTCGATTATGATGGCCGAAATTCCCATCATCTAGTACTTACCGGACTTTAAGATCTCCTTTGGATCACTCGACTTCACAGTCGGCAACAACGGAGCCCTAGGTCTGTAGAACCACAGATCTGACTCGGCCGCAGCCGTTTTCATGACGTGATCACCAAGTTCGTCTGGCATTATCCCTGCATTGGTTCCACTTGGATCTGAGGAAGAAGATCCTTCCTTCGGGAACGATTCAAAATCGGATCGGTCTTTTGATGAGGACTCGGTCGGATCTGCTTATCCATATCCCCATACTGTCAACATGGTGGATATAGCAGATCCTGCGGATGGAGACCAAGATGGTGACCAAGACGGTGAACATAAAGGTAACTCTGTTGATGGCCACCCGAATCAACTAGCCGAAGGAGATCAACAGGAGGAGGACCCTCCAGCTGATGACTTATCAGTCGGACACCACCGTCGACCAACTGGATCTTGGTCCAGAAGTCAAAGTGGATGGCGTCAAGGTCTACCACACTTCTCAGAATAACATCACAGGGGCCAAAACCTTGCTCGACACCCTAATGGTCGACATGAATTATCAGACCCCTGTGATGCAGAAGGTGGTGGCTACGCTTAAGGCCGCTGCAGCTCAGGAGGCTGCAAAATCTCAGTCGGTTACAAGCTCTAGTCACGTATCTTCGCGAGGTCAGCATAGGAGTGAAGATCTAAGAAATTCTCTCAGCCTCCGTGATGGACAAGATACCATCAACTCTCACTATGAAGAACACGCTCGGGATAACCGACGCTACAAGGAAGAATACCGTGATTGGAGAACGGAAAACCAATGGGACAACCGACGAGAGGACCGTCAAGATCCTCCTCCAAGGCATAACCGTGACGACCGTTGTCGACGTGATGATCGGGATCGGCGTGATAACGATCATCGGCGTCGTCGTCGTGATGATGATATTGGTCTGCGACACGGCCGCCATGCAACTCCATCTCCAGACTAGCATAGGCGGTCGATGACGCCGACTGACGATGAGATCGATGGTATCAAAGCTTATATCAAAGCTCCAGGCTGGCCAATAAACAGTTGATGCTGTCCGACCAGAAGGAGATCCAGCAGGCAGTCGGCATGGAGGAGCAGATCGGAGCGGCGGTTCCAACAAAGAAGCCTACCAAAGACAAGATTCAGACCGATGACATCCAAACCAAGGAAATCATGCTCGATCCTGAGGACCCCGATAAGGTAACTTATGCTGGGGCCAACCTCGACGAGAAATAGGAACTCGCGCTCACTCTTTTCCTCCAGGAAAATAGGGACATCTTTGCATGGAAACCATCTGACATGCCAGGAGTTCCTAGGGAAAAGATGGAGCACGAGTTAAGGGTACCCCCTAGGGCTACCCCCGTTTGGCAGAGGCTTAGAAGATTCGCACAAGATTGCAAGGACGCCATGAAGAAGGAGGTAGTTAGACTATTAGATGCTTAGTTTATAAAGGAGGTGTATCATCCTGATTGGTTAGCAAATCCAGTCCTTGTACCCAAGAAGAATAAAGAACGGAGGATGTGTGTTGATTATACTGATCTCAACAAGGTCTGTCCTAAAGACCCCTTCGCTCTTCCTCGTGTTGATCATATTGTAGACTCAATAGCCGGGTGTGAGCTCTTGAGCTTTCTGGATGTCTATTCAGGCTATCACGAGATCCCACTAAAGGTCGAAGATCAGATTAAAACTTCCTTTATAACACCCTTCAGCGCCTATTGCTATATCACAATGCCTTTTGGTCTAAAGAACACTGGCGCGACTTACCAATGAGGTATTCAATGCTGCCTTGCTACTCAGATCGGTCGGAATGCAGAAGCATATATCGATGACATCGTCGTCAAGACCCGGAACATCGAAGGGCTTATTTCTGACCTGGTAGAAACCTTTGACAATCCGAGGCGTTATTCAATAAAGTTGAATCCTAAGAAGTGAGTTTTTGGGGTTCCTTTGGGAAAGCTACTCGGTTACATCATTTGGAAACAAGGTATAGAGGCCAACCCGGATAAAATCAATGCGATCCTTGGTATGGGGCCACCTAATTCTCAAAGGGATGTACAGAAGCTGACCGGATGCATGGCGTTCTTGAGTCGCTTTATTTCTCGACTGGGGATTAGAGGGTTACCACTTTTCAGACTGCTTAAAAAGCAGGAAGACTTTATTTGGATCAAAGAGGCAAAGTCGGCATTGGATGAGTTGAAGGTTTACCTCAGTAGCATTCTAGTATTGGTGCCTTCAGAGCCAGGAGAAAAACTTCAACTTTACATATCGGCCACAACTCAGGTTGTGATACTGTTTTAATGGTCGACCGAGAAGAAGAGGGAAATATACAAAAAGTGCAACATCCGGTCTATTTTGTGAGTGAGGTCCTTGGCGCCTCTAAGGTAAAATATCAACAAATCTTGAAGTTGTTGTATGCATTGTTGGTCACCTCCAGGATGTTGAAGCATTATTTTCAAGCTCATCCAATCGAAGTCCAGACCTCCTTCGCACTCGGCACAGTGCTGCACAACTGAGAAGCCGAAGGGAATATCACTAAGTGGGCAGTCGAACTTGGTCAATATACCATCACGTTCGCGCCTCGGTCGGCTATAAAGGGACAAGCACTAGCTGATTTCGTTGCTGAGTGGACAGAGATTCAAAACCCACCCACTGCACAAGACATCGAGTATTGGAAAATGTATGGATCTCTTCAATTACAAGGAGCTGGTGCGGGAGTCGTGTTTATCTCACCCACTGGCGAGAAGCTTTGATATGTCCTTCAGGTGATGTTTCGCACATCCAACAATGCTACAGAGTATGAAGCCCTTCTACATGGTCTGCGCATTGCTGCATCACTCGGCATCAAGCACCTTGATGTCTTTGGTGACTCGGCTTTGGTTACTAATCAGGTCACTAAGAATTGGAACTGTGTGGATGACAATATGAGTGCTTACTATCAAGAAGTAAGGAAGCTCAAAGACAAATTCGATGGATTGAAGTTCACGCATGTTCTTCAAGACAATAACCAAGCGGCTGATGAATTGGCCAAGATGGGATCATCCCGGTCTGTGGTCCCGCAAGGTGTTTTCTTACACAATCTGGATACCCCATGATTTCTCCTCAGTTGGATGTATTAATGAGTGTTGTTACTGATCTCGTTGGTGATGATAACATAGAGACCGATTGGCGCGATCCGCTCATCCAATATTTGGACAAGGGAACGTTGCCTTCGGATCCTAATGAGCAACAGAGATTGGAGACCCGATGCCGAGGGTATTTGTTGGTGGGAGACCAACTCTATAAAAGAGGAGGTTCAAATATCTTGATGAGATGCATCTCGGTATCAGAAGGCCAGAAGTTGGTAGAAGAAATTCATTCCAGGATATGCGGCAATCATGCAGCTTCCAAGACTTTCGCCGACAAAGCTTTCTGGCAAGGGTTTTATTGGGCCACGGCGGTTGAAGATGCACACTGTGTCGTTCGGATGTGTGAAGGTTGTCAATTCTTCGCTCAACAAACGCATGTGCCTTCACAGCAACTTTAGACGATTCCTTTGACTTGGCCCTTTGCTGTTTGGGGGCTCGATATTGTCGGTCCTTTCAAGAAGGCGCCAGGTGGGTTCACTTATCTGTTTGTTGCTATTGATAAATTCACCAAGTGGATTGATGCAAAGCTGGTCGATAAGATAACATCGAAGAAGGCTATCGAGTTTGTCAAGGATGTCTTCACTCGGTTCAAGGTTCCTCATGATATCATCACTGATAATGGCACTCAATTCACATTAGTGGAATTCCGTGACTTTGCCGATGAGATGGGAATAAAAATCCACTTTGCATCAGTGGCTCATCCTCAAAGCAATGGGCAGGTCGAACGGACCAATGGTATGATTCTTCAAGGATTGAAACCATGGATATTCGACAGGCTTAAGCCTTATGCCCGTCGGTGGGTTAAACAATTGCCTTCAGCTCTTTGGGGGCTTCGCACAAACACCAGTCGGGCAACTGGTCAGTCACCTTTTTCATTGGTCTATGGCTCAGAGGCTATGCTGCCGACCGAAGTCAGCCTTGTTTCGGCACGTGTTCAGGCATATGATGAACAACTTTCTGAGGAGAATCGTGAGATTGATTTGATTGCAGCAGAGGAGTTGCGTGATCACGCTCTGTTTTGGTCGGCACTTTACCAACAAGGCTTATGTCAATATTATGATAAAAATGTACGTGATCGCCACTTCCAAGTTGGAGATTTAGTGCTTTGCCGAGTGCAGTCAATGAAGAACCAGCATAAACTTTCTCCAAAGTGGGAAGGACCATATGTTGTGAAGGAAGTCACTCACCCGGGGGCTTATCGACTGATGTATGAAGACGGCGATGATATACCAAATTCCTGGAACATAAATCAGCTATGTCGTTTCTATACTTAATTATTCTTTTGTATACTTATACATTATTCATGAATGAAACTTTGGTCTTTTTGATGAAAGATTTTTTGATGATTTTCATTCTATATTGTCTTGATTCCTTAATTTATTTTATTAAACAATCAAGCTAGGGGTCTAGTAATAATGTCCCACCTCAGTCTAACCGTATTTTGGGTTTGGACTACTTTCTGACCGATTTCTTCTCTTTGAATACGGTCTTCATTTTCTTGGTCTAACGTCTATACATTATAGTTATACACTTTATACTGCACATCAGACTACCACTACACTAAACCCAGAGCCAAAGTGCAAGAGGTCATATGTCGATTGGTCGACTCTGCTTGTAACGCGGTTATGAGTCACAACCAAAAATGTTATGGCAGACCGATACAATTTGAGTTTCTCAATGACAGAAACATACTTATGACATTTTTATCAATCTTTTAAAGATGATAAGCATGAAACTAGTTTACATATAGGTAATATTGTTTCATTACATAGATATTGCTATTGATCTCTAATATTACAGGATTTACAACTCCTTTGAAGGAGAGGAAGATTCAGCTCGTAGCTCAACCTCAGGAGTTGCTGGAGGAGTAGGCACGATCGGATTGATCTCTATGTTGTCGACCAAAGCTTGGGAAGTCTCCAGCATGCAACCCAAGAGCAACTGGCATTGGTCGTCAGTCAAGTCTGGGTTGAAGCCCTCCTTGATCTTGTCCAATGGCAGAGCAGGAGACCAAGATTGGCAAATCGCCAGAACCTAACTCTCTGCCTCGGTCACCACTCATCGAGTGTTTTGAGCAATAGCCTCTGATGCATGCTCCAACAAGTACTCTAAGGAATGGCCAGACTGCTCCACTCGGTCGGCATGAACATAATCCATTGCCTTTCGAGCGGCGTAAGATAGAGCTGCGAATGATAATTTTTGGTCAGTATGATCAAAAGAGGAATCAAGCAGATGTGAGAAATAATGAAGGGCTTACTGGCAAGTTTACATTTGAAGGGTTTGGAGGTGCTCTTAGCTTCCTCTATCTTGGCGTCTGCTTCCTTCAGCTCCTTCTGCAGCCGAGTGATCTCAGCCTTCTGGTCCTCAACCGATTTGGAGAGGTTTTCCTTTTTCAGCATTTAAGGCATTGACAAACCTTTGCTGATTGGAAGTTAACTTCTCCAGATCAGCGATCTTCTGATCATGAGCTAAAGACAAAAACTTTAAGCGATAGAGTGATTAGTTGATTATTTAAACACAGGTGGTGAGTGATCTTACCAGCTAAATCTACACGGCCTTGGTCAAAGGCCTTGGTCTTCTCTCTTCGGTCGGTCTGCTGCTTTTCAATTTCCTTTTGTGCTTTGTCAAGCTGCTGACCGGTGACTAGCAAAACACCCGCAAAGTGTTAGTCTTACTTAAAGACTTAAAAACCAAAGAGTTTAGGACATACCAAAAGCTTCGGCTTCAAGGTATTGTACCCTAGCCTGTTTCCTCTCTACGAGAGCATACATTTTCTGTATACAAAAAGGGGTTAAGCTTAAAGGCAAGATTAAGACAAAGCAAAAGCAGAGTATTGACGTACCTTGCTAGCTTCTCGATGTTGATGCATAATTTCCACGTCTTCCACTTCGGGCCGACCGAGTAAATCTACAGATAATGTTGCCTTACCTTTGTCAAGAGGTGAAGGGATGACGGCAGGAGCAGGTTGGTGTACAGGCACCGGAATGGAGGCAGGAATTGCCTTGTCAGTTGGCTTATCCACCTCGGTCGACGTGTTAGATGGCTTGCCGACCGACTTGGGCAGATCAGTTGGACGAGGAGGAGGTCCAGACCGAGTGGCTTCGTACTCTTGGGAACTATGAGAATCACTCGTCCGATTACTGTCAAAACAAATATGAAAGAGATGAAAATGTGTTATGGATGGCAATAAGAGACAAGGAGTATAAGGTTAAAGGATTAACCTAGGAGCCTTCTTGAGCTTTATTTGACACAACCTCTTCTTCGAAGAAGTTGACTGAGAGTCAGTCTCCTTCCTCTTCTTGGCAGATTTTCCTGCCTTGTCGGTCTGATCCACCCTCCCAGCATCACTTTGAGTTTGGCTCGGGGGCTCCGACTGGCTTGAAGGTCAGTCGGAGGGAGTAGGGGTGAGGTGACCAGCATCAGCAGATGGCAATTCTTCATCATCATCCTGATCCCCTATATATTGTCGTCGGTGCCCAACGCTCTACTTTACTAGCCGACTGGGGGGAGGCAGGGTGGTGACCAGATCAGCACTAGCGCCTACAGAAGAGCGCGAGCCTCCAGAGCTGGTCTGCTGCGTCTTCTCGACATAATCTGGTCCCTTGGAATCGGTCGGAGGGAGCGGAGGATGAGAAATATAAGTATCCAAAACCTGCACAAGAATCAAAATATCAAGCAAGGCATCAAGATACGAACATAAAGGATTGCTCAAAGTAGACTGAGGCTTACTCGGGCCCGCATAGTGCCCTTGTTATACGCCTTCTTGACCAGCGAGTCATCCTGAAGGATATCCTATTCAAATATTTTCAACAGGCGTTTCTTACGGAGTTCACCATTCGGTGGGTCAGGGGCTGCACTCTGCGTACTATGAAGCTTTTGGTGATGGTAATTCCATCAATGCCTTCAGCCTTCAAGTCGGCTATCTTCTTCAGCAGAGTGACCACCTAAGGGTCAGTCGGATCGGGCTTCTCCGTCCATTGCGCCAGAGGAATCGCCTTGGCACCTGTGAAGTCGGCAAGAATAGGAGGAGGGTTGTCACAGTAGAACCACACTCATCATTCCAGTTTTTGTTCCCGGTCTTCAATGGCACATTTATGTAGGCCTCCTTCTTGCGCAACTAGAAGCCAACGCCTCCTATAGCTACTTGATTGTCCTTGGTCGGTAGCGGACGGAGGGCAAATAGATGGCGGAATAAATTGAAGTGGGGAAGGATGCCCAAAAATGCTTCGCACATGTGTACGAAGATGGTGATGTGAAGAATGGAATTGGGATTGAGGTTGACAAGCTCAATCCCATAAAAGAAAAGGAGCCCGTGCAAGAAGCTGCAGCAGGGCACTCCAAAACTATGCTCGAAGAACAAGTGGAATACAACTATTTTTTTATGAATAGGGATGGGTCAAGATTCACGGGGTACCTTCCAGTCGATACGCACTTGCTCGGGAAGGATGCCATCGATCACCATATGGTTCATATCGACCTGGGAGACGTTGCTCTTCGAGAACTCCCAAAGCTGCTCTGGAATGTGGCAGTGGCAGTGGAAGTGGCATGAATCGAGGTGGAAACTTTCTTGCGACCCATGGTGATGATTGTTTTGGGCATGGCGGATCAAATAATGAACCCTAGTAGAGCCTTGGAGGCTAAGCACGGCGAGATCTACGGCGGCCAGAAGCGAAGGCGCTAACCCTAGTTGGAAAGTTGAGGAGTCGCTGAGAACAGAGGAGGCGCGAGGAAGATGAAGTGTTCATGCGCAAATGCGGCGTGGACTGAGAGTCAACTCGACACTACCTTTTATACTCCCGCTTTTTGACCTAAGGGTCCCATGGGCCGGGGTGGGCCGTATAGTGATGATGATTTTTTGCTTAAGCGAAGATTAATTAAAGACCTTGAAGCATGATTAGGGTCTAAAACCTTGAGAAATAAAGCTCGGGGGCTTCTTTGATGAGAAGCATTTGAAAAATATTTAACCATATCTATATGATTTGATGATCATGTAGCAAAGGACTTGATGGTCGTATGGGTATAAGTTCAAAGGTTATGGTATTGATTGAAGTCAATAACCAAATTGTCATAATTGGACTTATGGATAATTAGAGTGACTAATTGTTAGGGAAAGGCTATTTATGATTGATGTCATTTTGCTTAGTACCATTATATGATTGATGTCATATTGGTTCACATGAATTGAATATGATTGATTTCATAAAATTCAAACTGACCAGTCACTTGGACATAGTGTATGTCACTTGGCCTTTTTGATAATCGGTCGGCAAGGCTGAGGCTTTGCAAGTTGACTTACTGGTTTGATGACCAGAGGTTTGTTAAACTCGGGCTTGATGGTTTGAGTAAAATACATACAAAATAATAAGAGCTAATATAATTAGACTCTTACATTATTTGTTAGTTTCCAAATTATACAAGAGTCAGGTTCTACACCTGATCAGGTGCACCTAACCGGTGCACCATATCTCTCAGGAACTTCGATAAGGAGGTCTTCCTAATTTATGATTTATATTGAAGATCACTCTGAGAATTAAAGCTCAAAATCAGGAAGCACTCGGGGGTTGCTGTGGGATACTTGCCTTACAGGTATCCTTATACAAGACTAAGTCGGTAGCCGACTGGGTACTTTATTAACAAGGAAACCGACCGACTCAACTTGGAGCACAAGGCATATAGAGATAGACTTTCTATGTAAATCCTAAGGGGTTACGACTAGGACTCTTCATGTACCCTCCTGCTGACCGGATATATAAGGCGGCAGGGTACCCCTCATTGAGGGAAAAAAGGAGACTGACAAGTTCACAAGTTTTTTCGCAAGGATCAATACAATACATAGAACACAGGACGTAGGGTTTTTACTCTCATCGAGAGGGCCCGAACCTGTATAATTCGGCGTCTTGTGTTACCATCGTAGTTCTTAGTCTCGACGTAGCCCTATACATTTTACTGCTGATCTCAAGCTTCGACACCGGGCATCCCGATCATCCGGCCCCAAGTCCCCTACTTGTGCCTGATCCTCTCGCTGTTGACCGTCAAGTCAACTCCAGTGACCTACACATCATGAGCCAAGCAAAAACATTTCTCAACTCCTGCAACATCACCACTACCACCACCAACTCCGGTTAGTCAAAACCATGACATGGATAAACTCATGTAATCCCCAGATTCCCGCATTTCAACTCAAACACTGGATACGCTCAAGTCAATTACTCATCACATATGTTGCAAACCATGGCACATATCCACATGGTTTCTCAGATTGTTCCTATACAAGGACTGTTTTATTCCTCCTTCTAATACAAACAAGATGGCATTGCAAGGGTTTACTATTATGTATGTATATCCATTGGCAAGTACTACAAATATGCATTGCGAGACAACAACAGATACATGTAGCCTCACTACTAGAATTCCCCAGTTCCCTACGGTTTTGAGCATTCCCTAGGAATATTTGTCCATTGATAGGAAAATTCCGTATCCCTAGGACAAGATTTGAAAGTTGTAGGGCAAGTTAAATGCTCCCTGTAGTTTGGAAGAATCATGACCATTGAGTTCACCCCAAGGTATGAATGTTTTGGTGATGAATGACAAACGTGAAATGTGACTAATGCCTACACGAGTGTTGTTCGTGTAGGAAACCTTTTCTACTCTATGATGATTGTAAATGGTTGCCTTGGCGATGGATGAGAATGACCACAAACATGGAGGCATGATGAGCTTGATAGAGTCCAAGGGTTGATGGAGATGGATCAAGGCTAAGGACAAGATTTGGAGCAAGTGTTTGGAACACTTGTCTAGTTGTTAGGGCTTTGAGTCCATAGGAAAAAACCGAACTATCAAGGGGGTCTAGGTCATGTCTCTTAGGTCATGCTAGTCACTGATGTGGGTGGGTGCTCAGTGAAATCACAGGCACTAGATAATAGTGGAGAAGCCAATGAGCTGTTCAGAGAAGCCGAGAAACAAAGTCAAGCGAAGACGAGGAGTTTTTGTTTCTGGACATAGTGACCGGACAGAGGGATCGGTGGAGACCAGATTGTACGGTCACTAGGAGATCAGAGAGAGGACTTGTGAGGAATATGGCTGTGCTGGAGTCTATAGAGACCGGACAGTCCGATCTACAGACCGGAGGGTCTGATTTGTGTGGATCAGTACATGGCAGAGAGGAAGCACTTTAGGAAGCTCTCTGGAAGCACATGATTTGGAGACACCAAACGGTCCGGTCTACAGACCGGATGGTCCGATCAGTGCAGAGATCATCAGCGCACAGCGAAGCCAACGGATCTGGGAGCCATTCTAGGAGTGACCGGAAGGTCCGGTCAGGCACTGACCGGACAGTCTGGTCAGTGTGTCTAGAAAGGTGATCTCATGGAGCAACAACTAGTTTGAGATTGGAAGCCTATATAACTTCATTGCTGGGGTCTTGGAGACTACTCTTGCCTAGTGCAATAGCTTGCAATATTTGGTGAGAGCCAAGAGGAGAAGAGGAGAGCACTAGGAGAGGATATTGGATATATTGAGAGTGCTAGTGAGAGTAACTTGAACATCTATCCAAATCAAAGGCTAGAGTTTCCTTAGGGTGTGATCTAGATTGTTACTCTTGGTCTTTGGTGAGATCTAGACAGGTTAGGTGTCAGTGATTGAGCCTATCATGATCGGTTGTGAAGGTTGTCATATGTTTGTGCCCGATTTGAGCCCATCGGTGAAAGGGGCATCGCTAGTGAGTGCCCGTGTCGGCTTGGGGAGTCCGGCAAGTTCTCAAGGAAGGTGAGCTTGTGCCTTGATGGTAGCAGTGATGCAACTATGTCTTCACTCTGGGAGTGATTGCGGCTTATGTGCGAGAACTCCACTAGGTGGCGGGAGGGACTAGTACTCCGGCGGGAGTGGTCTAACGAGGAGTTGGGGAAGACACCATCCTTCCGAGACCTCAGGAAAAAATCATGAGAATTCCTTGACCCTCTCCTTACTATGAAGCTTTACTTTATGCATTTACATACTATGCTATTCATACCTGTGTGTTTATCTTGGTCTAGTTGACTACCTAGTAGACTTGCATGAATAGGCTTCTTTACTTGCTAGTTGTGCTTAGGTTCCAGATCTGATCACTAGGATGTATAGGAGTTGCTTTGGCTTGATTAATCATCCTAGTATGTATTGTGCTACTCATGCTTGTATGCTTACCTTGTACTTGATTTAGTAGACTTGCATGTGTAGGAATCCTTGTTAGTTAGTTGCGTGCTTCCACATATCTTTGATAACTAGCTTGCATAGGACTTGTATTGGTTTCTGTGATCCACTAGTATGTTTAGATTGTTATTCCTTTCATAGGTTCTTTATCTTGCTAGTGTGATCACCACTAGAATTGTGTAGGAGTTGTTCTGAGTGGTCAGTTTTAGGGATTGGCGAATTTGGTACATAAAGCGAGTTCCTGATTTACCCCCTCTCGGTCACTCGATTCTTTTAGGTGGTATCAGAGCCAAGTTCTCTTTATAGGGCTTAACCGCCTTGAGTTAGGATGTTATCCCATTCGAGGCCAGGTCATGGTTCATGGAAGGATCTCTTGTAGACTTTGCCAATACCTTCACCGATAATCATGTGTATGATGATAATGATGATTGTGTGATTGTGCCTAGTTCTAGTGAGTGTCTAGATTCTTTTAATGATAACTTGATAGGTTGCTCTGCTAGTGTGCCGAATGTTGTGATTGATGGTGATGTGTCTAGATTCTTTTAATGATAATCATGGTTCATGGAAGGATCTCTTTATCTTGCTTGCTCTTCTAACATGACTGGTGTTGATGATGATTGTGAGCCTCATGTTGATCATGCTAGTGACTTGCTTATTAGAGAATTCTTTGATTCGTGCTAATGAGAATGAGAACTTACTAGACTCTCTTATTCATTTGCGAGGTATCATGGATGGAATTGAAAAAAATGGTAGGTCTCTTAAGCTTCCAAAGATATTGATTGTCAAGAAGATTCTTACCTTGCTCCCTACCAGCAAGCTCCTCTAGATCACCCTTGATCTCATCATGGACAAGGATCTTTCTGTCGATGATATGATCGGGCTACTCTTCAAGGATGAGGAGATCACTACAAGCTTGACAGGGAAGAAGACATTCTAGGCAAACAATGAAGCATCTTCAAGCAAAGGGAAAGAAACTTCTTTGATCCCTCCATAAAATTGCCTTGCAACATCTTATACCACCCCTTCGGATCAAGACCTACACCAAGCTCATCATCAAGCGCTTCGTCAAGCTCTACCACAAGTGCCATCCCAAGATTCCTTCCAAAATCTAGTTTTGGTGCCACTATAGATTTTAAAATGCCCACATTCTAGGAATTGATTCTTAACCTTCATAAGACTAGACCAAAAGTGAGAATCACACGGTCTTATTTTGACTTGAATTAGGGTCTTACTTGCCATGACGGCCATGCATTGATACAAAGTTTTATGGCAAGTGAATAGACAGGACATAACATTTAAACTAGCTCCAAATAATGACACTTGGTTGTGCACGAAATTGTCATACACAAAGTTTTATCGCAAGTGAATAGTCATGTGCAGACTCTCTGTAGGCTAAACCTGCGACATAGGATGACTTTCCACACTCCAATATACAATAACAGTTGAAGCTTTGACATTAAGACATACTAGTTTGCTTGGTATGAAATATAGGAAGCTGCCATGTATTCTTGCCTTGGATTCAACTCTAAAGTTTTTAGGGCTGCTCTAGTGTTTGGAAGAAAGAATTGTGCTATAATAAAGAATCAAGTCAACATCCTACCCGATGGAGAGGAATCAAGTGTGGTTCCACTTAAAGGTGCAACTAGGTTTCTAGAATCAGGTTCAATAATAATTCTTGTTATGCCTAATTCACTTACCCTACAAAGAGCAACAAGGGTGTCTAATTTTATGCGCAGAGTATTTACTCCCCCCCCCCCCCCCCGGTCTAAATTTAGTTGTCATTCTAGCATTCAAAATGTTTTCTCACAACTTGTTATTCTCGCTTTCTAATACATCTCTGGATTATCACAAACAATTAATCTGTAGCCACCTGTTTTATTCTTTTTACTATACAAGTGATTGCCAAATTTCAATGTCAGGTTTGGTGGAGGTTTCCAATTTGCCTAGCAGATTTCAGTTCGGTCATGGGCCTTTTCCCTTAATGGCTATGAACAATGAGAATGCATCTAGCTAATTGGATCAGTATACCTTCTTCTATCTAAAAAAATGCAGTATTAGTTTCTATATGAATACCACACCAGTAAGGGCACACAGGTTGTGATATATGCAAACTTTTAATCTAGAGCAAATGCTTGTACATGTCATAAGTCAAGGTACATGAATGCTGTTACTGATGGATACATTCCATGTTTCTCTCCACCTGAATTTTAACCTATTTTTCATTTCATAAGAAAGGAGTCATCTGTCCACATTTACTCCACAGATAAACTGGGCACTTAATTTGTATATGTATGTACCCATAAAACTGGGCACTTAATTTGTATATGTATGTAATACCCAACGGTTCATCACCTATCCATGTGTCCTTCCAAAATCTAGTTTCAGTGCCACTTTAGATTTTAAAATGCCCACATTCTAGGAATTGATCCTTAACCTTCATAAGACCAGACCAAAAGTGAGAATCACACGGTCTTCTTTTGACTTGAGTTAGGGTCTTACTTGCTATGACGGCCATGAATTGATACAAAGTTGTATCGCAAGTGAATAGACATGACACAACATTTAAACCAGCTCCAAATAATGACACTTGGTTGTGCACAAAATTGTCATTTCAGCAGCATGATGCAGGATGCATTGGCCTTGGTGCATTGGTGGTCTGTCAGTAGAGCCTCTATATATGTATCCACGGATCATTCGGCGTGCACCATGCATCTAGGTCAAGTTAAAAACCGTGGACTTATGGATTTAGAGTACCAAGATCTTGTCTATGAGATTGCTCGGACATGAACCATATGCAGAACATGAATAATGCATGCACTAAGTGTGCCTCGTTGAATACAATAATGTAAGTTGGATTATATATATGCAAGAGCACATCAATTTTATTTACCGGGAACCCAACCTTTTGTTCTGTATCACGTCCTATTGTAAGCTTCATGACCATTGATGATTGGATCCCCAAGGTATGAATGTTTTGGTGATAGATGACAACTATGAAATTATGGGCTAATATCTACACGAGTGTTGTCTATGCAGGAATCATCTCTAAACCCTATTAAATCATATGGATGATGGTTGCCTTGGTGATTGATGACAGTGACCACAAGCATGGAGGCTTGTGAACTTGATGGAGCCCAAGGGTTGAGGAAGATGGATCAAAGCGGAGAACAAGCTATAGTGCAAGTGTTGGGTACACTTACCTAGTTGTTAGGGCTTTGAGTCCATAGGAAAAACTGGACTATCAAGGGGGTCTAGGTCATTCTCTTAGATCATGTCTAGTCGGTGATGTGTAAGGTTGCTTGGTGAAATCACAGGCACTAGTTGACAGTGGAAAAGCCAAGGAGCTGTTCGGAGAAGCTGGGAAACGAAGTCAAGTGAGGACAAGGATTTTTAGCTTCGAAATGAAGTGACCGGACAGTGGGGTCAATGGTGACCGGACTGTACGGTCACTCTAAGGTTTTGTCCGGAGGGTACAGTGTGATGAGGACATCACCATGCTGGATACGCGCATATCATGGCCTTCCCCAAGTTACAAGTCATCACCAACTCGGTCGCCGCGTTCGTCTCGGATTCAGCCGACACCCCTTCACGGTTTTGATGATATCTCCCACATCCGACGTCCAAACGAGACGCTCTTTGATGCGTTGGAAAGGGGACGATGACGCCGTTGTTTTGTTTCTGGTCCTAGCTCCAGAAGGGTCGTGAGTCATAATATGTGACCATGACAACATGCTGCACCACCTATTTTGGGCCAACTTGGCCATGTATCGTGTCGGGCCTTAAGCTCATGTTGTGGGCACCCCCCCTGGTCGCCCCCAACCCTAGGACATCCCTGGTTCATACATAAACTCAATAGCCACCATCTTTTAGTTTCGGGTTTTGTTTAGTTCAGTTTTTTAGAGAGAAACTTGATCGAATTATTGTAACTGTGGTGACAAATCCTTTTACAGTAATCCAGAGCCCCTGTTCTTGTTCTACACCACTGTGGCGATTAGTCCTTTTGTGTTCAGAACTTGAACCTTTTCTTGTGATTTGCTTCATCCATATTTGTAATTTCAGATTACGTGTTTATCCTCACTTGCTTGTGTTCTCGATTTCACTTGCAGGAACAATCAAGTTGTGCTTGGTGTAACGGTTGCGGGGTTGGATCATGTTTGATTCAAGCCAGGTCGTCGACGCCAAGTTCCCCAAATTCGAGTTTATCCCCTTACCTCTCGGAAGATCGGGCCATATCTACATCACAGTGACTCAGCGAGGAATCTGTCTGTGCAAGGATTCATAGAGACCGGATAGTCCGGTCTACTGACCGGACGGTCCGGTCAGTGTGAAGTGCACAAGGCAGAGAGGAAGCCGAAGTCCGAAATGTTTCTAGACTAGAGAGAGAAACGGACCGAACGGTCCGGTTAGGTGACTGGACAGTCCGGTCAGCAGGGGTATCAGCACGGGTCAGAGCCGTTTGTGCACAGTGTTGTAGTGACCGGACGGTCCGGTCAGGTAGTGATCGGATGGGCCGGTCAGGCAGTGACCAGACAGTCTGGTTAGAAGGCCCAGAAGCTGATTTTGTGGAGCAATGACTAGATTGGTGTTGGGAGCCTATATAACTTTGTTGCTGGGGTCTTTGTGACCTCTCTTGGCCAGTGGAATACCGAAGAGCATTTGGTAAGGTCCAAGAGGAAAAGAGGGGAGCACTAGGAGGAGATATTGCATATCTTGAGCGTGCTAGAGGAGAGTTACTTGAGCATCTTGCACATCTAAGGCTAGGATGTCCTTGAGGGTGTGATCTAGATTATTACTCTTGATCTATGGTGAGACCTAGATAGGTTAGGTGTCGGTGATTGAGCCTATCGTGATTGGTTGTGAAGGCCGTCACACATTTGTACACGGTTTGAGCCCGCCATTGAAAGGGACATCGCTAGTGAGCGCCCGTGTCGGCGCGGGGAGTCTGGCAAGTTCTCGAGGGAGGTGAGCTTGTGCTTTGTGCAGTGGTGACGCACACCGTGTCTCCACCCTAGGAGTCATTGCGGCCACGTGGGCGAGAACTCCATTTGGTGGAGGGAGGGACCAGAACTCCGGCGGGAGTGGTCCAACGAGGAGTAGGGAAAGGCGCCATCCTTCCGAGACCCTGGGAAAAAATCATGAGCATTCCTTGACACTCTCTTTACTATTCCGCAATTGTGTGCTCTAGTAACTAGGTTGAATTGTGTCTTGCATAGGCTAGTGTGTTTGGCTTCCGCGCTTTCATTTGTCATGAACACTAGCATGTGTAGGGTCTTGGTCTACTAGAATTGTTTAGGGTGCTTCTCTTGTTAGACTCAAGTAGTGTAAATTGAAGTATTTGGGTTTGTGAGCGGCTTATCGATTCACCCTCTCCCCTCTCGATACGCCTTTGGTCTTTACAAGTGGTATCAGAGCCAAGTGCTCATCTTTGAGGCTTCACCGCCTTGAGTAAGGATACCGGGACAGGCGGGGAATGTTCCTATATTCAATAGGGAGGACTATGCTTATTGAAAGGCTCGCATGCAAGCCTACCTGCAGTCCCTTGATCCAGAGATATGGATGGTCACTCACGAGTCTGATACGGATGTGAACCTACTTGAGCCTGATTTTATCAAGTGTAATGCTAAGGCCAAGAATGCTATGTTTGCTTGCATCTCTAAGGATGTTTTTGCTCAGTTGGATGCTAGTTCCATAGCACATGGTATCTGGACTGAGATTCAGGGGCTCCATGAGGGCACCAGTGATGTCAAAGAGGAAAGATACTATGTGCTGAGGAACAAGCATGTTAACTTCACTAGATTGCCACATGAGAGAGATAACACTATTTATTCTCATTTTCATGTACTAGTGGAGGAGATCAATGCATTTGGGGATGATTTCAAGATGAAGTCCGTTGAGGTGATAAGAAGATTCTTGAGGCTATTCAAGGACCCCAAGTATGAGTCCATCATCACCTTCATCTTGCAAGGTGACCTCAAGACCAAGACCATGAAGGATGTACTTGGCAAGATCACTACCTTCGAGAGCTACCAGTTGGGGATGGATGATCCTCAACCATCCAACCTTGCTCTATCAGCTGACAAGCAAGAATCTAGCAAGAGCAAGAAAAATAAGAAGAAGGTGATCATTGAGGATGATGATGAAAAAGATGATGATGAATGTGACTTGACCAAAGACTTGGCTCTTCTCATGAAGAAGATGAAGACCTCCAAGAACATAGTTTGCTTCCAAGACAAGGGGCAAGTGCTACAATTGTGGCTCAAAGAATCATTTTTTTCGAGAGTGTCCAAAGCCCAAGAAAGAAGCATTCAAGTCACAAGATTCGAGTGAAGAAGAACAAGAAGACCCCAAGGCCAAGCAAAAAAAGAAGAGATACTTCAACAAGGGCAAGAGAAAAGGCAAAGGCAAAGCTCAAGACTATAAGAAGAAGTTCTGTCGCAAGGCCCTTGTTGGAGAGTAGACAAGTGACAACTCAAGTAATGAGTCCTCTTCATCAAGTGATGAAGAAGTGGCCGACCTAGCCATGATCAAGACCACACTTCCACGAGCTCTTCCTCCACCTCCCACGCGCGTCATGGCCGCGAGCCAACTTGGGGAGAGTGAGGATGAGAGCAGCGATGACAGCGATGCTGAGGAGCTCTTATGTGCCGAGCTTTGGAGTATGCTTGAGCAAGTCCGCGACATCACCATCAAGAAATCCAAAATATTGGATATGGTAAGAAAAGAGTGTAAGCTGGCTAAGGACCATGTTGGTGAGCTTGAGAGTGAGCTCAAGGACCTTGTCACTTCTCATGAGGCCTTAAATAAGAGTTTTGACAAACTCAAGGGTGATCATGTAGAGCTACGTGAGAAGTATGAGGCCCTTGAGATTACTTATGAGGCCATCAATGTTGAGAACCTTGCCTCTCCCTCCTCTAGTTCATCTAAGAGTGATGCTTCTACTATGTGTGATAAACTAACCACCGTGGTCGAGGTTTCTTCTCTTGAGCCATTTGTTTGGAAGGAATATCACAAGCTCAAGGAAGAGACGAAGATGGTGATGGACGGCTTTGAGAGGCTCACATGTAGTAGAGCCATCCACAAGAAGATTCTTGGGAGAAACCTTGTGAACAATGTCTCAGAAACCTTGTGGATATGTGTCATGGTTTGCTATACTTGTGATGAGTAATTGACTTGAGCGGATTTGGTGTTTGAGTTGAAATGTGAGAATCCAGGGATTGCATGGGTTTGCATATCATGGTTATGACTAACCGGAGTTGGTGGAGATATTAGTGAAGTCAAGGGCGATCCACACCATACACATGGAGAGGCAAGAAGCACGGACGGTTTCGCTGTTGAGCCTCAAAACCGTGGTGGTGATGAATACGGTGTGTTGACCAAGTCAAGGCGAACGGGATGCCGGTGTAAGTGACAAGGGGGCCCGATGGACAGGGACTGGGAGAGACTTGCCGGTGGTCAGGATCGCGGGACAAGGTGACACGCGTTGACATCGAGAAGTCACGCTTTGAGAAGTGTGCAAGGCAGTTTCCCGGTTTGGGCCTCAAAACCGGTGACGGTGGTTGGTGGTGCACGTGGCACCATCACGGAGCTTGCTTCAAGATGAAGCAAAGACGTGAAGCGTCCGATGGCATTCGGGCGATGAGGAAAAAGATGGACGGTTATGCCCCCGGTGGTAGGTGGGTGTGATATGTAGGTCAAGGGTAGAGCGGTCATGTGGACAATAGACCCTCGGCCTATATAAGGAGAGGTGTGGCTAGTGGGAGAGGTGCCTTTCTTCCCATTAGCCTTGTGTTAGGACTCTATTCAAAGTGCTAGGAGAGGACTTCATGTTTGAGAGGAGAGTAGTGGGTGTGTGAGAGACATCTCTTGCTCTTCCAAATAGTGGGAGGAAGAGGGTGGCTTCCTAGCCTTGTGCCTATAGATCTTGTAAGCACCTTTCTGTGATATGAGAAGTATTTTCGTGCTCAAGATTTCTCTCTTCACTTGAATCCCGAAATTCCCTTTTTCCTATTTTCGGACCTTTTTCGTGGTGATTTTCGATCTCACTTTTGGACAGATTTTTGGCCCAGATTTCTTGAGAAACTTGTTGCTAGGATGAGCTAGGATAATCCTCTATAGATTCTTGATGGAATTATTGGCTCTAGCACCTTCGATTTGAAGGATTTCTCAAGTTTCCCCTTTTTGGTGTTCTTGGCACAAGATCTGAAATTCGCAATGATTCCTTGAGCCAATGGAGATGATCTCCTAGGATTAGGATCATGATGTATTGAGGATCATCTGGTCCAAATTTCGTGATTTTTGGAGTTCATTTGATAAGGTTTTGCAAATTTTCTTTGCGGTTCGCTGTTGCTGTTCTAAATCTGTCGGGCCCGACCGGCAGTGCCGATGGCTACTGCCAGTGGCACCTACTGCCGATGGACCAGCAAGGACCAGTAGTGCCGGTGGTCACTACCGATGACCAGACCAGCACTGCCGATCGTCTGGACCAGCACCGCCGATCGGCACTGCCGATAAACTGATCGGCACTGCCGATTCTTCGTTAGGACAGCTTAGTTTTTGAGTCTTTTTCTTCCTTGTTTTGTGCCTTGGTTTTCCACCTTTGTTAATTGTTTTCTGTGTTATTTTTCAGTAGATTTGTGTCTTGGCTGTACTCGATGAATAGCTACAACCGGCACTGTTGATAGCCGTGACCGGCACTACCGATGCTGACCGGCACTGCCGATGGCCGGGACCGGCACTGCCGATGAGTGTTCAGTTCTGAACTATTGAGCATTGCTTCTTCCCTTTTTGTTTCCGCTGTCTTTCTTTGGTGTGGTTGATCACTTGATGTAGATATGGCCTAATCTTCCGAGAAGTAAGGGGATAAACTCGAATTTGGGGAACTAGGCGTCGACGACCCGGCTTGAATCAAACACGATCCAACCCCGCAACCGTTACACCAAGCACAACTTGATTGTTCCTGCAAGTGAAATCAAGAACACAAGCAAGAGAGGATAAACATGCAATCTGAAATTGCAAATATGGATGAAGCGAATCACAAGAAAAGGTTCAAGCTCTGAACACAAAAGGACTAATCGCCACAGTGGTGTAGAACAAGAATAGGGGCCCTGGATTACTGTAAAAGGACTTGTCGCCACAGTTACAATAATTTGATCAAGTTTATGTAGGAAACAAAGACGTCCTAGGGTTGGGGGCGACTAGGGGGGGCGCCCACAACATGGGCTTAAGGCCCGACACGATACATGGCCAAGTTGGCCCAAAATAGGTGGCACATCACCTTGTCATGGTCACATATTATGACTCACGACACTTCTGGATCTAGGACCAGAACCAAAATGACGGCGTCGTCCTCCCCTTTCCAACGCATCAAAGAACGCCTCATTTGGACGTCGGATGTGGGAGATATCATCAAAACCGTGAAGGGATGTCGGCTGAATCCGAGACGAACGCGGCGACCGAGTTGGTGACGACTTGTAACTTGGGGACGGCCATGATATGCGTGTATCCAGCATGGTGATGTCCTCATCATCACTCCTAGGGCTAGTACACCACAAGTTGGTGTGTGTAGTCTTGGTAATCGATTTGGAGGTTGGCTTGGGTTGTTTTTGGGATATAGGCCAAGTTCTCTTGGAGAATTTTATTTGGCTCCCATTCACCCCCCCTCCGGTCGCCTTCTCGGTCCTTCAATTGGTTAGAGCTGGTTTGATCACTAGTTGACCTTTACCGGCTTTGTGATCCGAAGGCGACATGGAGAAGCCTGCTGTCAAGATGTGGATGTTCGATGGAGAGGACTTCCCCTACTGGAAGTCACGGACCAAGGTGTATCTGCTGAGTCAAGGACGTGCAATTTGGGAGATTGTTGATCAGGAGTATGCTATACCACAAGACCTGAACACTGCATCTGCAAGTGAGTTACTCAGGTATGAGAACAACTCCAAAGCTGTCAATATTCTGCTTTCTGCACTTGGTAGGAGCGAACATGATAGGGTTGCACACCTTGACACTGCTCATGCTATTTGGGATAAGCTCACTTACCATGAGGGTACCAACCAGGTCAAGTCTATGCGTAAGGATTCTTACAACAGACAGTACCAAACCTTTGCACAAAACCGGGCGAGTCACTAGATGACACTTTTCGCAGGTTTGAGGCAATTGTGTGCAACTTGCGGGCCTGTGGTACCCTTGTGTACAATGACAATGATAGAGCTAAGCAACTTTTGTACTCACTTGATGAAAATGTTTGGGGGGTTAAAATTGCTGCTCTAGAAGAAACTGCTGAATTCAATACCCTGAACTGTGAGCAACTGTATAGTAAGCTGAAATCTCATGAACTATCTAGGAAATCTCGTCCTAATCTTGCTATTCCTGCTTCTAGCAAAGCTTTGCTTTCTAGTTCTTAGAAGGGTGATCACAGTTGTGCTTCTCATGGAACTAACCCCTCACTTGACAAGTCTTCCTTGGAGTTTGCTTTGTCTTCTCTTGTTGCAGCTTCCGATGAACAGATGGAGTGCATTCCTGACGAGGAGTTGTCCTTGCTCACAAGGAAGTTCAGGAAGTTCTACAACAACCAGAAGGAGAGAAGAGGAGGTGGTTCAAGAACCTGCTTCGAGTGCAGTGACCCGGGACACTTCATCGCTGATTGTCCCAAGAAGAAGAAGATGGCCGGGTACCGCGACAACAACACTGAAGACTTCAAGCAGAAGAAGAACCGCTTCTACAAGAAGGGCAAGAACTCCAAGAAGTTCACCAAGGCCATTGCACGCGCCTGCGTTGCCGCCTTGAGCGATGTCGACCTCACATCAAGCGATGGCCTTTCAAGCTCGGAGGAGGAGGTTGAAAAGCCACGAGTCAAGAGGAAGGATGACTTCACCGGGCTTTGCTTCATGGCAAAGAACGACCATGACACCGACTCTAGATCCGACTCCGACACAAGCGAGGTACCTCCCACTCTCGATGAGCTCTCTTCTGAACTTGATCATTTGTGCGATGTTCTGCTCATGCATGATGATAAGCTTCATAGTGCTATTCGTGAGAGTAGAGAGCTTAATTCTATGTTGGAGAGTGCTGATTTTGAAATTTCTTCGCTTAGGTCCAAGCTTGCTCGTGAGGACATTGTTGTTGAGTGTGAGTCTTGTCAAGTTGTGATGAGTGATCTTGCACAGAGGGAGAGTGTGCATGCTCAAGTTGCCAGTCAGCTTGAGAGTGCCCTCAAGGAGCTTGATGAGTTCAAAGCTAGACCAACTCTTTTGGGTGCATGTCAAAAGTGCCCCAAGCTCACAGATGAGTTGGAAGCTCAGTCCCTCAAAGTCAAAGATCTTGAGTCCAAGTTGCTTCATGAGACTCGCTCTAAGGTCCTTCCACCATCTTGTGAGGTGTGTGTCTCTCTTATGGACAAGCTTGTAATCACTAGGGAGGAAAACAAAGCCCTAGTCCAGGAAAATGACTATCTTGTGTCTAGGCTCCAGAGAACCCTAGTGAGTGAAGAGAAGATTGAGAGTGATTTGGCAAGAGTGAAGGAGAGTGCTAGATCGACCTATAACTTGGGTTTGGGATTTGAGAGATGTGACAATGTAACACCCTGTTTTTTTAATTTTTAGGTATTTTAAAATTTTGAATGTTGCACTTATGCTGGTTAGCCGCACTAGGGTTTTATTGCTTGAAAAATCTATTTAAAATCCCGAGTAGGAATCGTGTTGGTTTGATTTTAGGAATTTAGGAAAAGAGAAAGAAAATAAAAAAAAAGAGAAAAGAGAACCAGGCTTGGCTCTTGAGCCGAATCTCCCTCTCCCTTGGCCCACTCTCTTTTCTTCCCCTCCCCCTCCTCTCTCTTCCCCGCCTGGGCCAGCCTCCACGTGGCCCAGCTCGCCCCTCTCTCCCTCTCGGCCTGCGCACGCCACGCTGGCCCAGCTCGGCCCACCCGCGCGCGTGGCCCAAACCCTAGCCGCCACCGAGCCCAGCCGCCAGCCGCCGCCGCCAAACCTTGGCGTGCGCGCCAAGGCCCACTAGGGCCCCGGCGCCTATATAAAGGCAGGACCGCACCCCGCACGGCTTTTCCCCACCCCACCGCCTTGCCGCGCCTCACCGCCGTGCCGCGCCGCCATCGAGCTCCGCCACCGTGCTGCCTCCGGCCACCTCGCCACGCCGTGCTTGCTCCGGTGAGCTCCCCTACACTCGCCGCCCCGTTGCCCTGCCTCCGCACCGCCCCGCGCGCCGCTGCCGTCGTCGGTGGTCCACGGTGGACCCGTGCACCATGGGTCAACGGCCGGTCCACGGCCCCATGGACCTAGTCCACGGGTTTTTTTAGTTAATTAGTTAATAAATAAATTAATTAATTTTTGAATAATAGTATATTTTGTTTATTTTACGATTAGGCCCCCAATCTTTCTGGAAATTAGGTTTAGGTCCTAATAATTTTTCAGAACCCCCGTGAACTTATTTCATTTTATATTTTATATTTTATAAAGCATATACCTTTCTGTTATTTTACATTTTAACCCCTAAACTTATTTCATTTTATATTTTATATTTTATAAAGAATATACTTTTCTGTTATATTACATTTTAACCCCTGAACTTATTTCATTTTATATTTTATATTTTATAAAGAATATACCTTTCTGTTATTTTACCTTTTTAACCCCTGAACTTATTTTTAATTATATTTTGGTCCTATAATTTTTCACTTACACCCCTCAACTTTTTATTAATTACAATTTAGTCCTTAACTTTTTACACTTTAGTCCCTAAACTTTTCATAATTACAAATAAGTCCTTGACCATGCTATTTAGGTTATTTTTGCAGTTTAGCCCCTAGAACTTCAAATGCTCGTAACTTTTTACTCGTAACTCGGATTAAGGCTGTTCTTGCGCTCACGCGATCGTAGCAACGCATACTCTTTCTTAGTATAGTTTTCATTAAAGTTGTTACTGTGTGGTGTGGTGTGTCTTAGTATGTTTGTATGCTTGTCTTTCCGGTGTGATATTAGTAGACGACCAGCAGTCGTAGAACTTTCAGGACCTCCAGCCAGAAGACTTTGAGCAGTAGCAGCAAGGGGAACCAGGCAAGTGTCCTTGATGCATTTTGAACCTACGTTTTATATTCTCTCTACCTCTATGTATGCTTGTTAATATTGAACCCCATGTGTCATATCCTGTTTCATATTATTCCTTGTCGCCTGGGTTCTAGTGTAGCTTATAGGTAAGGGTACGTCATGCTTAGTTTGCTATGTCAGGAATGGAAGTGTCTATTGTTAATCTTGACTAATGATTCACTTTAACATACTGATCATGAGGGACGGGTAATCCTTCGTAGCAACATGGAACCTAGGTGATCCAAGCAGGAGGATGGCAAGGATGGTGCGGGTATGCACGTGTACTCGGTATAGTACTGTGGGATTGTGGTGGTACCTGCTTGGGATCACAAGAGTAGTTTGTGGAGCGGCCACCCAGGAAAACCGCGTAAAGCACAGGGCTGATATGGGAAGGCTTGGTTTAGTATCGAGATGTCTTCCCAGTTCTATGAGCAGCTGAGGAAGGAGGACGGGATGGTTTACTCTCGGACTCAGGCGATGGATGGTTTACTCCTAGCCACAGAGCCAGAGGGGGCTTCTGTAGGAACGGTTTAATTCCACAGCGGTGAAACCTTAGCGTGGATTGTTTGCAAGCTGGGAAGCGCTCTGAACGACCTTGTGGTGATCTCTTGGCCTCACACCTACGGTAGTGTGATTTAGGCAACAGGGAGACTTTAGTCACTGACGGGTGACGGAATCACCAACCTGTGGGTAAAGTTGTGCAACCTCTGCAGAGTGTCAAACTGTTATAACAGCCGTGCTCACGGTCATGAGTGGCCTGGATCCTCAAACATTTAGGAAGGTGGTTTATGGGTGGACATGGTGGGTAGCCAAGTTTGGTTTGGGCGGTGTAACCCTTGGTTTGCTACAGGCGGTGTAACCTGTAGTGTGGATTCATATGGGCGGTTTAACCCATGGTTTGTTACAGGTGGTGTAACCTGTAGTGTGGTTTCCTATGGGCGGTTTAACCCATGGTTGGTTACAGGTGGTTTAACCTGTAGTGTTGGATAGATGAGATAACTTGAGAGAACTTTTTACCTAGTAAGTAGGAGTGCTTTTCAAATGGTCTTAGGTGTAGTGCTCATTTATGCAAATGAACCCTTGTGTTTGCCTTTCTTCTATTAAACTTACATGTCACATTTTCCCCCACTTGCTGAGTACGACATGTGCTCACCCTTGCTATTTCCCTTTGTTGTTGTACTATAAACTGCTGCTCCGAAGATGGAGATATGGACTACATTGATGAAGACTACTACTAGGCGTGCGTGCCCCCGGTCGATTGCCTATGGTGTTATGGCGTCTTCCGCTGCTATTTAGTTTGAGAGTCGATTTAGTCTTCAAACATAATTATTTTTATAATAATGGTACGCCTTATTAATGATATTGGTTATACTGTTATTCACTTTACTATCAATATGTGTGAAACTTGTTCCTGGGCACACATATGATAAGCACTTGGTTTTATCCTTAAAACCGGGTGTGACAGAAGTGGTATCAGAGCCATGGCGACCGTAGGACGCTAGCTTAGATAGAGTGATCGTATATTAGAGATTATTTTACCTATATTACCATAAAACTATTTCCAAAACTTTTGGCTTCTATCTTTGTTTTTCACTCGGTTTTTGCTGCTCTATTATCTTTTAGTTTACAAAAGTTTTGCTAACTTTTCCTTTTTTCACTCTTTTCAAAATTTCATAGATGGCTCGTCATAGGCTTACGGCTCGCAAGCGCGTTATCATCCCAGCTCCTCAGCTTCCACCAGGCGCCCTTTGGATGACGTAGCCAGTGGTGGAGCAGCACTCAGATGGACGACACTGTGGCTATTACCCGAGGACACTACGGAGCATACTTCAGGGACTCGGCTACAGCTTCCCATCGCTTTACATCGGCACCTGGATGCCCATTCAGGGAGGCCGCTGCAAGTGGGAAGTGCGAGTGGTGCTTTACGAGAAGGCTACAGGCGACGGACACCAGCACACTCGGCGCGTACACCACGCTTCATCACCTAGGTCCACTTTTGATGCCGGGATTCGTGATGCAGCTCGTCATGCTTTGGAGGTTCTTCGTCACGAGGAGGATGAGGATCTTCGTGACACTCAGTATGCTCACTTTCCGCAGAGGCCCAGTGGCAGCTTGGACAATCGTATGATGTCTGTGGGGAGCAACAACAACTTGACACGGCTGCCAGGACAAGTCCACCTCTCTTCAGCCAAGGACGAGGACTACTATGAGGCCCTTGATGAGATCGATGACCTCCGCAGGCTATACGAGGAGCAGGAGGAGAGGATCAGGTTGCTGGAGAATGATGGAGTTTCTAATGACGAGGACCCAGAGGAGGCGCCAGCCCCTGTGCCACCGAGTTCCCCTCTTCGCATTGATCTTTGGATAGATGAAGCCAACAAGCAGGATGACCAAGATGAGGATGGCGAGGAGTAGCCTTTGTTAGGGAAGTCTTTTGAGTCATGAGGATAGGTCATTAGTTATCGATTAGAGTCAACTCTTATCTATGTAATAGTATAGCGAGAGAGAGCTTTAGGATTAGCACGTCCTCATGTTTGGTTTGCTAGTGTGATTGGTGTGATGAGTGTGATTTGGATTTTTGCATGAGTGTGCTTGTGTTGCGAGGCATGTCTTGCAACACACTTATCTTTTATACTTTTAATAAAGAATAGTAGTTTGGGGATATCTCTTTGTCTACCTCTTTTATCCTGCACCTTTATCTTGTGGCTCTGCTTCATCATACCTTTGCATCCCATTTTTGTCTGACTGTATTATCAATCTACACCAGATGGTAAGAGGAAACCGTAACGCAAACAACAACCGGGAGGAACCGAAGCAGCCACCTCCGCAGATCTCTATGGAGCAACTCATGGCTATGCAGACACAACTTCTCCAGACCATGCACCAAACTTTAGTGCAGCAGCAGAACAACAATGTCGGAGGAGCTGCACCGCAACCTAGAGACAAGCTTGGAGACTTCCAGCGGACCAAGCCTCCAACTTTCTCTCACTCTGTGGAACCCATGGATGCGGATGACTGGCTAAAGACCATTGACAAGAAGCTACAAGTTGCGCAATGCAACAACAGGGAGAGGGTGTTGTTTGCTGCACACCAGCTTGTGGGACCCGCTGCTGATTAGTGGGATGCTTATGTTGCAGCTCATGAGGAGCCAGAGAGTATTAACTGGCAAGAGTTCTAGAACAGCTTTAGGTCTCACCATGTGCCTCAGGGAGTGATGAGACTGAAGAAGGAGTTCTAGGATCTGAAGCAGGGCTCCATGACAGTGAGTGAGTATGTTGCACGCTTTACCCAGCAATCTAGGTATGCCCCAGGAGAAATGGAAACAAATCAGAAGAAGTGTGAGTGTTTTCTGGATGGGTTGAATAATGGCCTTGCCTATGCTATGGAGGCTCGTGACTATGCGAACTTTCAGGAGATGGTGGATAAAGCTCTAGTCCTAGAGAATCGAAGGGCGAAGATGGATAGCAAGCGCAAGATGGAGCATCCGGGTCAGCAAGGAGGCAGCAACACTCGGCCTTGCATTGGATCATCTTCTGCTGGGCCTGTTTTCCGCTCTGGACAGCATAGTGGACAGCAGAGGACCCAACCTACGGGCCAAGGGTTCTTCACTCCTCAGCGTCAGGTTCAGCGTCCCGCTTACCAGACCCCTCGTCCTCCTATGACCACCCCGCCAAAGACCAACAACTGACTGAGCCCTGCAAATGGAGGAGCGTGCTATCGTTGTGGTGACCCAGGACATTTTGCCAATAAATGTCCCCATAGACGCCCAGATCAGACCCCAGCTCCAGGTGGGAACACTGCTCCTAACCGCAATGTGAACTCTGCACCAACGCAAGACAGACAGAACCATGCTCACGCTCGTGTCAATCATGTGGCTGTTGATGATGCTCAAGAATCTCCAGATGTCGTCCTCGGTATGTTCCTCGCAAATGATAATCATGCCGTTGTCTTATTTGATTCTGGAGCATCACATTCCTTCAACACAACCTACCCATATCCATGCTAAAGAATAGGATGATTGTTAGCTCTCCTGGGGGAGAGATGGAGGCAAGGCATGTTTGTCCTAAGGTAAACCTTAAGATAAGGGGGGTAGACTTCTCCACCAACCTTATTGTGCTTGTGTCAAAGGGGATCGATGTGATTCTTGGTATGGATTGGTTGAGCAGGCATAAGGGACTAATAGATTGTTCCAAGAAAGCGGTAAAGCTCATGTCTAGTACCGGGAAGGAATTGGAGTATGTGGTTGATGCATTGCTCACTAACAAGGGAGCAGTCAACCGAGTGAAGTTGAATCAATTGGGTGTGGCCTCGACCCAAGATATCTGGGTGGTAAATGAGTTTCCTGATGTTTTCCCAGAGGAGTTGCCAGGTATGCCACCTGATCGAGACATTGAGTTTGTTATTGAGTTGATTCCCGGTACTGCACCTATATTTAAGCGACCCTATAGGATGGACACTACCCAACTAGCTGAACTTAAGGAGCAAATACAAGAATTGTTAGATAAGGGATTTATCCGACCTAGTGCATCCCCATGGGGAGCCCCAGTTATCTTCGTCCCTAAGAAGGATGGTACCCAGAGGATGTGTGTAGATTATCGAGCCCTTAATGCTGTCACCATCAAGAACAAGTATCCACTGCCTAGGATAGATGACTTGTTTGATCAGTTGAGAGGAGCATGCATCTTCTCCAAGATTGATTTACGTTCCTGGTATCATCATTTGAAGATTCGAGCATCCGATATACCCAAGACCGTCTTCACCACTCGGTATGGACTTTATGAGTATACTGTCATGTCCTTTGGATTGACTAATGCCCCTACCTACTTCATGTATCTGATGAACAAGGTATTCATGGAGTACTTGGACATGTTTGTGGTGGTGTTTATCAATGATATTTTGGTGTTCTCAAAGAATGAAGAAGAGCATGAGGAGCACCTTTGTTTGGTATTACAGAAGCTTCGGGAGAACCAGTTGTACGCATAGCTAAACAAGTGTGAGTTTTGGCTCAAGGAGGTGTCTTTTCTTGGCCATATCATTTCCGCTGGAGGAGTGTCTGTGGATCCTACCAAGTAGAAGATGTGTTAAGTTGGAATACATCCCAAAATGTCACCGACATCCGGAGTTTCCTTGGATTAGCAGGATATTATAGGCGATTCATAGAAGGGTTCTCCAAGATAGCCAAGCCTATGATGGAATTGTTGGAAAAGGGAAAGGATTTTGTGTGGACGCCTAAGCATGAGGCGAGTTTCAAAGAGTTGAAGAAGAGACTCATGACGGCACCAATTCTGACAATGCCCGA
Organism: Eleusine coracana subsp. coracana; assembly: GCA_032690845.1. Lineage (NCBI taxonomy): Eukaryota > Viridiplantae > Streptophyta > Magnoliopsida > Poales > Poaceae > Eleusine > Eleusine coracana. The sequence continues at coordinate 43,839,585 of CM064430.1, forward strand.
TATGGAGAAACCTTTCTCCATTTATTGTGATGCTTCTGGACAAGGCCTAGGATGTGTGCTCATGCAAGAAGGTCATGTGGTCGCGTATGCTTTGAGGCAATTGAGAAAGCACGAGGAGAAGTACCCCACTCATGACCTGGAGATAGCAGCAGTGGTTCATGCTCTCAATATATGGAGGCACTACCTCATTGGAAAGCGGTGCGAGATCTATTCGGACCACAAGAGTTTAAAGTACATATTCACTCAACCGGACCTCAATATTAGGCAACGCCGATGGTTGGAACTCATCAAGGATTATGACATAAATATCAACTATCACCCAGGAAAGGCCAATGTTGTCGCGGATGCTTTGAGTAGGAGGTCACATTTGAGTATGCTCGCAGCGAGAGACATGCAGCCAGGATTATGCGAAGAGTTTGAGAAGCTTAACTTGGGATGGGTCACTAATACCGAGGTAGTGACTATGGAAGTCAACTCAACTGTGGAGCATGATATCCAGAAGAGACAACTTGAAGATCCTAAGGTACAGGAGATCAAGCTCCAAATTGCAGAGGGCAAGGCTCCAGACTTCACCATAGATGATCTGGGAACCTTATGGTACAAGGAAAGGCTTTGTGTGCCAGACGTAAAGGAGATCAAGGAAGTAATACTACGGGAGGCACATGAGTCGGCATACTCGATTCATCCAGGGAGTACTAAGATGTATCATGACCTTAAGAGTTGGTATTGGTGATATGGTATGAAGAGAGCTATTGCTAAATATGTTGCTATATGCGATGTTTGCCAACGAGTCAAGGCAGAACATCAACGACCAGCAGAACTTTTGCAACCCTTGAAGATACCAGAGTGGAAATGGGAAGAGATTAGTATGGATTTCATTGTGGGGTTACCAAGGACGCAAAGTGGCTATGACTCCATATGGGTAGTAGTGGACCGTTTGTCCAAGGTAGCGCATTTCATCAAACTACCTATAGTGGACCAAGCTTGGCAGAACTGTATATGTCTAGGATCGTGTGTCTACATGGTGTGCCTAAGAAGATAGTTTCCGATAGGGGAACTCAATTCACATGAAGGTTCTGGGAGAAGCTACATGAGTCGATGGATACTAGGCTCAACTTTAGTTCAGCATATCACCCACAGACGGATGGACAGACTGAAAGGGTGAATCAAATTCTTGAAGACATGTTGAGAGCCTGTGCGTTACAATATGGTAATAGCTAGGACAAGAGCCTTCCTTATGCGGAGTTCTCTTACAACAATAGCTACCAAGAAAGCTTGAAGATGTCCCCATTTGAGGTTTTGTATGGTCGGAAGTGTAGGACTCCCTTGTTTTGGAACGAGACCGGAGAAAATCAAGTGTTTGGACCAGAAATTCTCCAAGAGGCACAGAGACAAGTCCATATCGCGAGGGAGAACCTCAAGCTCGCGCAGACTAGGCAAAAGAGCTATGCCGACCACAGAAGAAGGGATTTGAGTTTTGAGGTTGGTGACTTTGTGTATCTAAAGGTGTCTCCTATGAGAGGACTTTTTCGTTTCAATGTTAGGGGCAAGCTAGCACCCCGATATATTGGTCCTTTCAAGATCTTGGAATGAAGAGGTGAAGTGGCGTATCAGTTGGAGCTACCTCCACAGTTGTCCGAGGTGCATGATGTCTTCCATGTCTCTCAATTGAAGAAGTGCCTACGAGTTCCAGAGGAACAGGTACCCATAGAGGATTTGGAGGTTGGAGAAGATCTCGCCTATCAAGAATATCCAGTGAAGATTCTCGAGACGGTAGAGAAAATGACATGGAATAAGAAGTACCGTACATGCAAAGTGCAATGGAGCAATCACTCCCAAGAAGAAGCCACATGGGAAAGAGAAGAAGAGTTGAAGAAGGAGTTTTGCAATCTTTTCTCCGATCCAACCGAATCTCGAGGACAAGATTCATCCTAAGGGGGGTAGGTTTGTAACACCCTGTTTTTTTAATTTTTAGGTATTTTAAAATATCAAATGTTGCACTCATGCTGGTTAGCCACACTAGGATTTTATTGCTTGAAAAATCTATTTAAAATCCCGAGTAGGAATCGTGTTGGTTTGATTTTAGGAATTTAGGAAAGTAGAAAGAAAATAAAAAAAAGAGAAAAGAGAACCAGGCTTGGCTCTTGAGCCGAATCTCCCTCTCCCTTGGCCCACTCTCTTTTCTTCCCCTCCCCTCCTCTCTTTTCCCCGCCTGGGCCAGCCTCCCCGCGGCCCAGCTCGCCCCTCTCTCCCTCTCTGTCACACCCGGTTCCAATGACTGAAACCGAATGCATCTGTATGCGTGCCCAGGATCAAGTTTTCATGCACACATGACAATTATTATGATAAAAGAACAATATCTTTATTAAAACGATAATATTATTACAACAGTGACCCGTAGGTCAAAAAGAAAAGATTACATTGCAGTGGAATAAACTAAGCGTTGGCATCCTTCAGCTCCCACAGGAAGTCGACCGGAAGACCGCATGCCTAGTCTCCTCCATCGTCTTCATAGTGTACCATCCTTCTCCTATAGCTGAGCAGCAATGTGGTATATAGCAAGGGTGAGTATGTGTCGTACTCAGCAAGTGGGGGAAAAGATGACATGGGGCTAAAGACAAGGAAGGCTTTAAAGCGGTTTGTTGCATGAGCTTTTAATTTCCTATGCATCCTAATTACTAAGTGGGGTCATCCCAACCATTAACCCATAGGGTAGTATCCAAACCAAGTCCAATCCCATCCACCAACCAACCATTCCCAACCATTCCAAACCACAACCGATAACCAACTAATCTTGTGAGGATTCCAGGCCGCTCTTGACTGTGAGCACGGCTATCATGATAGTTTGATACTCTACAGAGTTTGTACCACTTTACCCACAAGTCGTGATTTCATCCCCTGTTGCCAGGTGGACTAGAGTCTCCATGTTGCCATGCCGGCCAAGCACTAGCACACTTCCTTAGGTGTGCGGCCAAGAGATCACTACGAGGCTTTTACAAAGGGTCTCCCAGTTCATGCTAGCCACTAAGGTTCCACTACCGTCCATAAGTGATAGCCCATCAACAAGCAGCTCATAACCCCAGGAGCCCCCTCTTGAGCCATTCGGATACAAGGACAGTCCTCTTGACTTCCATTCCCCGCTCCACCAAAATACTGCATCGACACTGGGAGAACTCCTAATTAGTCAGTCAAGCTGTTCCATAGCAGCCTTGTGATGGCACTGTTGTCCTGGTTTACCGCTCCAAGAACCGGGTCCTAGGATCTACAACAAGCCTACCACCACCAACCATGTGCCCACGGCACCACATCCATTCCATCCGACTTGCATAGATCCCTAAGCCATGTTGCTAACATCAATTATCATTCCACCAATAAAGTGACATAGTTCATTAATCAACATTAAATTGGACCCAACAACACAATAAGCAACCTAAGCATTATCTATCCAGAACCAACCAACTAGTTCAAGGCGACAAGGAAAAGGGATAAAACAATACTAGGGAAACCCTAATAATAGGTACCCATTCATTTGACTCAAGCATGCAATTCTAAAATAATATTCAAAATGGGATCAAAATGCATCAAGGACACTTGCCTGGACATAGGGGTTGCTGCTCAGGTCTTCAATTCACGCTCTTGCGATTCCAGGAACAACACGTTCAAGGCTACGGTCTATGGTCTCTGTTAACTCCGATGAGGCCCTACACTGGGATCTATTCCTGGCCGTTGGATCGGGATCGGCGGCCGAGATAGGTTCCGGTGGGGTAGCAGCCGCCAACGACCGGGGAGGCGACGGCGCCATGGAGGGCCTCGTCGGAGTTGGCCGTCTGGGCGCTCCGGCGGTCGGTTGTCGGCGTCGACTGGACGAGAGGGAGAGGGGAGCGAGGGAAGGCTCACCAGTGCATCGCGCGGGGCCAGGGGTGGCCGAGGAGGCGCGTCGGTGACAGCGGACGGGTCCGGAAACACGTCCATGATGGGGAGAGGTTCCAAGCGACGAGCCTTGCCGGGGAGGGGTTTGCCGGGGGCGGTGTGGCCTCGCGATGGACGGCAGTAGGTCGGTGAGGATCAAGGAGGCCGTGCGGCGCGTCGGCGGGGAGCTCGCCGAGCTCCAATGGCGAGGCGGCGGCAGCGCAAGGCGGCGGCAGGGGAGGCCGAAGGGGGGCGGGTCCTATTTATATAGGCGCGCAACCCTAGGATGGCCGGGCACGCACGCCAAGGAGGTGGCAGCGGCGGCCGGGGCTAGGGTTTCGGGTGGGGGCTGCGCGGGTGGGCTGGCCGAGCGGGCTCATTGCGGGGCGCGCACGGGCTTGCTGGGCCGAGGCGCAGGGTGGGCCGTGGGGCTGGCAGGCCGATCCAGAGAAGGGGGAGGGAAGGGGAGCGCGAGCTGGGCCAGGCTGGCCGAGAGGGAGGGGGAAGAGGATGGGCCGCGGGGTGCGCTGGGCCTGGCAGGCCGACTGGGGAGAAAGGGGAAGGAGGGAGGAGTGCGGGGTGGGCCGAATTGGCTGGTTTGGTCCATTGCTGTGGTTTCTCCTTCTCTTTTCTTTCCTAATTCCTATTCTATTTCTTATCCAAACCAAAAACAGTTTTGACTTTTAAAATATATTTTTGCACACATAAAAACCTAGTGCATCTAATTCGGCATGAAGGCAACAAGCAAAATATTAATAACTTAAATTAATTTATTTAATTTAGAAAATAGCTCTTTTGCCTAAAATAAATATTAATGCTCTAATTATCTAATTAATTTAAAATAAAATTTTAATCTATATAGAAAATGTTGAAAATTTAGTTGAATTGGGTCACAAACCAAAATTTGAAATTTTGGGGTGTGACACTCTCGGCCTGCGCGCGCCACGCCAGCCCAGCTCGGCCCAACCGCGCGCCAGCCCGCCCGCGCGCGCACCCCAAACCCTAGCCGCCGCCAGGCCCAGCCGCCAGCCGCCGCCGCTGAACCTTGGCGTGCGAGCCAAGGCCCCCTAGGGCCTTGCGCCTATATAAAGGCAGGACCGCACCCCGCGCGGCTTTTCCCCACCCCACCGCCTCGCCGCGCCTCACCGTCGTCCTGCGCCGCCACCGAGCTCCGCCGCCGCCGCCGCCATAACGCCTCCGGCCACTTCGTCGCGCCGTGCTTGCTCCGGTGAGCTCCCCTCCCCTCGCCGCCCCGTTGCCCCGCCTCCGCACCGCCCCGCGCGCCGCTGCCGCAAGCTCCGGGAGCCGGCCATGGCCGCCGCCGTCAGTGGTCCACGGTGGACCCGTGGACAACGGGTCAACGGCCGGTCCACGGCCCCGTGGACCTAGTCCATGGTTTTTTTAGTTAATTAGTTAATAAATTAATTAATTAATTTTTGAATAATAGTATGTTATGTTTATTTCACAATTAGGCCTCCAATCTTTCTGGAAATTAGGTTTAGGTCCTAATAATTTTTTGGAACCCCCTTGAACTTATTTCATTTTATATTTTATATTTTATAAAGCATATACCTTTCTGTTATTTTACATTTTAACCCCTGAACTTATTTCATTTTATATTTTATATTTTATAAAGAATATACTTTTATATTATTTTACATTTTAATCCCTGAACTTATTTCATTTTATATTTTATATTTTATAAAGAATATACCTTTCTGTTATTTTACCTTTTTAACCCCTAAACTTATTTTTAATTATATTTTGGTCCTATAATTTTTCACTTACACCCCTTAACTTTTTATTAATTACAATTTAGTCCTTAACTTTTTACACTTTAGTCCCTAAACTTTTTCATAATTACAAATAAGTCCTTGATCGTGCTATTTAGGTTATTTTTGCAGTTTAGCCCCTAGAACTTCAAATGCTCACAACTTTTTACTCGTAACTCAGATTAAGGCGATTCTTGCGCTCACGCGATCGTAGCAACGCGTACTTTTTCTTAGTATAGTTTTCATTAAAGTTGTTACTGTGTGGTGTGTTGTGTCTTAGTATGTTTGTATGCTTGTCTTTTCGGTGTGACGTTAGTAGACGACCAGCAGTTGGAGAACTTTCAGGACCTGCAGCCAGAAGACTTTGAGCAGCAGCAGCAAGGGGAACCAGGCAAGTGTCCTTGATGCATTTTGAATCTATGTTTTATATTCTCTCTATCTCTATGCATGCTTGTTAATATTGAATCCCATGTGTCATATCCTGTTCCATATTATTCCTTGTCGCCTGTGTTCTGGTGTAGCTTATAGGTAAGGGTACGTCATGCTTAGTTTGCTATGTCGGGAATGGAAGTGTCTATTGATAATCTTGACTAATGATTCACTTTAACATAATGATCATGAGGGACGGGTAATCCTTCATAGCAACATGGAACCTAGGTGATCCAAGCAAGAGGATGGCAAGGATGGTGCGGGTATGCACGTGTACTCGGTATAGTACTGTGGGATTGTGGTGGTACCTGCTTGGCATCACAAGAGTAGTTTGTGGAGCGGCCACCGAGGAATACCGCGCAAAGCACAGGGCTGATATGGGTAGGCTTGGTTTAGTATTGAGATATCTTCCCAGTTCTGTGAGCAGTTGAGGAAGGAGGACGGGACGGTTTACTCTTGGACTCAGGCGATGGACGGTTTACTCCTAGCCACGGCGCCAGAGGGGGCTTCTGTAGGAACGGGTTAATTCCGCAGCGGTGAAACCTTAGCATGGATTGTTTGCAAGCTGGGAAGCGCTCTGAACGACCTTGTGGTGATCTCTTGGCCTCACACCTACGGTAGTGTGATTTAGGCAACAGGGAGACTTTAGTCACTGACAGGTGACGGAATCACCAACCTGTGGGTAAAGGTGTGCAACCCCTGCATAGTGTCAAACTATTATAACAGTCGTGCTCATGGTCATGAGCGGCCTGGATCCTCACACATTTAGGAAGGTGGTTTATGGGTGGACATGGTGGGTAGCCAAGTTTGGTTTGGGCGGCGTAACCCTTGGTTTGCTATAGGCGGTGTAACCTGTAGTGTGGATTCATATGGGCGGTTCAACCCATGGTTTGCTACAGGTGGTGTAACCTATAGTGTGGTTTCCTATGGGCGGTTTAACCCATGGTTGGTTACAGGTGGTTTAACGTGTAGTTTTGGATAGATGAGATAACTTGGGAGAACTTTTCACCTAGTAAGTAGGAGTGCTTTTCAAATGGTCTTAGGTGTAGTGCTCATTTATGCAAATGAACCCTTGTGTTAGCCTTTCTTCTATTAAACTTACATGTCACATTTTCCCCCACTTGCTGAGTATAGCATGTGCTCACCCTTGCTATTTCCCTTTGTTGTAGTACTATAAACTGCTGCTCAGAAGATGGAGATATGGACTACATTGATGAAGACTACTACTAGGCGTGCGTGCCCCCGGTCGATTGCCTATGGTGTTATGGTGTCTTCCGCTGCTATTTAGTTTGAGAGTCAATTTAGTCTTCAAAGACAATTATTTTTGTAATAATGGTACGCCTTATTAATGACATTGGTTATACTGTTATTCACTTTACTGTCGATATGTGTGAAACTTGTTCTGGGCACACATATGATAAGCACTTGGTTTTGTCCTTAAAACCGGGTGTGACAGACAAGGAGAGTGAGAATGTGGGTAAGTTTGTACCTAGCTCCAGCTACAAGGATGAGGAAAGCACCATCAAACCCACTAACACATACTATCCACCCAATCCAAAACCCTCCTTCAACCCAAAGCAAATAGAGAAGCCAAAACCCAAAACTGCAATGCAAACCAAGCCTAATCTTAAGGGTGTCTATATTTGCATGTTTTGTGGTCACAAGGGCCACTTGGATGAATTCTGTTATAGGCGTAAGAGGATTGAGAGGAAGCAAGCTGAGTTGACTAGGGATGATTTTTATAATGATTTTGTTGACTTTCAGCCTCGCTCTTTTTCTCGTGCCTATCATGGACATGGTCATTCCTCATATGGCTTTGATTCACAAAACAGAGGCTTTGCACAGCAGCGCTTTGGCGCCCCACGTTTTCCCCATTGTGGTGAGCGTCACTCGTGTGGGTTTGGCTTTCACACAGATGCTTTCTATCCTCACAGCTCAAGGTTTGAGTCGAGATGCTTTGACAGGCCACGTTTTCCCTATCGTGGTTCTCGTCCCATGCGTTCGAATGATAAAGTGCAAAGAACTGTGATGACTACTACTGGTCGTATGGTTAAGTGCTGGATTCCCAAATGCTTTTTGACTAACCCCAGCACTGAGCCATCGACTTTCACTTCTCATTCTTTGTAGGTAGCAGGTGGAGGCTTGGAGAATAAGTGGTTGATGGATTCCGGGTGTTCGCGCCACATGACCGGAAATGCAAAATGGTTCTCCAGTCTCACTCCCTTGAAGCGTCGGGAGTATGTGACCTTTGGAGATGACAAGAGAGGAAGAGTGAAGGGAAGGGGCGCAGTAAAGGTAAATGAGAACTTCACTCTCAATGATGTTGGTTTAGTTGAGTTTCTCAAGTACAATCTCCTCTCTGTCTCTCAGCTTCTTGATGTTGGTTTGGAAGTGCGCTTTAAGTCGAATGCTTCTTGTGTTCTTGATTCGATTGGTTCCTTGGTTTGTGGGATTTCTCGCATTGGCAGAGTTTTTCAGGCTGATTTTGGTGGTTCTCCTGGTTCTCACAAGTGCTTGTTTGCTCAATCTTCTTCTGAGCTCTGGAAATGGCATAGGAGACTGTGTCACATGAGCTTTGACTTGCATCTCATATGTATCTTACCATTTTCACATTGCATCTCATATGTAATATATGCATTGGTAGATGAGCTTTGATTCTTATGCCTTCTTGCATTTCTCCTTGCTATGATTGAGCTTGAGCTAAGTTGTGTGGATGTGATGGTAATCTCTTATGCTTAGATTTTCTAGATGGCCAGTTATAAACTCATGTGAGCAACTTGCTAATCTTAAAGGTAAACTGAGCTTCTTGTGAACCTTATGATCTAATCTTGTTAAAACTTGCTCACCATGTGTATAATTGCTTTTATCCTTGTTGAAACTTGCACTGAGGCTAGTCTAGAGGATGTCTTGACTTTGGCACCTTGTGTTTGCAAAATGGAAGGCTTTGCAAATGTTTAGCTCATGATGAAACATGTGGGAATGTGTGTTCCTTTTGCCGCAAAGGCATGCTCTTTTGTCTTGTGCATAATCTTGAAAAATCTGCTAAGTGCTTTGATCAAGAACTACTCGATAATGCTAAATCCAAACATTGTGACTTGAAGCCTCGGAGTGTTTGCCGTACCCAGTCGTGCGACCCTCCGCATGGATAAGAGGACACATGAGGATAAACTATAATCACTTGATCAACTGAGTCTCTATTTCATATGTGAGCGTTTGTAGAGCTCATTTTCTGCGAGTGCTTGTTGCCCTTGTTGAGATTGAAACTGGCTAGATTCTTATGATTCACTTGGTGCTTGTTTTGCCTTGGATGAGAGTACTTACACTTGTGGTGGCAGATTTTCTCATGATAAGCAAAATTTGATTCTATCTAAGCTAGTCAATCTTTCTGCTTAGCCTGTATAGCTCATGGTGTTTATGCCTTGCTATCTATTTTTGATCCTTGCATGATTAGGAGCTATTGCCTTTACACTTCATGGCACTACGGTTATGATTAGCAAAGTTAAATGCTTGTTTACATAATTGTTGAAGCTCCTTAGGTTTGCATTTTCATGCATTGCATGTTTGCTTGTTCTTTTGCCTCTTTGATGAGTTCATTGCCAAAGGGGGAGAAAAAATTTTGGGGTCATGCACAAATAATGCTAAGAAATTCATATGATCCGTTTTGCACTACATGAGACCTACCACAACTTGAGGGGGAGCATATCATGATCTTGAGCGGTTTCTTGCTCTTTTCACATTCTTTGCGTCTCAAGTCGCTTTCTTTGCCAACTCTTGGTTTTGTAATCCCTACTTGCTAGATGGCTTGTTTTCACCTTTTCTTTGGGTTTGGCCATTTGGATGTGCTTATTTGGCTTTGCATTTCAATCTCTAATCTTTGTGCATTTGGTGTTGTCAATGTACTCATCAAGGAGGAGATTGAGAAACCATGTGGATATGTGCCATGGTTTGCTATACTTGTGATGAGTAATTGACTTGAGCGGATTTGGTGTTTGAGTTAAAATGCGGGAATCCAGGGATTGCATGGGTTTGCATATCATGGTTATGACTAACCAGAGTTGGTGGAGATATTGGTGAAGTCAAGGGTGATCCACACCGTACACATGGAGAGGCAAGAAGCACGGACGGTTTCACGGTTGAGCCTCAAAAACGTGGTGGTGATGAAGACGACATGTTGACCAAGTCAAGGCGAACAGGATGCCGGTGCAAGTGACAAGGGGGCCCAATGGACAGGGACTGGGAGAGACTTGCCGGTGGTCAGGATCGCGGGACAAGGTGACACGCGTCGACATTGAGAAGTCGCGCTTTGAGAAGTGTGCAAGGCGGTTTCCCAATTTGGGTCTCAAAACCGGTGGCGGTGGTTGGTGGTGCACGTGGCACCATCACGGAGCTTGCTTTGAGATGAAGCAAAGATGTGAAGCGTCCGATGGCATTCGGGCGATGAGGAAAAAGATGGATGGTTATGCCCCCAGTGGTAGGTGGGTGTGTTATGTAGGTCAAGGGTAGAGTGGTCATGTGGACAATAGACCCTAGGCCTATATAAGGAGAGGTGTGGCTAGTGGGAGAGGTGCCTCTCTTCCCATTAGCCTTGTGTTAGAGCTCTATTCAAAGTGCTAGGAGAGGACTTCATGTTTGAGAGGAGAGTAGTGAGTGTGTGAGAGACATCTCTTGCTCTTCCAAATAGTGGGAGGAAGAGGGTGGCTTCCTAGCCTTGACCAGCAGTGCCGGTGGTCACTGCCGATGACCAGACCAGCACTGCCGATCGCCTGGACCAGCACCACCGATCGGCACTGCCGATAAACTGATCGGCACTGCCGATTCTTCGTTAGGACAGCTCAGTTTTTGAGTCTTTTTCTTCCTTATTTTGTGCCTTTCCACCTTTGTTAATTGTTTTCTTTGTTATTTTTCAGTAGATTTGTGTCTTGGTTGTACTCGATCAATAGCTACAACCGGCACTATCGATAGGCGTGACCGGCACTGCCGATGCCGACCGGCACTGCCGATGGCCGGGATCGGCACTGCCGATGAGTGTTCAGTTCTGAACTGTTGAGCATTGCTTCTTTCCTTTTTGTTTCCGCTGTGTTTCTTTGGTGTGGTTGATCACTCCTAGGGCTAGTACACCACAAGTTGGTGTGTGTAGTCTTGGTGATCGATTTGGAGGTTGGCTTGGGTTGTTTTTGGGATATAGGCAAGTTCTCTTGGAGAATTTTATTTGGCTCCCATTCACCCCCCCCCCCCTCTGATCACCTTCTCGGTCCTTCAATGTCTCCCAACGGGACTTGGCTCATATCCCGCCGCCATCAACATCATAGGAATGAGTGATTCTATCCCCGCATGGATCAAACCCCTTCTCACCGATGACTACTATTGCGAGAGGTGTTGCAAAGATGGCCACGCCACCAAGGATTGTCTTATGGTGAGAAGTTCTATTGTTATGCCTAACGCTAACTTGTTCCATGAGAACACCTAGTTCTAGCTTTTTAGGAACAAGGATGGCAAGGTGAAAGCTAAGGTCTTAGGACCACCATACAAGAAGAGGAAGGTCAAGAGCATATGGGTGCCTAAGTGCATTGTTGATCTAGAAAGGTCGGCTACGTACAAGTGGGTGCCAGTGAACAAGACCTAGATGGTGGTGGTGGTGGAACGAGCGCTTTCATGAAGATCATGTGAAGTCCACCATAAGTGACATGGACCTCAATGACCTATCTACTCATGAGGGCGGTAACTGTGTTTGTTCTAGGTAGTAGTAGTGTGTTTTTCCTTCTCTTGCATTGCATGGTATTTAGGACTCCTTTGTGACTAGTATGCTTTGCATCCATGCATGTGTAAATAACTAAAAGAAAAACACATAAAAATTAGTCAATGTCTAACTCACTCAAGATAGCTATAAGCAAGGGGGAGTGCTTGAGATGGTGGTTTGGCTTCTCTCAAGGCAAGGGTATGGCTTATAGTGAGTAAGCTTGAGAGGGGTTCAAACTTGACATTGTTAGGTTTCCTTTGTGTCTTGTCTTAACATTGCTTGCATTCTCATGGCATGTTTACTTTTGTTGCATATGTAAAATGCTTGTTGCATGCATCATATAGGAAACACAAAGGAGGATTGTCCCACTTGGAGATATTTGTGCCTCATGCTCTATATGAGATTACATCTCCATAAGTGTGACCAAAGGAAAGGATTATGCTTCATGCCCATTGAGCAAGCTCTTATCTCCGAGGTTAAATCTACTCACGCGGTTCATGGACTAAGGCTCATACATACCCTTTTGGCTCTTATTTGCCTTGGTTCTTATTCGCTCGATCCTTCATTTAGCATTTGCAAAAATTATAAGGCCATAGAGTGCCACTATTTGAAAATGCGTGTTTGAGAATTCCCTCTATATTCCAAGTGCAGTGTTTATTTGAGTGTTTAGCGAGGACACATGGAAAATGGAGAAAATCCTTGACTCAAAAAAATTTATGGGAGTGATCGTACAGTCTGCTCTCCGGACCGTACCGTCCAGTCAGTGGCCATGGGCACAGTGTTCTGGCATGCCGGGTCAAAGAGACCAGATGAAGTGATCCTAGAAATCGGACTGTCCGGTCTACATTGGTTCTGGCAGACCTTGGAACATACCAAACTGAGTTCAGTCAGAGTCATTTTAGTCTCTTCCGCGTTTGACCTTTGCCACCGAGTTCACGCTCCCAACTCTGCCTTCTCCCTCATCGCTGGCGTTTCTTCGCTCCCACCATTGAGTCACCTCACCGCCGCACACTCTGTTCAGCCTCGCCGCCGCTCGCCCCCGCTCGTCCTCGCGCACAGCACCACACGCACCTGTAGCTTCACCGCCTCGCGTATTAGAGCCGCCGCCGCCTCCACCGAGCCGCCGCTGCCGTCACTCCAGCGTCGCCGCTCTGTCCCCCACCTCGCACGCACGCTCCCAGTCCACAGAGTCGGCCTCATCGATTGATAGGGAAAGGCATCTCTTTTGCCTTCACCGACATAGCTGAGAAGCCCAAAGCTACAAAGCTTTTGTCAATCGAAGCACGTTCCGCAGTGATCGTTGTTCTCAGTGCGTCGACTTTTCCCTAGGGTATTGTGCCATTCACTCTTTCATTATTTATGCCCTAATCTCAAGTAATTAGCCTCAATTGATGCAATTGAATTGCGTGCCCATGATTAGTTGCATTAATTAGCTAATTGACACAACCTATGATGCCATTAAATTCCTAATTATCTGTTAATTGCATGTCTAGGGATGTCTCTTGTTTAGTCTACAATTAGATTTATTGCTCATTATTTGACTGCACACTAGATGACTCGCACCAGCCAGTCATAGTCGATGATCACTGTTATTACTTTACATATTTGCCTAGTGATCATGTCCTTTATTCAGTGCTAGGCTTTCTATTGCTTATTCCTTCCTAGAGGTGCTTTGCTTATAGATGTACTAGGTTTCTTTTCTTATATTGTCTATACCTATGTGCGTGTAGTGACAGCAGTTTGCAGTAGCAGAGATGGCAGGGTCAGGACAGCACAAGGGCAAGGGAAAGATGCCTAAGAAGCCAAAGAGCAAGAAGAGACAGAGACTAGACCTAGAGTCAGAGAGAGCTAGATAGATCGCACGACTCCTTGATGCCATGGAGCAGTCATGCAGGACACCTGGCTCACGTTTGATCATCAGCCAGCCAACTGAGGGTCAGGATCTCAGGAGGAGCACCAGACAGAGGACTGCACCTCTGGAAGTAGGAGTTGTACCACCACCGTGGCCGCAACGTACTCCTACTTCTCATCAGGAGAGGTCATCGAGAACTGTGGAGCAGGGATCCTCTAGGCAGCAGGAGGAGGAGTCAGAGGAGGAGACCTCAGAGTCAGGTTTTGAGGAGTCAGAGTCTGAGAGGATCGAGCAGCAGGCTAAGCAGACTGTTCCCCAGAGGACAGCTCACCGGGCAGGAGACCCGAGGTGCACCTATGTTGTGTGCACGAGGAGGCTGCAGAGTCTGGCACAGGTAACCAGAGAGCTAGACATACTTAAGGTTCTTACAAAGGACCTTAAGGCGCTATGTCTAGCTCCCTTCATGCAGTGGGTTCCAGTCCCTAGGGATCCCGCTATAGGAGACAGATACCGGACATGTCTCTAGAGGAGAATAGGAGAGGGAGTGAGATGCAACCTTAGCCTTGAGGAGGGCCACCAGCACAGAGATGGAGCAGTACTTCATGTACTTGTCAGGGCTAGCAGAGCTAGTTACTGCTCCACACAGGTACAGGGAGGACGTGATGCTAGAGTTCTATACCACACTGTGGGTTGCCAGAGATCATTTAGAGTTCTGGAATCTGTTCAGAGGGCAGCCACAACATGCCACGAGACAGGATCTGATAGCTAACCTAGGACTCCTGGCTTCAGACTTCCAACTTTACAGGAGTGCCTATGGTACACTTGCACCACCCAGTAGATCTTAGAGAGGGAAGTTGCCTTCAGACGACATGGTGTCGATTGCTTTCCCACCACCACACACCCCAGGCTTTGAGAGAGGCCCTGCTAGGCTCACCATAGAGGCTAAGGTGGTGAGAGAAATAGTCACCAGGACTATCATCCCCAGGTCTGGCTACATAGAGGAGTTCACACTTCTTCACCAGTGGGTTGTAGAAGCTATTCTAAGGAGGCAGACGTTCGACTTGGCAGATCTTCTGATAGGAGAGATGGAGGAGGTTATCTCTGAGAGAGTAGGAGGACGTCACTTGGTCTACGGTCCATACATTTGCTATCTCTTCAGGAGGATGGGCCTAGTGACGGAGGAGCAGTATGATGCATTCCATGAGGCGACCACTAGCTATGCACCTTGAGTCCCCAGGGGATCACAGTCCACCTCGAGTCAGCACACAGGAGAGGAGGAGCAGGAGTCACCACCAGTCCCTCACGAGCAGGTAGCTCACCCTGAGACGGTGGTTCCAGAGTCAGCTAGTACAGGAGCACCTCCCCAGCCTACAGGTTCACAGTCAGGCGACACCACCACTGTAGCAGCACTTGCAGGACGCCTGAGTGAGTTCATTTAGAGTACAACTGAGATAGGCGTCAGATGATGGAGGTCATCGGGGATAAGTAGAGCTTCAGAGACAGAAGATGATGATGATGACCACCCTGATGGCTCAGATGGCAGAGATGACTCGGAGGCAGCCAGGTCAGCAGCCAGGACATGCAATGTTTTCAAAGTTTTAGCAGCTGTCGACTCAGGCAGGACCCTTCACTACCTTGATGACAGCTCAGTCCAGTGGTGTGTCACTTTCAGGGGTCCTACCGACAGGGGGAGCAGGACAAACTCTTTCTTCAGCTCAGCTCTCCCCTGTGTCAGCTTTCTCTGTGTCTGTGTTGTTTGTTTCTCCTTCACACTTTTTGACTTCGCAGATGGCAAGGCCCTCCACTTCTCAGCACTTACCAGTGAGGAGCCTGTTCTCAAAGATAGTTCACACCACCCGTGTAGACTCCCAGCCAGCTCCAGAGTTAGTTACAGCTACAACTCCACCTCTTACTGCCACAGTCAGCACTCTTACTCCTCAGGCAGTAGAGGATCTTGTCCGTGGAGGCTTCTTGCAGCAGGACATGGCGGATCTCATTCTTCACTAGACTTTAGCTCAGGAGACAGCCACAGTCACACCAGCAGCATAGGATAGAGGGGCTGAGTCGCCTGTAGATCTTGACTTCTTCGAGCCGATGGATGCTCAGGCGACACAAGCTCAGGGAGCACAGCAGGATCCAGCACAGGAGCAGCCCAGAGCAGAGCCTTCAGAGGATGTCGCTGCACCACTTCCTTCGACCACGAGCACTTAGATGTTCATCTCTTCCCACTTTTTGGTGCTTGTTGCCAAAGGGGAGAAGAGTCCTAGGTCTAGGGAGAGTGGGAGTGTGATCCTGCGCGATCGAGAGAAGCATGTATCTAAGGGGAGCATACGTGTACATCGGTTTTGGAAGATAGATACATTTGGATCTTCTTTTAATGGAGTTATTTGATGTTTGTGGATTTTTATGAGTCATGGTTTTCATTCGCTTGTGTTTGACTCATTTTAATCTCACTTGGTTTATTCTCATATGCAGTGCCTTGTATTCATTAATTATCTTGTATATGTATGATTCCATGATGAGGATTGCTTGCTCTCATTTCCAATGCATTGCCATGCTTACCTGTTGCATTTCATGATTCATGTTCTACATTACATGTCTTTATGCTTTCCTTTAATATATTGCCATGACATGCATGCATTATCATCTAGAGTGTGATTTTCTCTCTTTTCCTTGTGTCCCTAGATGATGGTTGATTGAGTAGGACCTTGTGCGTTTCTCTCTTATGTTGTTATGGTTCCTCTCAATCTTTGTGTAGCTCTTTTAGCCCGGTTGTTTCTTGTTAAGTTTATGATAAGTAGTGGTTGTCATCAATCACCAAAAAGGGGGAGATTGTAAGCTTCATGACCATTGATGATTGGATTCCCAAGGTATGAATGTTTTGATGATAGATGACAACTATGAAATTATGGGATAATATCTACATGAGTGTTGTCTGTGCAGGAATCATCTCCAAATCCTATTAAATCATATGGATGATGGTTGCCTTGGCAATTCATGACAATGACTACAAGCATGGAGGCTTGTGAACTTGATGGAGTCCAAGGGTTGAGGAAGATGGATCAAAGCGGAGAACAAGCTATGGTGCAAGTGTTGGGTACACTTGCCTAGTTGTTAGGGCTTTGAGTCCATAGGAAAAAGCGGACTAGAAAGGGGGTCTAGGTCATTCTCTTAGGTCATGTCTAGTCGGTGATGTGCAAGGTTGCTCAGTGAAATCACATGCACTAGTTTACAGTGGAGAAGCCAAGGAGCTGTTCGAAGAAGCCGGGAAATCAAGTCAAGCAAGGACAAGGAGCTTCAGCTTCGGAATGAAGTGACCGAACAGAGGGGTCAATGGTGACGGACTATACGGTCACTCCAAGGTTTTGTCCGGAGGCTAGAGTGACTCAGCGACGAATCTGTCTGTGCTAGGATTCATAGAGACTAGATGGTCCGGACTACTGACCGGACGGTCCAGTCAGTGTGAAGTGCACTAGGCAGAGAGGAAGCCAAAGTCCGAAATGTTTCTGGACTGGGGAGAGAAATGGACCGGACGGTCCGGTCAGGTGACCGGACAGTCTGGTCAGCAGGAGTTTCAGCAGGGGTGAGAGCCGTTTGTGCACAGTGCTACAGTGACCGGACGGTCCAGTCAAGCAGTGACCGGATAGTCCGGTCAGAAGGCCCAGAAGCTGATATCTTGGAGCAATGGCTAGTTTGAGGTTGGGAGCCTATATAACTTCATTGTTGTTGTCTTTCTGACCGCTCTTGGCCAGTGGAATACCTGAGAGCATTTGGTAAGGTACAAGAGGAAAAGAGGGGAGCACTAGGAGGACATATTGCATATATTGAGAGTGCTAGAGGAGAGTAACTTGAGCATCTTGCACATCTAAGGCTAGGGCGTCCTTGACGGTGTGATCTAAATTGTTACTCTTGGTCTATGGTGAGACCTAGACCAGTTAGGTGTCGGTGATCGAGCCTATCGTGATTGGTTGTGAAGGCCGTCACACATTTGTACACGGTTTGAGCCTCCCGTTGAAAGGGGCATCGCTAGTGAGCGCCCGTGTTGGCTCGGGGAGTTCGGCAAGTTCTTGAGAGAGGCGAGCTTGTGCTTTGTACAGTGGTGATGCACACCGTGTCTTTACTCTAGGAGTGATTGCGGGCTCGTGGGCGAGAACTCCACTTGGTGGCGGGAGGGACCGGAACTCCAGCGGAAGTGGTCCAACGAGAAGTAGGGGAAGGCGCCATCCTTTTGAGACCTCGGAAAAAATCATGAGCATTCCTTGACCCTCTGTTTACTATCCCGCAATTGTGTGCTCTAGTAACTAGGTTGAATTGTGGCTTGCATAGGCTAGTATGTTTGGCTTCCGTGCTTTCTTTTATCATGAACACTAGCATGTGTAGGGTCTTGGCTTACTAGAATTGTTTGGGTTGCTTCTATTGTTAGGATCAAAGAGTGTAAATTGAAGTATTTTGGTTTGTGAGAGGCTTACCGATTCAAGCCCCCTCCCCTCTCGGTACGCCTTCGGTCCTTACACCTATCCTTACTGGTCCTGTGGTATGCGTGAAGCCATAGTTTTTTGTATATATGTTATGTGGTGATCAGCGGTCTATTAGTTGGGAAGGAAGGATGCCATGATTTAATTTATCTGAGCGCCAGAGGACACTATGGAAAACAAGCGCTTTGTCGTGTGCCTGAAGCATACCTATTATCGGGCTTGAGAAAAACCAAGCTGTTTTGAGAAAAGAAAGGAAAACCTATTATTGGGTTGTCCTGACTCCGGACATGACTGTGGTCACACCCCGTCCAGGCATGCAGCAGGGCACGAAATTATCTGTTGCTATGATCCCCACCGAGTCAGAAGAACAGTGCTTTGTAGAACTGCTTCTACCCGTATTGGGGAGTAATATCTTCCCTTCATAGTCTTACTCATGGAAGCATAATGAAATATTCATTTCATTAGGTGGTGAACCAGTGAAGCTTGTAGCATAAGGGTTCATGCGGAGACCCGACATCAGTTATGATGTATGTGTGGAATTTTGTTCCTATATCTATGATCATTTGGCAGATCAGAGAATTGGATAGGTTTACTCATACATGTTCTAGTTGATAAACTTCGCACACTGAATTCAAATTCAAATTGCAATACATATTGTGTATATGATTCAAGACATTCATGACTTGAGTAGTTAAGTTGTTTGTGATACAACTGACTAAGTGAGTTACTTTCACAGAAGTGATACTCAAAGTATAATGATTGTTCATGTGTGTTTGTATAGAAATTCGAGTTGGATTTTATATCATCTCCAAACCACAAGCTAGAAAGCAAGCAATCATTTTATGATGGAAATTGAGATGAATGATTTGGTTATACCAAATTCAGCTTAAGTTGCTTTGCATCTTGACCATATTCCTTTAGGAATATTCAGTCAATTAATATCCAATCAATATTGCATATCAATATCCGAGTGATATTAGATAGTCATATTCAGCAAGTACTCATGGTTTTTCTGTTCTGAAATATGAATCCAATTGCATTCATATATCGGATAGAGATACAAAAGGACACGAAACTTAAAGTTCTATGTCATTGCCATCAAAGCGCACATATATCTTGCAAATAGCAACAGGAGTATATGTTCTGTGGTGATCAGTGGTCTG
Source organism: Eleusine coracana subsp. coracana (assembly GCA_032690845.1). Lineage (NCBI taxonomy): Eukaryota > Viridiplantae > Streptophyta > Magnoliopsida > Poales > Poaceae > Eleusine > Eleusine coracana. The sequence continues at coordinate 43,858,922 of CM064430.1, forward strand.
TTAGTAGGGAAGGAAGGATGCCACGATTTAATTCATCTAAGCACCATAGGAGAAGTAACTAAAAATTAAGCCGTTTCGAGAAAAAGGAAAAACAAAGAAAAGGAACACCTATTACCGCTTGTGTCCTGAATCCTGACTCCGGACACGACGGTCGTCACACCCCGTCCAGGCATGCAGCAGGGCACCAAACTGTCTGCTGCTGTGGTCCCCATCGAGTCAGAGCGAAGAGGAGAGACACGCCGCCTCCCATTCCTTGCTCCCGGCCCGAATTCAAAAAACCTAGCGTATAGCTAGCGACACGCACGCGTCTCAGTCGGCCACCAAGAACACCATCCATTCCGCCATCGGCGGCGACCGACAGCTCGCTCACCGCTTGAAGGCGCTCTAGCAGCTAGTACTAGGGATAGCATAGCACCAGCCACGAGCCATGGCCTCATCTAGGTCCGGATCCTGTGGCTTGAGGCCCCCATGGGTCCCATGCCGGCGGCCACGACATCAACCTCATCGACGAGGACGACCTCGCGACCTGTCCCGTCGCGGAGCTGATCGCCTACCTCAGCTCTTGCTCTCCGACCGCAACATGAATTTTGTGGCATCGGTGGCCCGTACCACCACTTTATCGAACGGCCCATGACCGAGGTGCAGCTTTGAGATTGGAGCAGCAAGGAGGATATGACAACGTGACCATCTGCAAACCACAGTTAATTTAATCTGCTGTGGCAGCAATTAGAAGCGCGGGAAACAGTTATTCAAACTTGAATTTTGTTTGGGCCTGACGCAATCTGACAACTGAGGAACATGGATTGATCGTATTCAACACCGAGGAACTGTACCAGTCCTTTCCTAGGAAGGAACAACCGATAATTAGCGCCCTGCTCACATCTTGTTGTTCGCGAGAGGATTACCAACTTTCTGAACAGAAACAAGAACTGGATAAAGATGCAGATGACAAAATGCAAGGGTACGAGCGGGCACGGGCCAACATCGTCGTCGCCGGACCACATAACCTTCACTGCTCTAGTCCTAATAATCTTGACTGCTCTATAGGCGCGACGGAAGGGAGGGGCTGGAGGGGGCCAGCCCCCCCCCCCCCCCCCCCATGCTAGATGCACACCATTGTATACCTCAGATTTCACCATATAGATTTCTTTAAAATTCAGATTTGCCACCCCCCCCCCCCACCTCAAGAGTAAATTGTTACTATATCTCTCTCCCCCCCCCCCCCCCCCCCCCTCCCCTCATTCAGATTTCCTAGCTTCGCCCTTGCTCTAACTTTCACTGCTCTAGTTCTAATAACCTTCACTGCTCTAGAACTGATAACCTTCATATTGCTAGCTAGAATATATAATATTGTATGGTGCGCATGATTTATAATATCAAGTTTGACCAAACCATAAAAAGTGTTACCATCAGGTTCTTGTTTATGTTTTTTTTTCTTTACATGTCAATAAAATATGCTTAGGGACATTGTGTGAACTAACAAAAGGGCAAAAGTTGAACTAAAAAACCTGCCAAAATTAGATATACACAGGTCATGCTTGCTGATGGCTTTCTAATATGAAAACATATCATATAAGAACTGGTTTCTTATAAGAACTATGAGAACTTCAACTCACATCACCGGATCCGAAATTCATGGCTAAGGGATAGATGTGAATTACTTTAGCACTTAACCCTCTCCACTAATAATCTCCAGTCCCGATGGGCGCCACCGGCGGCGATGGCGACAACACAGGCAGCGGCAAGGCCACCATGGAGGTATCCTCGTCATCATCCTCTCCGGCGCCGCAGCGATCGTTGCTCAAGTCCGTGCTGTTGTCATACACGTACGTGGGCATCTGGATCAGCCTGAGCTTCTCCGTGATCGTGTACAACAAGTACATCCTGGACCCGAAGATGTACGGGTGGCCATTCCCCATCTCGCTGACCATTATTCACATGGCCTTCTGCGACAGCCTCACCACCGCCTTCGTCCACGTCCTCCACATCATCGACGCCCTGACCTCGCCGTCGATGAAGCCCGACCTCTACGCCACCTCCATGTGCGCTCTCTCTCTGGTTCTCCAACTCTGCCTACATCTACCTCTCCATCTCCTTCATTGAGAGGTAGATGTAGGCAGAGTTGGAGAACCAGAGAGAGAGCGCACATGGAGGTGGCGTAGAGGTCGGGCTTCATCGACGGCGAGGTCGGGGCATCGATGATGTGGAGGACACGGACGAAGGCGGTGGTGAGGCTGTCGTAGAAGGCCATGTGAATCATGGTCAGCGAGATCGGGAACGGCCACCCGTACATCTTCGTGTCCAGGATGTACTTGTTGTACACGATCACGGAGAAGCTCAGGCTGATCCAGATGCCCACGTACGTGTATGACAACAGCACGGACTTGAGCAACGATCGCTGCGGCGCCGGAGAGGATGACGACGAGGATACCTCCATGGTGGCCTTGCTGCTGCCTGTGTTGTCGCCGTCGCCGCCGGTGGCGCCCATCGGGACTGGAGATTATTAGTGGAGAGGGTTAAGTGCTAAAGTAATTCACATCTATCCCTTAGCCATGGATTTCGGATCTGGCGATGTGAGTTGAAGTTCTCATAGTTCTTATAAGAAACCAGTTCTCATATGATATGTTTTCATATTAGAAAGCCATCAGCAAGCATGACCTGTGTATATCTAATTTTGGCAGGTTTTTTAGGATCAACTTTTGCCCTTTTGTTAGTTCACACAATGTCCCTAAGCATATTTTATTGACATGTAAAGAAAAAAAAACATAAACAAGAACCTGATGGTAACACTTTTTATGGTTTGGTCAAACTTGATATTATAAATCATGCGCACCATACAATATTATATATTCTAGCTAGCAATACGAAGGTTATCAGTTCTAGAGCAGTGAAGGTTAGAGCAGGGGCGACGACGATGTTGGCCCATGCCCGCTCGTAACCTTGCATTTCGTCGTCTGCATCTTTATCCAGTTCTTGTTTCTTTTCAGAAGGTTGGTAATCCTCTCGAACAAGAAGAGGTGAGCACGGCGCTAATTACGGTTGTTCCTTCCTAGGAAAGGACTGGTACAGTTCTTCGGTGTTGAATACGATCAATCCATGTTCCTCGGTTGTTAGATTGCGTTAGGCCCAAACGAAATTCAAGTTTAAATAACTGTTTCCCGCGCTTCTAATTGCTGCCACGACAGATTAGATTAACTGTGGTTTACAGATGGTCACGTTGTCATATCCTCCTCGCTGCTCCAATCTCAAAGCTGCACCTCGGTCATGGGCCATTCAATAAAGTGGTGGTACAGGCCACCGATGCCACAAAATCCACGTAGGAATGAGCTCAGCAGAGCCCGCGAGCTCAGCGCCACGGAAGTGGAAGTGGAACGCTGGCGGTGCCAGGCCATGGGGATCATGGACGGGCTCTGTGCCGAGATCAGGGCGCGAGATCTGGTGGGGCTGGAGGGTGAGGTCGAGGCGGAAGAGCAGTAGCACAGGGCCGTGGAGGTCGAGGAGGTCGTGGACGGCAATCGGCGTGCGAGCAGAGCGTCCCCATGGTCGAAACCGAGGCCCGCCTCCAATTCGAGGCCGACACAGAAGCCAAGCTGGGAGGAGAAGCAGGCCGTGGTCGACAGCAATGCCAGAAACGATCAGCGCCACCCAGCCATCCAGCTACGGCATTGCCGGACTCAGGTTTGCCCATCAAGACTTCAAACATGACTCACGTTGAGTTTGTCGGTGCTTAATTTATTACAAAAGTTAGCCGAAGCAGACCGTCGATGTAGATGTCGTACATCGTCTATGCAGCAGCCCTCTATCGCAGACAAACACTCGTTGATGAGGTAGCATAGATCGTACTTGAACACTTGTTGACGACGCGGCGCAGATCGTAGTTGAATACCTTCGAGCGGTCGCGCAAATGCGCTGCCCAGAAACCTTATTGCCACCCCCTCGTGCGGGCTTCACGACGACAGAGGCTTGGAGATTCTGCTCACTCTCTTCCTCGGTCCATGCCAAGGAAAAGAGCCGGCGAGATTGGAGCAGCACAACACCACAACACAGATTTCTCAATGGAATATGGAGTGTAGAAATAAATGAATCATTAGTCCCAAAACATGGACGTCTCCATGGCCTTATATAGACACGGCTGCTCTCAAGGAGCCGTTTTCTCACTAATTGCACTCTCTAATTAGTAGTTAATTGGTTGGCTGGCCTATTAACTCCAATTATTTAATTAATCATGTATTAATCCTCTTGATTAATACATAACGGTTCAGAATTGATGGAGGATGCTAATGGATGAATAAACTCAATTTATCGCTATTAAATTGCTTCGGAATTTCTCTTAAATTGACCAGTAAAATAGGTCAACTTCCAACAATCCCTCACCAATTCCAAAGCAAGGAATTAGAGGCCAAAGGATCACTATGTTATAGTATTATTAATATACCAGTCTTTCGGAGTAAGTCCTATACAAGTTGAACTTAAACCTAGAATATTAATATTTATCTTTTCACAACTGAAGAATGGACTAGGTCTTAAATTCTCAGCCTTGTGTGGGTAGACTTCAAGTAAAATCAAACTGATACTAGGCTGCCAAAACAACCTCACCTAATCAGAGTGTTAATGGTATGCTCCCTTATCTACTCATGAGCTTTTATGAGAATGTCCAATTCTCACGAACTGCGACCTATAGTTGAGCTCAAGTAGGTATTTTCCTTCAAGATATCTTGTAGGCTAATAACTTTTACAACGGAAAATATTAAGGCCTAATACCAACCTGCCATACAGTCAAGAGTACTACACTTGTCATTTGAATATGGTATATTTTATTTATTTATAATGTACACTTTGGTTACACCAATGAACTTGTTCTTCATGTTACCTAAGTCACGGGATCACCAATAAAAAAGGACAGGTTACCATTGTGGTGTAACTTTTAGATAGGCCTCATAACCATGTTATTAGACATCACGGTAATCACATTCTATGATAATCTCTTTGTAAAAGGGTCTGCCAAATTTCTTTTACTTTTCACATAGCTCACAACTAAACTCTGGAGTGTCTCATTTTTCTGACAGATTTTAGCCTACGCTTGGTATGTTTGCTGGACTTTGAGTTATCCTTTGTATTCATAACCTGATCTAGCATTGATTGGTTATCACAATATATTAGGATAGGTGGTACCAGCATTTCCACGAAAGGCAAGTCCATCAATAGCTCTCTTAGCCATTCAGCCTCATTAGTAGCTATTTCTAGTGCTACAAGTCCTGCTTCACACGTGAATTTTGTTAATACGGTCTGTTTACAAGATCTCCATGAAACTGTAGCACCAGCAAGTGTAAACACATATTCACTCGTGGCTTTGGTCTCATCTACATCTGAGATCCAATTGGAATCACTATATCCTTCTAATGCTTGTGGATATCCCAAATAGTGAATTTTGAGTGATGTTGTGCCTCTCAAATAGCGCAACACTCACTCAAGTGCCTTTCAATGGTCAACTCCTGGGTTTGATGTAAACCGACTCAATTTGCTCACAACATCGGAGATGTCAGGTCTTGTGGCACCCGCAAGATACATGAGGGACCCAATTATTTGTGAATATCTCAGTTGATCTTTTCCCTCTCCTTTGAATTTTTGAAGCTTGATGCTCGCATCATAGGAAGTTGGAGAGATTTTACAATCCTCAAAGCCAAAATGACTAAGTATCTTCTCTGCTAGTGGGATTGACTCAAGGTAATCCCATCTTCGCTTTTGATCAACTTCACTTTTAGGATCACGTCCGCTGGTCCCAAGTCTTTCATGTCAAAACACCTTGACAAGAAAGTTTTGATCTCATCAATTACTCTTGTGCTTGTTCCAAATAATATGTCATCGACATATAAGCACAATATTACTCCTTCACCACCACCATAACGATAGTACACACACTTATCTACTTCATTTACACTAAATCCAGCAGATGTCAAAGTGGTGTCAAATTTTTCATGCCATTTTTTGGGTGCTTGTATAAGTCCATATAGAGATTTTATTAATCTACACACTTTGTTCGCTTGCCCAGGAATTTTATAGCCATCTAGCTGCTCTATATATATCTCTTCCTCTAACTCTCCATAGAGGAAAGCGATTTTTACATCCATTTGATGGATATGCAAACCATAAGAAGCTGCAAGAGCAAGGAGCACTCTAATGGTGGAAATTCGGGCAAAAGGAGAGTACGTATCAAAGGAATCCTCTCCTTCTCTTTGTGTGAATCCCTTGGCCACAAGCCTAGCCTTGTACTATTCAATAGTACCATCAGGCCTGATTTCTTTTTAAAGATCCACTTACATCCAATTGGTTTACACCAGCTTCGATACTCCGTGATCTCCCAAGTCCTATTTGACATGATGGAGTCCATCTCATTACGAACTGCCTCTTTCCAATATTCTGCATCTAAAGATGCATATGCTTCTAGAAGAGTATTGGGCACATCATCCGCAAGATAAACAATATAGTCATCACCAAAAGATTTTGCAATCTTTTGTCTCTTACTCCTATGAGGAGCTTCATTGGTGATATTATCATCTTCAAATGGTGTGTATAATTCATCATTTATCTCACATGGTGGTGTGTCATCCTCAGGAGCATTCACGTGATTGTGATAATTCTCACTCTGAAAAGTGCTACTTGCTGCTCTCATAGGAAATATATCTTCAAAGAATGAAGCATCTCTCGACTCCATGATAGTATTCACATTTTGTTCAAGAGTATCAGATTTAACTACTAAGAATCTATAGGCCATACTGTTATGTTCATATCCCAAAAATGCACAATCTACTATTTTGGGTGTAAGCTTTCTCTTCTTCGGCTCAGGTAAATTAACCTTTGCTAGACAACCCCAAGTCCTCAAGAAATTGATGTTGGGTTTTGTCTCATTCCATCCTTCATAGGGAGTGACTTCTCTGTTTTTAGTCACTACCCTGTTTAGGACAAAAATTAGCTGTCAAGATAGCTCCCCCCCCCCCCCCCCCCCCACCATTCATAAGGCATACCGACACTCTCTAACATGGCATTCACCAAATCTATTAGAGTTCAGTTTTTACTCTCAGTCACCCCATTCGCTTGAGGTGAATATGGTGGTGTCACTTCATGGATAATACCATGTTCAACACAGAATTGAGAGAAATCATTTGAGCTATACTCTCCTCAATGATCATCGTGTAATCATTTGATTTTCCTGTCAAGTTGGTTCTCAACCTCGGCCTTATAAATATTAAAGTATTGTAAAGCTTCATCTTTAGTTTTTAGCAACTAAATATAGCAAAAGAGAGTAGCATCATCAATCAAAGTCATGAAATATCTCTTGCCTCCTCTTGTCAATAATCCATTCATTTCACACAAATCAGAATGAATAAGATATATTGGTGCTAAGTTTCTCTTTTCCTCTAAACTCTTAAATGGTTTTTGAGGTTGTTTTGCTTGCACACAAGATTGGCACTTTGATCCTTTGACAATATTGAACTTAGGAATAAGCTCTAATCTTGACATTCCAGCAATGGTGTCAAACCCAATATGACAAAAATGTGAGTGCCACACATTAGCCACACATATATTTTTTATTTATCATGGATGCAACATTTAGATAATAAGAATAATCATAAGTATTCAAGCGAAACAAGCCTCCACTTAAATAGCCTTTGCCAACAAAGTTTCAAAACTTGGACATTACAACTTTATTTGACTCAAACACTAATGTATAACCATCCTGACACAATAAGGAAACACTAATCAGATTTCTTTTTATTGTGGGAGGATGTCGCATGTTCTTCAAGAGGACAATCTTCCCTGAAGTGAGCTTCAGTTCGACTGTACCAAAAACAAGAATAGAAGCAGCTGATCTGTTTCCCGTCAGGATGGAGGAGGACCGCGTCCCCTAATAAGAAGAGAACATAGACAAATCATAACACACATGAACATTGGCACCCGTATCAACCCACCAATTCAAAGATTGAATGGCTGAAAAAACAAATGATAAATTGCCATACCCAGATGGATTGGTCTCATCACTGTTGTTTTTGCCAATGGTCACATTGACAGTCTTCTTCTTTTGTCCATCAAAATAGTCTTTGCGGTGGCCGCATTCTTTCGCAAGATGCACTGGTTTGCCACACACATAGCATGATCTGTTGTCCTTTTTTGTATTGTTCTTCTTGAAGTTAGTGGTTTTCTTAGGCTTTTCACTGGCCTGCATGTTACCCTTGTTCTTGTTGTAGTAATTTTTCTTTTCAACTACAAAATTTGCACTAGAACCATTCTCTACAGTGGCAGAAGTGCTTGGAGCATCTTTAGCCCTTGCCTTTTCTTCCATATCGAGGGCTATGATCAGATTCTCGGTTGAAATATCTTCCCTCTTGTATTTCAAGCTTGTGGAAAAATCTCTCCATGTGGCAGGGAGTTCGACAATAATGCCCGCTACCACAACTCGATCAGGCAGAGGACATCCCAAACTTGCAATCTCTCCAACCAAAAGCTGTAACTTGTGAGCTTGAGACACTATCGACTTTGCAGCACCAATGCTGAAGTCAAAAAGTTGCTCACACGTGTATAGCAGGCAACCGACTTCAGAGATGACATATTTGCGCTCAAGTGCCTCCCACAACTCAGTGGGATTGGAATAATTCATATAAACATCATACAAATTATCCGCTAAAAGGGTCAAGATGCAGCCAAGCGCCAAATCACGTGTTGTGGGGAAAATAGTGGTATGCTCAATAGTGAATGGCATCACTTGGTCCAGAATCTGACTTTAGTCTGCCAACAACAAAAGTTCTCACCACCGCCAAACCTATCAGGTTTCATTGCATCCGAAGCACTAGCCATTGCTAGAATAATTGAATAAACGCATAAATAAGGTTCCTGGATTGTTGAAAATATATGTGTTATTCTAATTCCAGATTTTAGTTTTAGGAAAATTTCATTGACATATAAACACATGATGCAAACTAACTCTCGCAGCAGGTAAAGCAACACAATTGAAAGTAGGGGAGACAATGACTCACGTAGAGTTTGTTGGCGCTTAATTTAGCATAAAAAGTAGATAAAGCAGACCGTCGATGTAGATGCCATAGATCGTCTATGCAGCAGCCCTCTATCGTAGTCAAACACTCGTTGATGAGGCAGCGCAGATCATCCTTGAACACTTGTTGAAGACGCGGTGCGGATCGTTGTCGAACACCTTCGAGCGGTCGCGCAAATGTGCTGCCCAGAAACCTTATTGTTGCCCCTCCTGCGGGCTTCACAGCAGCAGAGGCTCGGAGATTCCGCTCACTCTCTTCCTTGGTGCATACCAAGGAAAAGAGCCGGCAAGATTGGAGCAGTGCAACACCACAACACAATTTTCTCAATGGAATGTGGAGTGTAGAAAGGAATGAATCATTAGTCCCAAAACATGGACGTCTCCATGGCCTTATATAGGCACGGCTGCCCTCAAGGAGCCATTTTCTCACTAATTACACTCTCTAATTAGTAGTTAATAGCATAGCTGGCCTATTAACTCCAATTATGATATTAACCATGTATTAGTCCTCTTGATTAATATATAACGGTTCAGAATTGATGTAGGATGCTAATGACTGAATAAACTCCATTTATTGCCATTAAATTGCTTTGGAATTTCTCTTAAATTGACCACTAAAATATGTCAAATTCCAACATTTTTAGGCATTTTGAAAGGAAAATGTTGTAATCATCTGCTAATTTGCGTAATCAACAGCTGCACATCCCTATGGTAATTAGGTCATATTGGGTAAGCAGAAAAATCAATCGGTTTGCGTCTTACATAAAAGGCTGCTGCCGGGAGCGAGGAAACTCATCGATGTACGCAACCACATGGTCTAATTGCAATTACTACCGGAATCCCGGTCTTTGCCCCATGCCAGAAATACTTGGTAAAGGCCTAAATACACTCGACACAGAAAGTGTCGACAAAGTACTCTTGGCCGAGTATTTTTTATCGCGCACTCAATAAAGTCTTTGCGAGTATCAAAATACAATCGGCAAAGCATTGCACTCGCCAAAATGTAAATCACAAAAGAACGACAACAAAATAGCAAAAAAAAAACTGCATCTAGAAAAACCCTGCCCGCCCTGTTTGTCCCCGTCTCAAGCCGCACGTCGCGGCATTTTTATGCGTGGAAAAATAATGTTAGTGCCATTAATACAAGATCAATTTGGAAGCTGCATGGGATCGGCAAGTATTACAAAATGGTGTCCGAAGCTATTAAGGAGAAGGAGATGGAGAGAGCCGCTGTGCCATCCAACAACAGGTGCTGGTTGTCTGTCCCTCGGTCCTCACGTTCAGTGGACATGGAGGAACTGGACCCAGAGGCACCACCACAGAAGTGATTCATGCAGGTATGTTAAGGCAAATTTGTTATACAACCTTTCTTACACCATATTTTCATTGGATAATTTGTGTGGAGGACACTTGAAAAACTTGATTTTGTCGGCAGGACACTAAACATGCAAGTAGCTCGTTTCTAGTGTCCTGTAGACAAAAGTTTTTGTTTAGTATCCTATAGACAAAGCCAACATTTTTCAGTGTCCAGACAAATGGCCCTAACGTTTTTGATGCAACACAAGACAAGGCCCAACAAGTATGGGGCATTTGTGATATCATTTATTGTACAGAATTACCTGCACAATATAAGATATAGTTACAAAGAAGGCACCATGTTCAGAGAGAGAATTGAAACACATCTCTAAATCAACAACATTGTTTAATTCATATTTTGGTAAATTTGTTCAGCTTTGAGTGTACTTTTGAGCCTATAATATGACTTGATCAATGTACTGATCGACTTTGTTATATATCAAAACAACTACATAGCAATAATTGTGAGGGCAACTCCCTTGGACATAGATGTGGGACCCGTATCCTTTGCATTGGCCTTATCTATGGCAAACTTTGCCATACTCAATCGTTGCCCTTCATCATCCAACCAACGTTGCTGAGAGAGATCACGAGACTTCCGCTAATACCTGCTGCATGGCCTGTCAAATCCCTGGATTAAGGCGGCTGTTTGGATGGAGATTAACCCAGGTCCCACGTCTAGGCGGGAAATAAACAGAGGCCAATTCGGAGACTTTCGGCTAATATGCATTGCATTTCACTACTCTTTTGTACTGAAAATTAAACTCGATCCTCCAGTTCTAACAAATATGCAGTACTTCGATACTTTAAATATTCAATCAAATAAATAAAAAAACAAAAAAAATCACTGCAGTGTATCATTGTGATAGTACTAGTTGCTTCACGCTATATGAATCTGAAGCAGCTACATGCTTAAAGGTAAAATGATCCTCAGGACTGAACTCTTGAGAGTCATTCAATTGGTTCTAACAATATGCAGTTCTTCGATACTCTGAATATTCAATCAAATAAACAAAAAAAATCACTGCAGTAGCTCATTGTGATAGTACTAGTTGCTTCCAGCTATATGAATCTGAAACAGCTACATGCTTAAAGATAAAACGATCCTCCAGGACTGAACTCTTGGCAGTCCGAATGCCCCTATACATAAAACAAATGAGTTACATAAAGAACAAGATTTTTTATAAATGAATCCAGCCATGTTATCCATACCATAAGTAACTGTGTAAAGCTGTCACTAAATCCATAATCATCAACCTCGCTCCTTTCCATCGGTGGCTGTGATTGTGTTGTTTGTGTCTCCTTTTCTTCCTGCATTATTTTACATTGTCAAGGAATTGTTGGACACAACTAGACAGAGTAAATTACTTAATGTGTTTTGTGATATACCTCTGAACTTTTCCGTTTGGAGGTCTCCTCAGCTCTTTTGTGTAGTTTGTTAGCCCAGGTTTTTGCTCTCTTTGATCCACCTTTTTTGCTCTCTTTCTTTTTGAGCCTTGTAGCTGCTAAGAGGTTGTCAGCCATTTGTGATGTGCTCTGTACATTAGAGTGGCTCATGTTTGTTGAGAAGCCTTCCCATTTTTCTTCCATCTGTTTTTCAAGAGCATATAGTGCATTGTCCAAGAACATAAAGCACTCATCAGAATTAGTTGCTCGGGAAGCCAAACTATTAAATCTTTGCGACAAAAACTTGTAGCGACATGAAGCATCTTGTTTAGGGTCTTCCACGACCTTTCTTCCTAACATGCGTGAACAACACCACATCATGCCTCTCGTGTCCATCTCTTTAGGATATAATGTTCAGGTAAGTGCTTGATATTCATTAAGTCGAGAATTTTCAAGGTATGGTTACACAAAATTCCAACTCTCTCAAATTGTTGGCAGCCACATGACACTTTCCCTTGAGACTGATCGCCAACAACCACTAAGTACTCTTTTTCATGCTTAGATTTTGCATTGAGAGGTGTTATCCCTACAACATATGCACTCCCATCATCTGAAATTTTAGTGTATGCTGCCAAAGATCTTTCATATTCCTTTTGAAAGACTTCAAAAACTTGTGGTGTATAAAGCACACCTGCCTGCAATAGCATAGGAGTTTGCATCAAGCGCCCTGGAACATTCTTCCTTGATTGGAACTCTGATTCAATCTCATTATCTCGCTTTTGTTTTACAACTCTTTCAAAATGATCAAAAAACCGAATAATATTCAACTCTGAGTTCAAAAAATCCTTTATCTCACTATTCAAACTCTCACTTAGTTGTGTACTCCGCATTCCTAATGTGTGCACATTCCTCATAAAGCATTCAGCCCACTTCTCTTTCAGCATATAAATGCTAATCAACCAGCTCTGCTTGTGAACTTTGCCCCTCATATTACTAAAGACTTCTTCAAATCTTTCGACATCCTCATATTCATACATGCAAGCCCTAAAATCAGAAAGAACATTTGAACCATCTTTCTTGAGGCATCTCAAATGCTTGACGGCATTTTGCATTATGTGCCAAGTGCATAGACCATGCCAACTTTGTGAAAATACCACTGCGACTGCCTTTCCCATTGCAAAATCCTGATCAGTGTATATAGTTCTAGGTTGCTGCTGGCCATGACATGATAAAATGGTTTCAAAAAGCCATTTGAAGGATTCAAATGTCTCATCATACATGAAATGATTGAATCCAACAAATACACCAAATGGCCGAGTATCTCTATTTGTGCCAAAAGAAGTGTCAAAGTAAACAACATCACCAAAATGAGCATAATCAGTAATCATCTTTGCATCCGCCCAAAAGATATTGATTATTTGATCTTCAACATCGAATTGAAAATCATATTTAAATGATTGGTTTTCTACTACCTTATTCTGAAAGTATTGTAGTAGACTTCCAGCTTCACCATGCTTTAACTCATTTTGGCACTTGGTTCGTAAATAATTTTTATGATCACGACATGTATACCGAAGGTTAGCTATACCACCAACATACTGACCTGCCAATTCATGAGCAATCTTTGGTCGAATTCCACACTTATCTGCCATTTCAATTTCAAAAGCCTATGCTTCTGAAATCTTCTGTTGTGATGGCATTAAGTGACTAGTCTGTGGTGTTTGCTGCAGATGATTGTGTTGGAGAAACAAGTCTGATATCTCATATCTTCCTGTTTCTCGTTTCAGCGTAAGCCCCATTCGTACCTCACAACCAATCCTAGTCTCAGACCGTGAATGTTTAGTTAAATAATCTCTTTCTTTTCCTCGAAATCCTTGACAAGAGCAGACAAATCTAGCGGAGATTACTGTAACACCCTGATTTTTCAAAATTTGGAATATTTTAAAATTTTCTATAAGTAATTAAGTTATTAATATTTTGCTAACAAAAAGAACTATATTCTAAAGAAAATAACTAAATATAGATTATTGTTTTAGAAATTTTGTTTGTTGCAGTTATGTTGATTAATAGTTGTAGGATTTTATTGTGTATAAAAACCTATTTTAAAATTCAACTAGAAATTGTTTCAGTTTTGTTTTGAAAATAGAAATAAAATGGGAAGAAGAAAAGAAAAAGAGAAAAGAAAAACCCTCTCAGCTTTGGGCCTCTCCCTCCTTCCGGCCCAGCCTCCTCCTCTCCCTCATTTTCCTTCTCTCCCCTTCGGCCATGGACCAAATCCCTTGAGGCCCAGTTCCCCCTCCTCTCTTCTCTCCCCCCCCCCCTCCCCCGTTCTCCCTCTCTTTCAGCCTGTTAGGCCCAGCCGCCGCTCTCCTCCCCCTTCTTCCCCCCACGGGCCAAACCCAACAGCGCGTGCAGCGCCCCGGCCCACACCACGCCCTGGCCCCGTCGTAGCCCAGCCCCGCCCGCGCGCCTCCCTCCCCAAAACCCTAGCCGCGCTCGCGCCGCCGCCGTCACCTCGGCATGCGCGCACCACCACCTAGGGCACTGCACCCTATAAAAGGGCGGGTCCCACACCTCGTGCCACTCTTTCTCCCACCGCGCGCCGCCTTTCCCCTCTTGCTATCGCCGTGCTCCCCCGTCGTCGTCGGCCTCATAGCCGACGCATCCGCCGTCGGAGAGCCGCCTCCTCGGCCTTCCTCGCGTGCACGAACTCCCCTGGTGAGCCTCCTCCGCTTCGCTGCCTCCTTGCACCCCTCCCAAGCCCCGTGGACCTAGTCCACAGGATTATATATTTTATTTTATTTTGTTTTTATTTTTATTTATTATTGTTATCATTTATTTATTTATTATTATTTTAGTTATCAGTAAATGCCAATTTACGTTTAGGCCCCTGTATTATGTTTAAATAAGATTTTAGCCCCTATTTTTTGGCAGAACCCTAGAAAAATTATATTTAGGCCCCTGAGCATATGATTAATTATTTTCTAGTCCTATATTTTTTTTCTTAGCAAAGCCCCTAGCCTTTTCCTAAATTATATTTTAGCCCCTAAATTTTATAAAAACATCCCTGTACATATTTTTAATTATATTTTAATCTTGTAATTTTACAAAAACAACCTTGTACCTTCTAGTAATTTAGTTTTATCCCTAATTGTTTATAAGTAATAATTAGGCTGGGCATTTTACACTTAGGCCCCTGTACTTATTTCTAATTATGTTTTAGTCCTATCTTTTTACACCTAAGCCCCTAAACTTTTCTAGAATTACTTTCTAGTCCCTAAATTTTATACATAATATATTTTCACCATGATATTTTACAAGTTAGTCCCTATTCTTTTTATAAATTACATTTTGGTCCTTAGAATTTTTATAAATTATATTTTACATGTACATTTTACACTTTAGCCCTTTTATTTTTCTAGAGTTACTTTTAGGCCCTATAACTATTTGTTTTTACTATTTTTAACCCTAGGATTTTAAACTTTCGTAACCTTTTACTCGTAACTCCGATTGAGGTGATTCTTGCGCTCACACCACCGTAGCAGCACGTACTTTTTCATAGTAGTGTTTTCATTGCTGTTTGTTATTGTGTGGTGTGTTGATTCTTAGTTTGTTTGTATGCTTGTGTTTCAGGTGTGACTTTGAGTAGATGAACCGCTGTTAGAGAACTTCCGGGAACTCCATCTTGAAGACTTTGAGCAGAAGCAAAGGGAACCATGTAAGTGTCCTTGATGCATATTGAAGCTATGTTTTACATTCTCTCTATCTCTATGCATGCTTGTTAATATTGAATCCCATGTGTCATATCATGTTCCATATTATTCCGTGTCGCCTGGGTTCTGGTGTAGCTTATTAGTATGGGTACGTCATGCTTAGTTTGCTATGTCGGGAACGGAAGTGTCTATTGTTAATCTTGACTAATGATTTCACTTTAACATAATGATCACGTGGGATGGGTAATCCTTCGTAGCAA
Source organism: Eleusine coracana subsp. coracana (assembly GCA_032690845.1). NCBI lineage: Eukaryota > Viridiplantae > Streptophyta > Magnoliopsida > Poales > Poaceae > Eleusine > Eleusine coracana. The sequence continues at coordinate 43,874,683 of CM064430.1, forward strand.
CCTGGAACCTAGGTGATCCAAGAAGGAGGATGGCAAGGATGGTGCGGGTATGCACGTGTACTCGGTATAGTACTGTGGGATTGTGGTGGTACCTGCTTGGGATCACAAGAGTAGTTTGTGGAGCGGCCACCCAGGAAAACAGCGCAAAGCATAGGGCTGATATTGGTAGGCTTGGTTTAGTATTGAGATGTCTTCCCAGTTCTGTGAGCAGTCGAGGAAGGAGGACGGGATAGTTTAATCTTGGACTCACGCGATGGACGGTTTACTCCTAGCCACGACGCCAGAGGGGGCTTCTGTAGGAATGATTTAATTCCGCATCGGTGAAACCTTAGCGTGGATTGTTTGTAAGCTAGGGAGCGCTCTGAAAGACCTTGTGGTGATCTCTTGGTCTCACACCTATGGTAGTGTTATTTGGGCAACATGGAGACTCTCTAGTCACTGCATAGTGATGAAATCACCAACCTGTGGATAATGTTGTGCAACCTCTATAGAGTGTAAAACTGTTATAACAGTCGTGCTCACAGTCAGGAGCGGCCTGGATCCTCACATATTTAGGAAGGTGGTTTATGGGTGGACTTGGTGGGTAGCCAAGTTTGGTTTGGGCGGTTTAACCCTTGGTTTGCTACAGGCGGTGTAACCTGTAGTGTGGTTTCATATGGGTGGTTTAACCCATGGTTTGCTACAGGCGGTGTAACCTGTAGTGTGGTTTCCTATGGGCGGTTTAACCCATGGTTGGTTACAGATGATTTAACCTGTAGTGCTGGATAGATGAGATAAATGGTGGGAACTTTTCACCTATTAAGTAAGAGTGCTTTTCAAATGGTCTTAGGTGTAGTGCTCATTTATGCAAATGAACCATTGTGTTAGCCTTTCTTCTATTAAGCTTGCATGTCATATTTTCCCCCACTTGCTGAGTACGACATGTGCTCACCCTTTCTATTTCCCTTTGTTGTTGTACTATAAACTGCTGCTCAGAAGATGGAGATATGGACTACATTGATGAAGACTACTACTAGGCGTGCGTGCCCCCGGTCGATTGCTTTTTATGGTGTTATGGTGTCTTCCGCTGTTATTTTACGAGAGAGTCATCCTTAGTCTTTAAAGACAATTATTTATGTAATAATGGTATGCTTTATTAATGACATTGGTTATACTATTATTCACTTTATTGTCGATATGTGTGAAACTTGTTCCTGGGCACACATATGATAAGCACTTGGTTTTGTCCTTAAAACCGGGTGTGACAGAAGTGGTATCAAAGCAGTGTCGACCGTAGGACGCAAGCCTAGATAGAGTGGTCGTGTTCTAAGATCTATTTTGCAATCTACAAAGTATTTTCAAAACTCTTTGGCTTAAAATTATAGTCTTGTTTATTCACTTCTGTTGTTGATGTTGTTTTACCGTTTGGCTTACAAAACCCTTTTACTAATTCATCTCTCCTATTCAAAATTGCTTAGATGGGCCGTACCAAGAAGACTTGCCACAGGTATGATCAGTACCCATGTGTTTGGCCTTCACCAGCGCTTGTCCCAGTCGGATCTGATGAAAAGTTTGGGATAGAAGAGGCTGAACAAGAGATGGTGCCACCACCGAGTCCACCACCTTATCATGACACTCGACTCTTCAAGGATGCGGGAAATAATGTTGGAAGGTTACCTCACATGCTTTGGGAGATGCTACAACGGTTAGGTTATGAGAAGCAACCAGAGTATTGTGGTATCCAAGTGACCTATGAAGGTTCTGAGCCAGTATGGAAGGTTCAAGTTCACATCTTTGCTCCAAGGCTGCTCAGAGGAACTTTTGAGGTGGAAAGGATTCATGAGGCTATTGCTCCATGAAAGACTTTCCCCGCCGGGATTCGTGATGCCGCTCGTCAAGCTTGCATAGTCATTCGCTCCCGTTATCGCTAGTATTTTCAAGATACAGAGTATGCTTATTTCCCTCAGCGCGCAAGTGGATCCACCTACATTCACGTAGAGCCTGTACCTGGACAAGGACACGCAAAGTTTAAGAAGCAAGTAACTCTTACCATGGTGATTTCTAGGGAGTTGCATTCAACCACGGAGGAACTAGGGTTTTGGTAGGAGAAATATGAGGAGGCAATAAAGACAGTTCGCTAGCTCAAGTGACGTTTGCCGGGTGATGTGGACCTACCTTCACAGGAAGAGCTAAAGGATGCGACTCCTTCCTCACCACCTCGTAGAATGGCTAGTCGTGCCCCACCAGCTTACATCATCCCCAACCAGGACGAGGATTAGGAAGTTTATCCCCGAGTTGCTTCATAGGCATCGAGTAGTTATATCGAGTCGAATAAATGTAATAGTGTAGCGAGTGTCGATGACCTGTACTCGGGGTACCTCATATAGAAGGAAAGTGGAGGTAGACTCCTACTAGGATAAGATCAATAGATCGACTAGGACTCCGCCATGTAACCCTGTCCCCACGGATATATAAGGAGGGGCAGGGGTCCTCCTCAAGGGACAAGCCATAGCATTGGACAAGTCGACAATTAGACAAGCTGAATTAGATAGATCCCACACGGGACATAGATTAGACACAACTAGACATCGTCATCTAGGTCTATCCTTCTCGTCTAGATCTTTAGATCTAGACATATCAATACAAATACCACAGAACACATAACGTAGGGTTATTATCCTTCGGGAGGCCCGAACCTGTATAAATTGGCGTCTTGTATTACCATCGTCTCTCGATCTCGCGCATACCCCTGTCCTATATATAAATCCTCATAGATGAACAACCCTATGTCTATGGCCGAGATTAAGTCTCGACTGTTGGCACGCCAGGAAGGGGAAGCGCGACGGTCGGCTCGTCGAGATTGGTGGTTTCAATCTACTACTTCAAGATTTCATTACAAGCAAACCGACATTGAAGCGCACGAGTTGCTGCATTTTTGAAAGATTTCTTCTTCAAGATCTAATCGTGAGCAGACCGATGTTGAAGCATCGTGTCATCGCACAAATCATCACGTCTTCATCAAGACAACACCTTCAATGAGGACGACCGCTATTCGGCGACATCATCCATTACGATGATGCTTCCATCAACTCGATACTTCAGCAGATTCCGACGACTCGACGACATCGCCGCGACTCGACGGTTCGACTGCTCACGGCCACATGTACATGCCCGGGGGCTACTCCGCCTTCACCTGGCCACTCGGCCGCTCGAAGATGTCTTCGACGACTCAGCGCATGGGCAATTACCGTGACTCGGTCACTCGGCGATATCGCCTCGACTTGGTCACTAGGCAATTGCCTCGACTTGGTCACTCGGCGACATTGCCTTGACTCGGTCACTCGGCAACATCGCTGCAACACTACAACCTGACGGCTACTCAGCTACTCAGCAACGCCGCCAATTACTTGGCACTTTGGGTTTTCATCCACTCGGCTACTCGATGACGCCTGCAATGACATGGTGCTTTGGTCACTCGACCACTTGGCCACACCTTCAATGATTCGGTGTCTCGGTCAACCACTCCAAGCTTCGATGATCCGGTGACATGATGGCTCGACTTCGACATTCGACCACTCGCCGACAACATCAGCACGCTCGGGGGCTCATCTTCAACTCGCTGAATAGCAAAGCTAAGTATCTTTATGCTTTCTCGATTTATTTTTCGAGATTGTGGGCTCATGTCTTTCATTCTTTTTCCCTATGATTGTTTATCTCTGTTTTCTAAGCAGAAAGTCATAGATTTTTTATGAGTAAAGTCAGGCTTTTAAATTAGTGCTCTTATTTATGGCTTTATTCATTTTTATCTTTCCTCGGTTCTTTAATTCTTCGCATTAAACAATCGATCTAGGGGGCTATTTGTGTATCTATACACGTGTTCTTCCACTTTTTTTATGAATCTAGTAGTACACATGTCGGTCGGTGACCTTTAAGTAGTGCGTCAGCCCTGACACCATCTGACCCATATCGTTTGTTCTAGTTTCACCTTTTTTGGCTTCTGCCACGACCGATATATTGCATTTTATTTGCAATTTGGTCTTATTTTTTGGTCTTACGCCGACTAGCAACTAAGTCATAAAACATTTTTGCTGCGAGACAGACTGCCACTACACTAAACCCAGAGCCAAAGTTGCGAGAGGTCATGTGTTGATTGGTTCTGATTGCTACGCAAGAGTAAATTATGACCGATATTGTTGCGGCAGACCGAGCTTCGAGCTCTTCATATTTGTTCTAAGTATCCTACGATAGATCGATTCGGTTGCTAATACACGAATACGCTGCTATACGCCAGTCGGTCTACCTACAGGAGAAAAATGGATACACACTTGACTTTCAGTCGACTGATTTGTTTGGCTTATAAAAATAAGTTTTCAAGCAAATAATGTTAATTATAACTAATTATCCTAATTTTCTTTATTGTCAGGAACATTTTTGATGGATAGGCGGATACACCACTCGATATAGTGTGATTTCCTCGTCTTCATCGGTCGACAATGCCAGCTCCGACCACTTTCATCGATCGGCCATGCTAACATGGACTGTCTTCATTGGTCGGCTTACAGCTCCGACTGCTTTTGCCGGTCGGCTACACCAGCTCAGACTGCCGCCATTGGTCTGCCACATCATATCTGGCCGCCACCATCGGTCGGCCATATGTCAGACTGTCGGCTTCACTCGGTCATCACAACTTCGAGTGATTCCTACTTCATCAGTGGTCGGCAGCTACAACAACCTTGACTGTCTTCTTCACTCGACCTTATCGTCATGAGTTAAGTACCGCTGCCACTCAGACATATTCTAAGTTGAGCGCGACCGACACTCATAATGATGATTGTCTTGGGGGCTTCTTTGAAAAGAAGCACTTTATATCAAATTTATGGTTCATGCTAGAATATATAAATATATGATTTGATGATCTTATGACAGTGGCTTGATGGTCACTCTATCAAATGTGCTTCTTTGATGAGAATTGCATTATCAAAAATGGTTGATGCCATAATCATTCAAAGCATGATTTGATGATCATGTCGCTATCACTTGATGGTCATATACGCAAAATAACGAGCATCACTCGCTGATTGAAGTCAGTCTATAATAGTGAAAATAAAGCTCAAAGATATGAGTGATTACAATTCTTAAGGAAAGGTTACTTAATCATGATTGAAGTCGTGGTAACTTAGTACTTGGCTATGATTGATGTCATAAAGCCTCGTTCATTTGGTTGTGATTGAAGTCACCCGTTTAGAACATAATCATTCGGCTGTGATTGAAGTCACCTGTTTGATTCATAAATCACTCATAGGCCACTCGGCCAAAAACTATGTCATTTGGCTATGATTGATGTCATAAGCTTACGTTCACTCGGATGTGATTGATGTCGCTCGAGTATATCATATAGCACTCGACAATAATTGAAGTCATTGGTTTGAGTCATCTACCACTCAGCGGTGATTGAAATCACTCGACTAAGTCATTTATCACTCGGTAATGATTGATGTCATTCTACTGAGTTATTTATCACTCAGATTTGATGATTTCAGTGATTTCTCCTTAAAGAGAGCCAACACGACTATTCTTGTTTTGGACTCTTGCATTATTTGCAGATTCCAAATGATACAAGAGTCGGGGGCTACACCTAATTAGGTGAGCCAACACGACTATTCTTGTTTTGGACTCTTGCATTATTTGCAGTTTCCAAATGATACAAGAGTCGGGGGCTACACCTAATTAGGTGCACCTACTTGGTGCACCAATTGATTTCTCGAGGATATTTTTAGATCTTTGAGATTCTTACAAGCTCACTGATATAAAGCTGAAGCATTATATATGGCATGAACCAATCGGGAAGCTACTGAAGATTATCATCCAGCTTGCAAGACTCTTGGGGGCTTGTCGATGACCTGTACCCGGGGTACCTCATATAGATGGAAAGTGGAGGTAGACTCCTACTAGGATAAGATCAGTAGACCGACTAGGACTCCGCCATGTAACCCTGTCCCCCCAGATATATAAGGAGGGGCAGGGGTCCTCCTCAAGGGACAAGCCATAGCATTGGACAAGTCGATAATTAGACAAGATGAATTAGATAGATCCCACACGGGACATAGATTAGACACAACTAGATATCGTCATCTAGGTCTACCCTTCTCGTCTAGATCTTTAGATCTAGACATATCAATACAAATACCACAGAACACAGGACATAGGGTTATTATCCTCCGAGAGGTCTGAACCTGTATAAATTGGCATCTTGTGTTACCATCGTCTCTCGATCTCGCGCATACCCCTGTCCTACATATAAATCCTCATAGATGAACAACCCTATGTCTATGGCTGAGATTAAGTCTCGACAGCGAGAGAGAATTTTAGTGTTTGCATGTCCTTTGGTTGGTTTGCTAGTTTGATTGGTGTGATGAGTGTGATTTGAATCTTTTGTAATGAGTGCCGATGTGATGCAAGGCCTATCTTCCAACCACATCCTTATACTATACTTTTACTCCTACCTTATTAGAGATTAGTTAATTGGGGTATCTCTTTATCTATCTTTTTATTTCACACCTCTTTTCCTACTTGACCTTATCATATCCTTGCACTTTACCTATATCTTCCACCCATTTTTGCTTACCGTATCCCGACCTACATCAGATGGTGAGAGGTGGGAACCGCAACATGAACAACAACCATGAGGAACAGGAGCAGCCACCCCCGTAGATCTCCATGGAACAACTCATGCCCATGCAAACACAACTTCTCCAGAACATGCACCAGACCCTGGTGCAGCCACAGCCCAACAATGTCATAGGAGCTGCTCCCCAGCCTAGAGACAAGCTTGGAGATTTCCAACGGACCAAGCCCCCAACTTTCTCTCACTCTGTGGAGCCCATGGATGCAGATGACTGGCTAAAGACTATTGATAAGAAGTTGCAAGTCACTCAATGCAACAACAGGGAGAAGGTGTTGTTTGCCGCACATCAGCTTGTTGGACCCGCTGTTGATTGGTGGGATACTTATGTTGCAGCCCATGAGGAGCCTGGTAGTATTAACTGGCATGAGTTCTAGAACAGCTTTAGGTCTCACCATGTGCCTCAGGGGGTAATAAGGCTGAAGAAGAAGGAGTTCCAGGATCTCAAACAGGGATCCATGACCGTAAGTGAGTATGTTGCTCGTTTCACCTAGTTGTCTAGGTATGCCCCAAGAGAAGTGGACACGGATGAGAAGAAGTGTGAGTGTTTTCTTGATGGGTTGAATGATGGTCTCGCCTATGCACTTGAGGCTCGTAACTATGCGAACTTTCAAGAGATGGTGGATAAAGCTCTAGTCCTGGAGAACAGAAGGTCGAGGATGGATGGCAAGCGCAAGCTAGAGCATCAAGGTCAGCAAGGAGGCAGCAACACTAGGCCTCGCATTGGATCATCTTCTGGTGGACCTGTGTTTCGCTCTGGACAGCGAAGTGGATAGGAAGGAACTCAACCTACAGGTCAGGGTTTTGTCACCCCTCAATGTCAGTTTCAACATCCTAACTCTCAGACGCCTCCCCTGTCAGCTCAAACTCAGCAGAGGACTAATGGCAATCAAACCCCAATGACCAATAGGAACTGCTATAGGTGTGGAGAAAAGGGTCACTTTGCTAACCAATGCCCCAATCCGCAGATGCGCCAACTTCCAACCCAAGATGTTGCCCCAACACCCAATCGCAATGGAAACTTTGCCCCGACAACAGCCAGGCATAACTATGCTAGAGGTTGAGTCAACCAGGTTGCTCTTGAAGATGCTCAGGAATCTCCAGACATTGTTCTTGGTATGTTACTCGTGAACTCAAACCCCGCTGTAGTTTTGTTTGATTTTGGAGCATCACATTCATTCATATCATCCAAATATGTGGCCAAGCACAACATTCCCATCACCTTGCTCTAGAATAAGATGATAGTTAGTTCACCTAGAGGGGAATTGAAAGCAGAACATGGATGTCATAAATTATGTGTTAGCATAAGGGGGTAGACTTTATTACGAGTTTCATCATTTTCTAAGGGTATAGATGTGATACTAGGAATAGATTTGTTAACCAAGCATAAGGGAATCATAGATTGTGCAAGAAAGGCTGTCAAGTTGACACATCCTAATGGAGTAGAGGTGGAATATGTGACAACAGCATTGCCACACGACAAGGAAAGGTTAGACAAGGATGCACCCAACAAAGTGAGAGCTCAGTTTCCTTCTTTTCTTTCCGATCCTGTCCGAATCTCGGGACGAGATTCCTTTTAAGGGGGGTAGGTTTGTAACACCCTGATTTTTCAAAATTTCGAATATTTGAAAATTTTCTATAAGTAATTAAGTTATTAATATTTTGCTAAGAAAAAGAACTATATTCTAAAGAAAATAACTAAATATAGGTAATTTTTAGAAATTTTGTTTGTTGCAGTTATGTTGATTAATAGTTTTAGGATTTTATTGTGTGTAAAAACCTATTTGAAAATTCGATTAGAAATTGTTTTGGATTTGTTTTGAAAATAGGAATAGAATGGGAAGAAGAAAAGAAAAAGAGAAAAGAAAAACCCTCTCAGCTTTGGGCCTCTCCCTCCTTCCGGCCCAGCCTCCTCCTCTCCCTCATTTTCCCTCTCTCCCCTTCGGCCATGGGCCAAATCCCCCGAGGCCTAGTTCCCCCTCGTCTCTTCTCCCCCTCTCCCCTCCCCCCCCCCCCCCCCCCCCCGTTCTCCCTCTCTTTCGGCCTGTTAGGCCTAGCCGCCCCTCTCCTCCCCCTTCTTCCCCCGCATGGGCGAAACCCAACCACGCGTGCAGCGCCCCATTCCACGTCGCACCCTGGCCTCGCCGCGGCCCAGCCCCGCCGCGCGCCTCCCTCCCCTAAACCCTAGCCGCGCTCACGCCGCCGCCGTCACCTCAGCATGCGCGCACCACCACCTAGGGCACCGCACCCTATAAAAGGGTGGGTCCCACACCTCATGCCACTCTTCATCCCACCGCGCACCGCCTTTCCCCTCTCGCTGCCGCCGCGCTCCCCCGCCGACGTCGGCCTCATAGCCGACGCATCCCGCCGCCGGAGAGCCGCCTCCCCAGCCTTCCTCGCCATGCGCGAACTCCCCTGGTGAGCCTCCTCCGCATCACCGCCTCCTTGCACCCCTCCCCGTCGGCCCTCGCTCGCTGGCACGCCTCCCCGGCGAAGCTCCGGCAGCCTTCAATGGCCGCCACCGTGCCTGGTCCATGGTGGACCGTGGGCCTCCTGGTCCACAAGCCCTGTGGACCTAGTCCACGGGATTATATATTTTATTTTATTTTTATTTTTTTATTTATTATTGTTAACATTTATTTATTTATTATTATTTTAGTTATCAGTGATTTACGATTAGGCCCCTGTATTATGTTTAAATAAGATTTTAGCCCCTGTTTTTTGGTAGAACCCTAGAAAAATTATATTTAGGCCCCTGAGCTTATGATTAATTATTTTCTAGACCTATATTTTTTTTAGCAAAGCCCCTAGCCTTTTCCTAAATTATATTTTAGCCCCTAAATTTTATAAAAACATCCTTGTACATATTTTTAATTATATTTTAATCTTGTAATTTTACAAAAACAACCTTATACCTTCTAGTAATTTTATTTTAACCCTAATTTTTTATAAGTAATAATTAGGATGGGCATTTTACACTTAGGCCCCTATACTTATTTCTAATTATGTTTTAGTCCTATCTTTTTACACCTAAGCCCCTGAACTTTTCCAAAATTACTTTCTAGTCCGTAGATTTTATACATAATATATTTTCACCATGATATTTTACAAGTTAGTCCCTATACTTTTTATAAATTACATTTTGGTCCTTAGAATTTTCATAAATTATATTTTACATGTACATTTTACACTTTAGCCCTTTCATTTTTCTAGAATTATTTTTAGGCCCTTTAAATGTTTGTTTTTACTATTTTTAACCCAAGAACTTTAAACTTTCGTAACTTTTTGCTCGTAACTCAGATTGAGGCGATTCTTGCGCTCACGCGACCGTAGCAGCACGTACTGTTTCATATAGTGTTTTCATTGTTGTTTGTTACTGTGTGGTGTGTTCTTTCTTAGTTTGTTTGTATGCTTGTGTTTCCGGTGTGACGATGAGTAGACGAACCGCTGTTAGAAAACTTCCGGGAACTCCATCTTGAAGACTTTGAGCAGCAGCAAAGGGAACCAAGCAAGTGTCCTTGATGCATATTGAAGCTATATTTTACATTCTCTATCTCTATGCATGCTTGTTAATATTGAATCCCATATGTCATATCCTGTTCCATATTATTCCTTGTCGCCTGGGTTCTGGTGTAGCTTATTAGTATGGGTACGTCATGCTTAGTTTGCTATGTCGGGAATAGAAGTGTCTATTGTTAATCTTGACTAATAATTTCACTTTAAATAATGATCACATGGGATGGGTAATCCTTCGTAGCAACCTGGAACCTAGGTGATCCAAGCAGGAGGATGGCAAGGATGGTGCGGGTATGCACGTGTACTCGGTATAGTACTGTGGGATTGTGGTGGTACCTGCTTGGGATCACAAGAGTAGTTTGTGGAGTGGCCACCCAGGAAAACAGCGCAAAGCACAGGGCTGATATGGGTAGGCTTGGTTTAGTATCGAGATGTCTTCCCAGTTCTGAGAGCAGTCGAGGAAGGAGGACGGGACGGTTTAATCTCGGACTCAGGCGATGGACGGTTTACTCCTAGCCACGACGCCAGAGGGGGCTTCTATAGGAACAATTTAATTCCACAGCGGTGAAACCTTAGCGTGGATTGTTTGCAAGCTGGGGAGTGCTCTGAAAGACCTTGTGGTGATCTCTTGGCCTCACATCTATGGTAGTGTGATTTGGGCTATGGAGACTCTCTAGTCACTGCATAGTGATGAAATCACCAACCTGTGGATAAAGTTGTGCAACCTCTGCAGAGTGTAAAACTGTTATAACAGCCGTGCTCACGGTTAGGAGCATCCTGGATCCTCACACATTTAGGAAGGTGGTTTATGGGTGGACTTGGTGGGTAGCCAAGTTTGGTTTGGGCGGTGTAATGCTTGGTTTGCTACAGGCGGTGTAACCTGTAGTGTGGTCTCATATGGGCAGTTTAACCCATGGTTTGCTACAAGCGGTGTAACCTATAGTGTGGTTTCCTATGGGCAGTTTAACCCATGGTTGGTTACAGGTGGTTTAACCTGTAGTGTTGGATAGATGAGATAACTGGTGGGAACTTTTCACCTAGTAAGTAGGAGTGCTTTTCAAATGGTCTTAGGTGTAGTGCTCATTTGTGCAAATGAACCATTGTGTTAGCCATTCTTCTATTAAGCTTGCATGTCATATTTTCCCCCACTTGCTGAGTATGGCATGTGCTTACCCTTGCTATTTCTCTTTGTTGTTGTACTATGAACTGCTGCTCAGAAGATGGAGATATGGACTATATTGATGAAGACTACTACTAGGTGTGCGTGCCCCCAGTCGATTGCCTGTGGTGTTATGGTGTCTTTCGTTGTTGTTTTACGAGAGAGTCATCCTTAGTCTTTAAAGACAATTATTTATGTAATAATGGTACGCTTTATTAATGACATTAGTTACACTATTATTCACTTTACTGTCGATATGTGTGAAACTTGTTCCTGGGCACACATATGATAAGCACTTGGTTTTGTCCTTAAAACCGGGTGTGACAGCTACCTTGCCATCTGCCTTACTCTTATTCTCATATCTCTTCCTAACATCAAAACCTGTGCGACCTCCGTATATCAGCCAAAATTTCCATGCCTCATTTGGACTAGTAAACGTCATGCCAACATGAGGAACCCAACTAGGACTTGTGCTATCTCTAAAAAAACATTTGTACAAGAGTATTAAAATGCAATGATCAAAGAAGTATTGATCTGACTTGCATTGCTTACTTATTTGAAGTCTCTGTCACAGGTATCGATTTTGTTTGTCCATGTACTTGTTTTTCCACTTGTGTTGTCTGGTGTGACGATCCAGATTGCAACATCCTTCTTGCCTGAGATCTTCAACATGAGAGTTTGTGATGAGGAAGGAGTTGTTGGAGAAAAGAAACGAGATGTGGAAGGAGTTGTAGAGGCGTCGATGTGTTGGCGGCGGCTTTTGGCGGCAAAATTACAATATACTTAATACTAGTCTCTGTTTATTTCCCACCTAGACGTGGGACCTGGGTTAATCTCCATCCAAACAGCTGCCTTAATCCAGGGATTTGATAGGCCATGCAGCAGGTATTAGCAGAAGTCTCGTGATCTCTCTCAGCAACGTTGGTTGGATGATGAAGGGCAACGATTGAGTATGGCAAAGTTTGCCATAGATAAGGCCAAGGCAGAGGATACGGGTCCCTATGGATCCTTGGAGACATTATTACCTCATTCATAGTGTCACAGATGATTGATAAGAAATGTTGAGTTCCATTATTGCAATCTAGGAATTTTATTATATTTGCTGGAGTTTATGTTTCTGTTTGTGATCCATTGATGTTTATGATAGTATAATTGAACCTATCTTTGTATTCCTGCCTGTGATCATGTGATGTTTATGTTTGTCCTATGTTCATGGATAACACACACACACACACACACACACACACACACACACACACTACCCAATATAAGCACCCCACACATCTCCCCTCCGGCTACAACACACTGGCCATCATGTGTTTCAATCGGATCCAAGCACTAAGAAAAAGAAGTATACTAGCCATTACAGATCTTTGAGAATGGCGATCCCATGATATGATTGTCATCTCATCAGATGAGGAGGTGATCAGTACATCATGGTACAAGGGAATGAAGAGGTAAAAGAAGATGTGGAGTTGTCGGAGGAGCCACAAGATTGGCTCCCCGATGCCTGGGCTATGGAGATCTACCGTAATGATGATGGAGAGCGATCTGTTGGCTAGACTCCAACAATTGGTATTAGAGCTTTGTGTTCATGGCGGGCGACGACGATATGAAGACTCCTCCGGCCTTGCCGAAGAAGCCGTCTGGTGACAAGGGCGGCGATAACACCAAGAGCAGCGGCAAGGGGGAGATGGTGCGCGTCATCCGGGAATTCGGTGGGACGCCGAGCTAGCCCATGCTGACCAAGACCCACTACACGCCGAGCTGGTCATGAAGTTGAAGATGCAGGCCCAAAATTTGTGGGATACAATCAAGCCCGGCGGCGTGTCGCTGCAGGAGGACCGCATGGCGCTCGACGCCATCACGAGCGCCGTGCCGACGAAGATGGTTGCATCGCTGGCTGTGAAGGCGACCGCGCTAGAGGCGTGGAACGCGGTGAAGGAGCGGCACATCGGCAGCGAGCAGGTGCAGAAGATGGAGGCGCAACATCTTCTCCGACAATTTGAGACCATCCGCTTCAATGACAGCGAGGGTGTGAACGACTTCACGCTTCGGCTATAGAACATCATCGCGGCACTGGAGACGGTGGGGGAGACGATCCCGCTGCGGAGGGTGGTGGAGAAGCTCTTGCGGGTCGTCCCCAAGTCGCTCCGGCAGGTGGCCGTGGCGATCCAATTGATGGCGGACCTCGCAATGCTATCGCTACAGGACGCTAGTGGGCGACTGCGTGCAGCGCAGGAAGCTGAGGCCAAGGATGAAGGGCCGCCGCCTCCGGGAGCTGACGGCAGACTCTACCTCACCATGGACCAGTGAGATGCGCGCCGGTGAGAACGCCGTGAGAAGAAATGTGCCCGCGGCGGCGACGGACGTGACAAGAAGGGATGCCATAGCGGCAGCCGTGAAGATGACAGCAGCGGCGACGACGACGGAGCGAGCAGTGTCCGCTATGGTGCAAGCGGTGTTAGGGAACGGGTAGGCTATGATAGCATATAAAATTTCTAACGTTCAACCACAAAACCTTGCAAGAGGGGATCATGGATCATTACTACTAGACGCGCAGGCGGAGCGGAAGCGAGGGTTAGAGAAGCTCGTCTAACGTAGTCGCGCGTCGGTGTAGAGGAAGTAGTTGATCAATGTCTCCTCCTAGTCCAGCCGTCCGGCACCGCAGCAACAGCAGCGCCTCCTCGCGGTATCCACACGTACAGGGTTGGAGCACTGTGCGTGGCATGCTAGCACCGGCAACACGGTTAGGGTTTGTGGGTGAGAGAGAGAGAGGAGCGTGGCGGCTAGGGTTATGGACTGGTGGGTTACATGCACCCCTTGCCCCGCCTCCACTTATATAGACCCTTCTAATGGGCCTCGATAAGTTGGCCCATTAGTGGACTAATCCCTCATGGATCAACATCCGTATGACCCTCACATACGAATCAAATCCGTAATGTCTCTTGGGCATATCTCCAACAATCTCCCACTTGCACTAGAGACAATCACATAGGCAAGCGATGTTCCAACCCGTTAAGTGTGTGACCCGTTAGGTTCATATGTACATGAGAATGATGTGAAAACCCCTTTTCAAATCATAAATCAATAGCGGCACCTAGCAGCACATACTGATTCTCGTGTACACATAAAGATCATATCGGCTGAACCTTTGACATACGCATTCAGCGATCCCTTTGCCTCACGATATCAGTCAAGCTCAAGGCGAGATACGTGCCATCCCTGTGATAGCTCGACGATTCACTCGAACATCTAGTGGATTTATCATGACTAACTCTTAGTCATCGTGATTAACTTTTAATCACATTGGCATGGCCATGCACTTTTAAATCCATCTGACTCGAGGGGCCCAGAGATATCTCTCCTGTTATTAGGAGGGGCAAATTCCGTCTTGACCGCTCACATCCCACGACATGTTTCATAACATACCCGAAAGCTACCTTTATGACTATCCAGTTACGGAGTAGTGTTTGGTAACCCCTAAGTATGCTACTACGCATTCTGGAAATCAATGATGATCTCAGGTCTAAGGATCCCGAAGGTACATCATTCAAGACACCGACTGATGGCACAAATATAACATCTTGGCAGAGTCTTTTAGTGGGTCAATCCAACACCATGTTCTCCAACATGTGTCCACATTATTGATTTGATATCTCCATATCAATGATCTGTGAAACATGATCATCAACCAATACATGTGCTAGTCCATGAATCATTGTTGTCCCACATAATGATTAGGAAGTAGGGATCATTTAGGATAATATTATAAAAAACAATGAGTTTCACAAACAAGTCACGTACTTGTCAATCAATGCAATAATTATTATCCATGGAATAGAATAACACTTTATTCAATCACACATAAACATAGACATTACACAATCTCTCATACATTAATCATGCAGATATCTAATACCCATGGATCTCATATGTGCCTCATGCTTGGGCTGAGAGAGAGGCTTTGTCAATGGATCAGCGATGTTTGAATCCGTGTGCACCTTGCATATCTTTACATCACCTCGAGCGACAATGTCCCGGATGAGGTGATAATGCCGTAGTATGTGTTTGTTCTTTTGATGCGCTCTAGGCTCCTTGGCTTGCACAATGGCACCACTATTGTCACAATAGAGATCCACTGGACTGGACGCACTAGGAACCACACCCAACTCAGAAATAAATTTTCTGATCCAAACAGCTTCCTTTGCAGCTTCTGAAGCGGCAAGGTACTCGGCCTTCATTGTTGAGTCAGCAACAGTATCTTGCTCGAAACTCTTCCAGCTCACCGCGCCTCCATTGAGGCAAAACACATATCCAGATTGCAATCTCGAATCGTCTTTGTCGGTTTGGAAGCTAGCATTAGTGTAACCATTTACAACGAGCTCTTCCTCACCTCCATAGACTAGGAACATATCCATAGTTCTTCTCAAGTACTTTAGGATATTCTTACTAGCCACCCAGTGAGCTTCTCCTGGGTTTGATTGGAATCTGCTTGTAGCGCTTAGAGCAAAAGCTACATCTGGGCGCGTACATATCATGGCATACATGATGGATCCGATAGCCGAAGCATATGGGATCACTCTCATCTTCTCTATCTCATCAGGTATCGAAGGACACTAAGTCTTGCTAAGAGTAATGCCATGCGACATGGGCAAGAAACCTTTCTTGGAATCTTGCATATTGAACCGTTTCAATACCTTGTCGATGTACGTGTCTTGGCATAATCCAATTAGCCTTTTTGATCTATCTCTATAGATCTTAATGCCCAAATGTAAGCTACCTCTCCTAAGTCTTTCATAGAAAAACTATTTCTCAAAGAAGTCTTAACAGCTTCAAGCATTGGAATATCATTACTGATCAGCAATATGTCATCGACATAAAGGACCAGAAAGACAAGCGCGCTCCCACTAGCCTTTTTGTAAACACAAGGCTCTTCTTCATTTATAATGAAGCCAAACCCTTTGACTACCTCATCAAAACGAAGATTCCAACTCCGAGATGCTTGCTTTAGTCCATAAATGGACTTTTGAAGCTTGCATATTTTCCTAGCATTTTGTGGATCGACAAAACCTTCAGGCTATATCATGTACACATCCTCACTTAGGTTTCCAATAAGGAAAGCCGTTTTGACATCCATTTGCTATATCTCATAATCATAAAATGCGGCAATTGCTAGAAGGATCCGTATAGACTTTAGCATAGCAACGGGCGAGAAGGTCTCGTCATAATCAACCCCTTGAATTTGCTTAAAACCTTTCGCCACTAATCGTGCCTTATAGATGTGAACATTTCCATCCATGTCTATCTTTTTCTTAAAAACCCATTTACACTCAATGGTTTTTACACCATCAGGCAGATCTATCAAGTTCCAAACTTGATTTTCTCTCATGGATTCTAATTCGGATCTCATGGCTCCAAGCCATTTCTCAGAGTCCGGTCCCATCATTGCTTCACTGTAAGTCTTAGGCTCATCATTGTCCAACAATAATATGTTGTGCTGCCCCATGGTTAGGAGCGTGAACTTTTCAGGAGCGCAACGTGCCCTTTCTGACCTACGCGGGGCTGGTGTCTCAACAATTGGTTCAATAACAATTTGTTCATCCAATTGTGGAACAACGGAAGAAGAAACATTTTTTGGAGCTTCTTGAATTTCTTGAAGTTGCACCGTTCTCCCACTTACCCTTTTGGAGAGAAACTCTTTCTCTAGAAAAACACCATTGCGAGCGACAAACACTTTGCCCTCTTCCTGGTTGTAGAAATAATAACCCTTGATTTTCCTAGGGTATCCTACAAAGAAGCATTTATCAGACTTGGAAGAAAGCTTATCAGATGTCATACATTTTACATAAGCCTCACATCCCCAAATCTTAAGAAAAGACAACCCGGGACGCTTCCCAGTCCATATCTCATATGGTGTCCTTTCCACGGATTTAGATGGATCCCTATTAAGTGTGAAAGCGACAGTTTCTATAGCGTATCCCCAGAAGGATAATGGAAGATCACTTTGGCTCATCATAGACCTAACCATGTATAACAAGGTTCGGTTCCTCCATTCGGATACTCCATTCCATTGGGGCGTTCCTGGCGGAGTCTATTGTGGAACAATTCCACATTGCTTTAGATGTTCACCAAATTCATGGCTCAAATATTCACCACCACGATCAGATCGTAGGAGTTTAATAGTCTTGCCCAATTGATTTTGTACTTCATGTTGAAATTCTTTGAACTTTTCAAAGGATTCAGACTTATGCCTCATTAAGTAGATGTAACCATATCTACTAAAGTCGTCGGTAAAAGTTATGAAGTACTGAAAACCACCTCTGGCCGTGCAACTCATTGGTCCACATACATCCGTATGTACAAGTCCCAATAGTTCACTCGCCCTCTCACTACTTCTTGTGAAAGGCGACTTAGTCATTTTGCCAAGTAAACAAGACTAACATGTATCAATTGATTCAAAATCAAAAGAACTTAGAAGACCATCTGTATGGAGCTTCTTTATGCGCTTCTCATTTATATGACCTAAACGACAATGCCAAGTATATGTGGGATTCAAATCATTAGGCCGGAGCCTTTTCGCATCAATGTTATAAATAGGCTTATTCTCCAGATCCAAGTAATATAATCCATTCACCAATGGGCAATTACCATAGAGAATATCATTCAAATAAATGGAACAACACTTGTTCCTTATTATGACCTCATAACCATCATGTTCCTCCAAACACTTTGAAGAAATAATGTTTTTGCCTAAGCCGGGAATGTAATAACAATTATTTAACTCCAAAACTAATCATGATGGTAATGAAAGTGGATAAGTTCCGACGGCCAACGCAGCAACCTTTGCACCATTGCCGACGCGAGCATCCACCTCGCCATTTGCACACTTCCTTGCTTCTTTAAGCCCCTGCAGCGATTTGCATGTATGAATCATTGATCCGGTATCAAATACCCATGAATCATAAGGACGTGTAGCAACATTATAAATTTCAATAACATTGATACCTGAATTAGAAGTGTCTCCACGCTTCTTCTTCAGCTCTTCTAGATAAAGCTTGCAATTCTTCTTCCAATGACCGGTTTTCTTGTAGTGAAAAAGAGGATCAACAGCCGCCGGTTTAGGATTAGGAGCTGCTGCAGGTTTAGGCTTAGTGCTAGAGATCTCATCAGTAGGCTTAGCCTTAGCCTTTCGCTTTCGCTTCTTGCTATCCTTTTGAACCAAGTTAACTTGACTTGGACCAGATTTCTTGATGCTTGCTTCAGCTGTCTTAAGCATCCCATACAACTCAGTCAATGTCTTCTCCATGCTATTCATTTGAAAGTTCAAAATAAAAGGCTCATAGCTCGCGGGAAGCGATTGGAGAATCACATCTGTGGCCAAATCAGGGTGTAGAGCAGCACCAAGTTTCTCCAGATTCTCAATGTAACCAATCATCTTGATCACATGAGGACTGACAGAACCATTTTCAGCTAGCCTGCACGCAAACAAAGACTTTAAGATGTTGTACCTCTCAGACCTTGCTTGGTTCTCAAACATACCACGGAGTCCCTCAATCATATTATGGGCATCCACGTTCTCATATTGCTTCTGAAGCTCAGAGGACATAGTGGCAAGCATGAGATAGCTAACATCAATTGCATCATTGGTATGCTTCTCATACTCCCTTTTCTGAGCGGCAGTAGCATTATCTGGCAGATCATCAGGATAGGGAAGGTCTAGAACATATTCCTTTTTCTCTTTCTTGAGAATAATTCTCAAGTTGCGATACCAATCAATAAAGTTTGTTCCACTAAGCTTCTCTTTTTCAAGAATCGAGCGCAAATTGAAAGTGTTACTAGCGGTTGGTGTCATGATCTACAATAGAAATTATACGAATATAAGCACTATGTAAATATAAAACTCTTATTAAACATTTTAATAAAAATTCATTATTCCACTATATGTTTGGAACCGTTTTCCCTCAAAACGACATATAGTGGTTCAAGATCCATATTCAACTTAGATTCTAGTGAGCTTTGGCATCACTGCTAGAAATCTAGTGACATAGGTAAGCAACACTTTGCTAATCACATCCCTATGTGACTCTTGTTTGTTGGGTAGCGTCACATGCCCCAGCGCCAACATCATCCCCCAAAGCCCAAAACCATTTTGATAGTTTTGTTAATTCAACCAATACTATGCATGTAAATGTTCGACATTTACCCTAATAATTAAGATAGTTGAGATACTCTACTTTGGCAGACATACCATACAACGATCATAATTTTAATAGGTGCAGCTATTGGAAGGGCATATAATTTAATTTTTCTTGAGGGAACCTATTCTAACATGTTAATCATATCCAATATAAATAACACATGAAAGAATAGGATGACAGGAACATCATTACACGCAATCATATTAACTGTAAAATAGTATGACCCTTTCAATTGGTGATCTCCATCTCCATTGCCATCACCATGTCTCCCGTCCCTTCAACCATTATGCTTGAGGCCTCCATGAACTAACACTTAGCTACTATAACTAATAGCTACTAATAAATTATATGAGAATATCAAGCATCACAGGTCGATACGCAGGCCGTTATATAATAATATGACAGCCTCAACCCAGCTGTATTTAAGCATGGCGCGCAAACCATGCAAATCACATACATACATCACATGCATATCTTGGGCCATACCATTCACAACATTCTCTGCAAAAACAAGTTAGGCGAGAAGCGAATGCTAACGTGTGGTTAAAAAGGGGTGTAACAAGTTAGGCAAGAAGCGAATGCTAACGTGTTTTCTATTAGGTTTTCATGAGTAGACTGCGGTATATGATAATGATATTATTGGCTCCTCTACTGACGCACGCAGTTAGTCCCGATGGTGATTCCAGCCGGTAGGGACAAGTCGCGCGCACATGGAGAAGAAACACAAGTAAATCAATAATGCATGTATCGCTATCCGCCCATTACCTTATGAACCTCCCTATCACCATTGATCTAATCAACTCGTACATAAAAATATGTAATAGATCTAATCTAATACATCAGCATATCAACTATATGCACAAGATCCAGATCACAAACTACACAAGGTCGGCTCTGATGCCACTGTTAGGGAACGGGTAGGCTACGATAGCATATAAAATTTCTACCGTTCAACCAGGAAACCTTGCAAGAGGGGATCATGGATCGTTACCACTAGACGCGCAGGCGGAGCATAAGTGAGGGTTGGAGCAGCTCGTCCAACGTAGTCGCGCGTCGGTATAGAGGAAGTAGTCGATCAACGTCTCCTCTTAGTTCAGCCGTCCAGAACCGTAGCAACAGCAGCGCCTCCTCGCGGTATCCACACGTAGGGGGTTGGAGCATCATGCACGACGTGCTAGCACTGGCAACACGGTTAGGGTTTGTGGCGAGAGAGAGAGGAGCGCAGCGGCTAGGGTTATGGACTGGTGGGTTACACGCACCCCTTGCCCCGCCTTCACTTATATAGACCCTTCTAATGGGCCTCGACAAGTTGGCTCATTAGTGGACTAATCCCTCACGGATCAATATCCATATTACCCTCACATATGAATCAAATCCGTAATGTCTCTTGGGCATATCTCCAACAAGCGGGCATCATCGTAGCTCCGGCAAGGGGCGGTGCTTCAACTGTGGCGTCTGCGGCCACTTCTCAAGGGAGTGCACGAAGCCACGGAAGGAGAAGGCACTGCTCGCCGACGTCGACGAAGGCGACGCTCCTGTAGGGCAGGACGTGCTGCAGGGTCATGATTTAGGGGGAGATTGTTAGTAATAAACCATGCCATGGTTAGTGTCTGGCGTGCATCGTTTGTGTATTGTGTGTGTCACGCGTGTGTGCGTGCGTTCACGTTAGTTAGTTTGTTATGATTGATCGACTTCTAGTCTAGGGGGTCAGTAGTGACTAGTGTCCATCGATGCACAAGTATGAGCTCAGGTTGGCACCATGGATAGTGTTCGAGTCGTAATGCCGGTGTGGCCACATTCCAGGATGGGACGGCGTGTGCGCGCACGTTCTGGCAAGGTGGAGCAGAATCTGTTAGTGCAGGTGTGGCCATGGGAGCTGCGGGCATCAAAAGCGGAAGAGATCACGTTGAGCCGTGCGAGTGGAGATGAAGACCGAGTCTCATGGAGGAGTTTGTTGGCTTGGAGCGTGGGATGTTCGGGTCGCCAGGAGAGCGCGTTCGTGCACGTGAAGCTTGCCGTGTTGGCTTGGAGCATGGGATGTTCGGGTCGCCAGGAGAGCACGTTCGTGCGCTTGAAGCTTGCCGTGGTGAATCGTGTGGGCGCTGCGACGCCGCTGGGCTATATATGGCCACGATGTAATCCTTGTACCAGTTGAGTCGAGTCCATCAGAGCAATAGAGTGCCAACATACAGGCCGTTCGTCGCCAGTTGTGTGTGTACTATTCATTGTCTTCTACCTCCGTCCGGCATGAGAAAGAGAGCGATTTGTAGGCTAGACTCCAACAGATGGCACTTCAATAAGGTAGCATCTGAATGGAAGTGTTATTTGGATCAGTTAAGCAGGCAATTCTATGTCACTTGCATCAAGCTATGGTATGAGTGTTTTAATTGATTCCATCTGAATAGAAGTGTTGAAATTGTTGCTATATGTTGGGCATTTGAGCAGACTATTATATTAATATTTAATACTAGAATCATTTGAAGGTAGAAAGTTCTGTCATGATCTTAGCTTGTTTTTTGTCTTTGTAATTTGGTAAAATTTATAATGTGGAGATGGAAAATTGGTCCATCATTCAATACATCGGCATCCGTATAATATATTTTTGAATGCCTGGCCCGACTAAATTCAGTCTGGCCCGATGGAGATCAACAAAGCAAACAACACATGGGTTTGATTCCAAACCTAGAAAAGGCCTGGTCCACTAAGGGCAAATAACAATAAAACAAAATTAAATAGACAATATATATCATAATAACACAGTGGGTCACATACCACGTGGTAAGCCGTTCGTTTGTTAGGGCACTTCACAGGTTCAAACACAAGCAGCCGTAGCAATATTTCTGACTTGATGGGCCGCTCAGGTGCCATGAATACAGATTGAGAAAAGAAAAATGTTAATCATCTCAAAGAGAAAGTATCCAATTGTGACAGATTGCACAATCAAGTGAGTGGACCCTTGCTCAATGACATCTTTGTCTACTGTTCTCACCATGCGCAATTAGTTCCTTGATACTAGCCACGCACATGCGCAGGCCTACAAGTTTAGTGGTATATATCAATCAAATATTGGAAATTGTTAGAAGACATGATCTCTTTTACTCTCAATATTTTATTTATAAACTCTTTGAACCAAACTTTTGGGAGTCATTTTATACTTAGAGATGCTCTAAGTGCGGTTGGGAAGAGGTAGACGATGTGCAGTGACAACTCCTCTATCGCTGATGTCATTGTATCTTCTACTCAGGGTCTTGGAGATCAGCGGCCATGCCTCCACCATATTCTAGCATAATGCTTACACGTGTCTCGGCGTGCTCTCGACTTCCTTGTCCACCCTGTTTCCCACATCCTCCTCCTTGGTGCCACCATGACAGAGGTTGTCATGTTGGCCCCGATTGTATCCATATGATCCTGTAGTGATCATGCCTCTCATCGTAGGCCAAGCTTAAACTTTTCTAACTCATGGAGTCCTTCAACGAGTTCACCTTGCCCATGGTAATGACAAGTGCAAGCTGGCATGACATCAATGTTCAGGACCGGGGATGGGTACCACATGCTCCTCATCATGTATGGTCCCCGATAGGCCTCCATGACATGAATTGTGCTAACTTTTCCCTAATGACGGCCAATGCCTTCTTTTGGGTCCTCTGCCATGGCAACACATAGGTGCTTGTCTTCTTGCACTACATCTGCTGCCTCAACAACTGTGATTATCACTTCTACAAAGGTGCCACACCAAGGTCATCCACCTCCTATTCCTAGCAAGCCCATGTCTCTGCACTCTCTGGACTCATGACATCCTCCTCCTAACACCCAGAGGCCCTTCTCCTAGCGATCAGACTGATGGACTCCATCTACCATACACATGTGCACCTTATGCTCTAGACTGTGTGGAAGAGCCCCTACCAGATGTTGGTTGACATGGTTGTCACTTGTCAGCTGGATGTACTCCATATTGCGCCTTCTTCATGACCACCTCTAAAGTTGAATAACAAAGGTCCTTTGCCGCCATCACTTCCTACTTCAACATCTCTATGGTAGGCCATGTGCTAGTTTGTCAACCCTTCGTGCGTTGAAAAATCTTTGTTCCCTTTAATCACACTGGTAGGCAGTCCCCCTCCCTCCCCCTCCCCTGCTGGTTCCTCTAAACAAATTCTCTTAATGCTTTTGCAGATGCCAGAGCCTCTCATGTGAGTGCATGGGGATTCCAGAATTCACTGGCTGGTCTAGAAAGAATTGCATGCAAAATTTATCTCTCTAAAATATATGATTATTTGGTAATAGAAAATTTGTACATGATTCTCAGGTAAAGATATGATCCACATTGGGTGGGCATTTCATGTTGAAAGAGAGTAAGCTTTCTTAAACTTTCATGGTCAGGTTATGGTTGAGCTCTTCTTAAAAAAAACATGGGAGACTAGATCTTTCCCCTACTGACCAAGAGTTATTGTTTTTTTTTGGGCATGCAATTCTGGAGCAATTGGCTCTTTGATGCTGCAGGTTCTAGGAGTGAGGCAGATGTAATTGATATTTTCATATACAATGAACATTGGTATTTTATTTGCATTGCAGGGACTAGATAAAGTCAAGACAAGGAGGAACCGTGGTATTGAACAACATCCTCTATCCTAATATATTGAAGTATTTTTGGATTTGATCAAGATTCATAGCATCTCTAATGAATCTAGACACAACTATCTAGATATATGGAAGATGTTACAAACCAGGGCACTCTCTCTCCTAGTCTGGAATGATTATACTAAGGGAATAGTAAGTACTCCCTCCGATCATATTTAGATGTTATTTTGGAGTTGGGCACGAGAAATAAGGAGAAGTAAAGATGGGTGCACTGAAAATAAGAAAAAGAGAGATAGAGATAGAGATGTAGTGGAAAAAGAGAATATTATATTGGGAAGAGAGAAAGGTGCATTGGGAAGTAAGAATGACATGTAATTAGAGAAAAGTTGGAAACCTTAGAATGACATATAAATGTGAATGGAGGGAGTATATCATTAAGCACAAAACCATAACACCACCGACCGATGCACTTCTAGGAGTGAGGCCTTATTGAGTACTCGCTCCATTTCAAAATTGTTGTTGCCATTGACTTTTTTTGTTACCTTTAACCATTTATATTATTTAAAAATTGTGTTCAAATATAAAAAGTTATAAGTTACATTTAATTTTATCTAGTGATAAAATAAATCATAATGAGAAAATATATGATATTTTTTTGAATAAGACGAATGGTCAAAGTTGATAAAAAAAAGTCAATGGCGATAACAATTTTGGAATGGAGGGAGTAGGATGCAACATTGTGAAGGCATTGAGTATAATGCTTGCTTGTTACTGTGTTTTAGGATTTATTTTTGAACAATCAATATTAGAATTCTATATCAAACAGTAGTGTGTTGCATGATGCTTGGTGAAAGAGAAAAGCTTATTGCCAAAAACTAAGGGATGTTTAATTACTTGAAAATTGCAATTACAATACGTTGGGGGTGCTTAAAAGCTACCTTTGGTTGTTTGATTTGTAAATATCACTGTAGCAGCCATTTGGTTGCCTGGTTTGTAAATATCACATTAGTGTTATTGGCATGTGCATTATACTAGTATGTACATAGATCCCACACAGTAATAGTTACATCAGATTCTCCTCTCAAGGGAGCCTGCATCAAATCAAATGAAATCGGATCTCAACCACCGCAAGAGACCTCTGGCGGTGATTATAATTTTTGACATGCCCCTAGTGCAGGACGGAGAACATTAGCAGACAATGAGACAATCACATGCATCGCGATCACGATCTGTATAAACTAATACAAGGAAATGCATCAACTTGCACTCACCAGTTACCAAAAATGTCTCAGATCTGCAAGATCGAGAAGCTAGGGAACAAATGAACACGTGATTAGAGTATGGTTACCATGTCCGTCGCGGTGGAAAGGTCTCATTTCCCTGTGCAGTAGCTGTTTAATTTTTTCAAGACCATTGCCACCGCGATTTGAATGCAAAAACAATCTTTCTATGTTCCAACCAAGCTAAGATGACCGAGGAGGCTAAGGCCACGAGGTGACTTTGACATGCGCAGAAGCCACGAGAAAATTACTTCGACCAAATTGGTTGCAAGCTGATCAACCTAGCTAAAAGCTCATGAACATCACTGACACAGGTGCAAAATAAATCAGGGCACGGGCACCCAATTATATTGCACCCGTGACTCGCACTCGTTGCGCTTTGCGGCGCGGCCAGCCGCCACGCCCCCGCACATGCGCGTCCCTGCCCCACGTTTTCTACATGCATGGCTGTTCTTTAGTTGGAATCTTAGCACGTCAAAATTCCGTTGATCCCACGCAGATATCTGGACGATGCGTTTTCCTTGGTGCTTTCTATAGGCCAGTACGTACTCTGCTCGACCTCCTACTTCCTCCACCACCCTTTCCCTTTCGTGTCTCCTATAAATTCACGGTTTCTTCATGGTCCTCTTTGTGTGCCACTGCACTAGCTCAAGTGTGAGTGTCCACCTTCCTCTGGTCTTCTAAGCTCCGAGAGGAAAACGCTGCTGCCAGCCACGAATGGCTTCACCGGAACAGGCACAGGCAGCCGGTGCTGTCTATGAGCCTATTGGCGGCCTCCTGGACCCCCTTCTAGTGAGCGCGGATGGGCATGTTGGTACAACGAAGAAGGCCCGCCATGGTGCCAAGGGCAAGTACTGGCAGGCCGCCGACAAGACAGAGAGGCAGGCGGTGAAGGAGTCCGGTGGTGAGGACGGCCGGGCCCTGCTCTTCCGGAGATATAAGGTCAAGGGCTCCCTCCTGCACCCGTACAGGTACTCCAGCATTGCTAGATTCTCTTGTAAAAGTATACAATTATCGTACATGTTTTTTTAGTACCATGGGAAGAGCATCCAACAAACATGCTCTTGATCTTATATATATTATTGGATACGGTTTGTATTTATATTTTTAGTAGGACCTTGTATATACTTCTCGAATTGAATATTAGTCTTTGCTTGATTTGATCTCATAATTTAACATTCTTCAGGAAAAAACTGTTGACTAGATCATGTACCAATGCAAGCTCTACCTTAGATATACTAATGACTTTTATTTGTATCCTGGAACACTGTTCTTCGTTGCCTATGGGTCACATATACCCAACGAACAAGACCAGATTGATATATACATATTTCTCTCTTCTTGCAGGGCGCTGATCTGCATACGTTTAGTTGCCGTCCTCCTCTTCTTCCTATGGCGCATCAAGCACAACAAGTCCGACGTCATGTGGTTCTGGACGTTGTCAATCGTCGGAGACGTCTGGTTCTGCTTCTCATGGCTCCTCAACCAGCTCCCAAAGTTCAACCCCGTGAAGACCGTCCCTGACCTTGTGGCCCTCAAGCGGCACTGTAACCTCCCTGACGGCACCTCTAGGCTCCCCGGCATCGATGTCTTCGTCACCACTGCCGACCCCATCGATGAGCCCATACTCTATACCCTGAACTGCGTCCTCTCCATCCTTGCTGTCGACTACCCAGTCGACAGGCTCTCCTGCTATCTCTCAGATGATAGTGGGGCGCTGATGCTCTACGAGGCGCTGGTCGAGGTCGGAAAGTTTGCACCTCTGTGGGTTCCATTCTGCCGCAAGTATAGCATCGAGCCAAGAGCACCAGAAAGCTATTTTGAGCAAGTGGCTGTGCCACAGGATGGAAGAGCGACGCAGGATTTCTTGAATGATTAGAGTATGACGAGTTCAAGGTGCGTTTGGACAACCTCGCTGATTCCATCAGCAAGAGATCTGACCTGTACAACAGAATGAGAGATGATGAAGGAGATCAAAAAGCAACTTGGATTGCAAATGGGACGCACTGGCCGGGCACATGGATTGATCCGACAGAAAACCATAGGAAAGGACACCATGCTGGAATTGCTAAGGTACTAATAAACTTCAGATTACTGGTTTCTGTTGTTTAAATAAATATATACCTAAGACAGTTGTGTAATCCACTTGCTTTTGTTTTGTACACGATTTCAGTAATGGGATATTTAATCTTTTCCAATTCAGTATATTATTCCAATAGCTTTGTTCACTTACGGTTTGATTCTTTCTTTAACAGGTTGTGTTGGACCATCCAAGCCGT
The DNA here is from genome assembly GCA_032690845.1 of Eleusine coracana subsp. coracana. Classification (NCBI taxonomy): domain Eukaryota; kingdom Viridiplantae; phylum Streptophyta; class Magnoliopsida; order Poales; family Poaceae; genus Eleusine; species Eleusine coracana. The sequence continues at coordinate 43,902,354 of CM064430.1, forward strand.
GGGCAACATCATGGTTTAGGAAAGAATGCTGAAAGCAGTCCCGGTGACTCTGATGAGCGCCTTCCAATGCTTGTCTATGTCTCGCGAGAAAAACCCAATCTATGACCACAATAAAAAAGCCGGTGCTTTGAACGCGCAATTGCGGGCCTCTGCTCTCCTCTCAAATGGGCAACTCATCATCAACTTTGACTGTGACCACTACATCAATAATTCTCAAGCTCTGAGTGCAGCTGTCTGCTTTATGCTAGATGAACGGGACGGCGATAACACTGCCTTTGTCCAGTTCCCACAACGCTTTGATAATGTTGATCCGACAGACCGCTACGGCAACCACAATCGTGTCTTTTTTGATGGGACGATGCTTGCCCTTAATGGCATGCAGGGTCCCTCATACCTAGGCACTGGTTGTATGTTTCGTCGCTTAGCACTCTATGGCATCGACCCACCCCATTGCCGATCAGATGACATTAAAGTCAATGCTAGTAAGTTTGGTAACTCAACATTCTTCCTAGACTCAGTGTCTAAAGCCCTAAAGCAAGAAAGATCAACCAGACCACCACAACTTGATGATAAATTTTTTGCTGAACTAGATAGGGTTGTGTCATGTGCTTTTGACAAAGGAACTGACTGGGGTAGGGGTGTAGGATATATCTATGACATAGCCACCGAAGATATAGTAACAGGTTTTCGCATCCACGGACAGGGGTGGTCTTCTATGTATTGTACCATGGAGCATGCTGCCTTCTGCGGCACTGCACCAATCAACCTCACTGAGCGCCTCCATCAAATTCTACGTTGGTCTGGTGGGTCTCTAGAGATGTTCTTCTCCCACAACAATCCACTCATTAGTGGCAAGCGGCTACGACTTATTCAGCGTGTCTCCTACCTCAACATGACCATCTACCCAGTGACATCAATCTTCATCCTGATCTATACTCTTAGCCCAGTGATGTGGCTTATTCCTGATGAGGTATACATCCAGAGACCATTTACTAGGTATATCGAGTACCTTCTTGGTGTCATTGTTATGATTCACGCAATTGGTTGGCTCGAGATCAAGTGGTCGGGGATTACTTGGCTGGACTACTGGCGCAATGAACAGTTCTTTATGATAGGCTCAACAAGTGCATACCCTGCAGCTGTGCTTCACATGGCAGTGAATCTCCTCACGAAGAAGGGCATACACTTCAGGGTCACTTCCAAGCAAACAACTGCTGATAACAATGACAAGTTTGCTGACTTGTATGATTTTCGGTGGGTGCCAATGCTATTCCCATCACTGGTGGTTCTGATTTTCAATATTGGTGCCATTGGAGTTGCCCTGGGCAAAACTATGGTATACTTTGGAGTATGGACTGCAGCACGGAAAAAGCACGCAGCAATGGGTCTGCTGTTCAATATATGGGTTGTGTTTCTTCTCTATCCACTTGCACAAGCAATCATGGGGCGGTGGGCGAAGAGGCCTATCATCCTTATAGTCTTGTTGCCGGTTATCGTTGTTCTAGTTACCATGCTGTATGTAGGTCTACATATCTTACTTCAAGATTTTATTCCAATCTAGGTCATAGAAAAACATTGTATTTTCTCATGTAATAATTTCCAAGGAACCATTATGTTCCATTGTTTCAAATAATACATTGTATTCTTATTTGATAGTCATAAAGAATGGTTACCATTACGTTTGAAATGGCTTGTCCATGCAATGCAGTTCAAATAGTGCAAAATCAATTACAGGCCGGTAAGAAAATACAATACATTGAGCAATAATATATTTGTTTTCACATATGGAACGTCTGGTAGTGATGCTAAAGGGGCTGCACCGGTAGGTATTCAGCCCACCACTGAGTTCACATCACTGGAGTGACTAATCCGCGTGGCAGATAGGAGAGCCGCGACGAGTAAGCCCAGTAGTGGTCCTGCTGACATCAGCAGTAGTGGATGCTTATGTCATCATACCTGCTATTGATGAATTTATTTTTAAAAAACTGTTACCTCTAATCTGCTCTACTCTTCTCTTTGCTGTAGACTAGCAAAGTGTCCGTGCGTCTCGGACTATACAAATAAAGATATATGTTCTTATATGCAGAACATGTGTGTTATTCCTTTCTCACTATTTTCCAAAGCTAATTTGTTTTTTTAGGGCAAGTCGCAAGAGCTTATACTGAATCAGCGGTAGGAGTACAATCTCTGGAGAGGGCACCATTAGGAAATCAGGGGCGTGACCTTCCCAATTACAAACATTATTGATCGGAGTAGCAAACTTAGCACAACAATGAGCCACCTCATTTGCTTCTCGATTTACATAGGAAAAGGATAACGAGATAAAACTCCTACCCAGCTCTTGGACATCATGCCAAATACTCGCAATGTCTGACATAGCACCTTCATTTGTTTTCATCATATTGATCACTGTGACATTGTCTGACTCCACAACAAGTTTTGTAGTGCCAAACTGTTTAGCCATTGTCATTCCATCACGGATTGCCATAGCCTCAGCCTGGTAGACATCTTCTATCTGGTCATACCATCTTGTTTGTGCCCTCAATAGGATTCCTCTTGAATTCCTAAAAACAGCACCTGTTCCACCTGTGCACTTTGAAGAGTCGAAGGCAGCATCAGTATTGAGCTTCAGTAGGCAATCATCAGGTGGCTTCCACTTGACACTCAACCGCTCCTTCTTATTTTCCTTCTGGTAGATCTGCCATACATCTTCTACCATTTTAGTCACAAACTTGGCTGCTGCATACGGGATAATTTGTTGGGAACTCTGATTTGTCCCCTTACCTTTACTCTGTAACGTTGCTACAGATGTCATCTACAATACTTGTTGTTCATAACCTCTTTGCAGAAACGAAAGCTATCATTAATGAAAGATAGAAATATGAAACTTAACTAACCATTACCAAAAAGTAGCATAAATAACCTTTGTTTGCTTTTGATCTTTGATATTCTTTGTGCATGTTGTCAAAGTGCAAAAGCTGAAAATGCTGACAAAAAAACTGTAATAAGCAATATATGGCATGCGTGTAGACATGTCAGCAAACCTCGTGTCTACTTGCACATCCAATCTTTAATGGGAATTAATGGCGATTATATTTGATATTGAAAATCATATTGTCAACAAGTACAGATTAGTGAGCATATATTTCACAAACAGGTTACAAAATTAGTGCGTCCATAAGTTGTTTTTGTGCTGCCTTTTGCAGTAGTTATTTTTGTGCTGCCTTTTGCAGTTAAGCTAACCCTACATGCTACTTTCAAAAAATTCAACAAATTATAACATAAATAGTTCAAATGCAATTCTGATCATTCCAAATGTAGGCATAAAAAATACTTATAATATTACTTATCTGATAGGAAAAAAGGACTTACAATATTAATTTGACTGATTTTTTTTAGCCGCCGCTTTCTAAAGGACATGAATGTCTTGATTATAACCTCTTCGTGCACTTGAAAGAAAATATCCCGCTCAATGAATATGACCAAGCGATGATGTTGGCGAGGGTGAGGGTTGAGGCGACAGCATAGTAGGATTCACAATTTCTTCAATTACTCTATGTGGCTCTTGAGTCTGCTCCTCCACAACCGTTTCGACATGAGATGGATTTCAAGCAGCAGCCACTGCATTCGCCTCCTTGGCTATGTCTTTCTGAAAAAGAGGTGCAATGTCTCCGCTGCTTCTCTTTATAGCTGAATTATTCTAAAAAAAACACAATGCTTATATTAGTACTACAATCAATAGTACATAGGAGATATTATACTTATGTAAAAAAGTTACTTGCGATGAAAAAAACTCACTTGTTTCGAAAATTTGACACTTATTGGGTGACCCAATCCGCCTAGCACCTAGTGGCCTGGTCATTAATAAACAAATCACAATCATAACTGATAAGTAACCGGTTATAGCCTTGATTTTGTTAGAAATTTAGGCAAATATGGCATATTTTGGTTCCAAAATATTCTATATATAATAAGATATTGTGTAGCATGAGTGATCTTGTGACAAGGCTGAGAGGCAATGTGTTCATGCCTAATTCACAAATTAGCAAGAATAAAATTGATAACCAGACAAGGTTCAGGGTGTACCTAGAGGCGGGACCACTGCTGGAGGCACAGACGACACTATTCCCAATAGTCATATTGGGCTGCTTGAAGTAGCCGAACTAAGCCGACGCAGGAAGATGTTCGCAATGCAATCTCTCGAACAAACACCAGGAAGTAACCGTTCACGTCGAGATCTCAATCGAAGAAGACGAAGATGAAGTAGATGATCAGGGAGCAGTCGCGCCTTGCTCTCCCTAAAAACCTGATCGCCCGCCTATCCGTGCAGATTGTCGTAGCAGGGCATGGTTCCGGAAGCCTGCTCTCTTGGAGCCTGTTCGCGCAAGTGTTCGAGATGGAGAAGCTAAGAGCAGCAACAACAAAGGAAGGAGACTTTGTGGTTCTGGACCCCTTTCTCTCATGGAGAGAGCCTCCATATTTATAGTCTCACGGAAGGAAGAGAATGAAATGCCATACACTAGTAACTGACACCATGTTAATGCTTTATTATTCTTATTAAGCACAAAGTAACCAACGCCATGCACTAGTGCCTTGTTTATTCTCATTAAGCACATTAGTAACCGGTGCATGCATGAACTGCCATCCTAACTAACCATGAGAGACTAGTAAATGGCATGCACGACTAATTGATCAGCACAAAACACATCATCGTGTGATAGTGCAAGACCATGCCTAATTCCTTCTTAAATACCACCATAGCATTAGTTGTAGACTTGGAATTATAATTAATTGAAAAATAGACCAAAATGTCTAATTATTCCAACAATCCCCACCAAATTCCAAGACACACATCATATGCTCTCAGTTCCAATGTTGTTTGATATACTGGTGTTTTGATGGAGACTGTTAAGTTGAACATCCACCTAGAACAGAGGCTACACTTATCCACAACTGAACAATAGACTATACCTTGAATTGATAGTTTTGTGCGAACAAGTTTTACCAATGTCCAACTGGTACTTGGCCGTCATAAGCATCCCCGCGGGTTCGAGCATATCAGTCATATTCCTGCCCTTTTCGTGAGTATCAAGAGATCATCCAATCTCAAAGAATGTGACTAGCATTCAACTCATATAAGTATGATCCTTATAAGATATTCTATAGGACAACATCTCTACTTACATAAGCCACTTGGAACATATTAAGGTATGAACTAGCCTGCCATACTGAAGATGCATCTAGGATCCCCTAGTGGGTTTTGGTGTACGATGATGAAAGATTAAAATTATGCTAACTTGTTTATGAAGTAAATGTATAGATAATCAAAATTACTGTATAATCCCACATTTACAAGTTGTTGCTTACTCCCAAAAAAAGAAAGTAAAGGATATGGACTCGAAAGCACTTCAATGATTAGTTTTTTAATTTATTTTGAGTCATAGGTATGCCGAACTATAAAGGGGGGTAAAACAAACTTGCTAAGAAGGGAAATGTGTGTGCTCAAGCGTCCAAAAAGTTTTGTGAGAAGTATAGCCAACAAAGCCTTAGAACCAGTCTTTTTCTGAGCCAAATAGAGAGTGAAGGAAGTTCCGTGAGCCCTCTCACGGAAGTTCCATCAGCGTCGGGTTCCCACTTTCTATCTTCCCGAGAGTGACGGAAGTTCCATCAGTGTCGGGTTCTTGCTTGGTGCCTTCCCGAGAGTGATGGAAGTTTCGTCACCCCTTGACGGAAGTTCTGTCACCAGAATCTCCATGGCTCTCACGTAAGTTCTGTGAGCTCATTTCTTGTCAAACCGAGAGTGACGGAAGTTCCGTCACCCCTTGACGGAAGTTCCATCACGACATCTGGCTTCTATCCCAGGCTCGTGTAATGGCTAAATTTGAAATGACAGAAGTTCCATGGGTAAACATGGAAGTTCTATCAGAACCAGAAAAACAGTGTAACGACTAGTTTCTGGAGAGCCCCTATTTATAGCTCACCCCTTCCCCCGTGAGAAGGGTTGGATACCTTGCCATTTCACTCACTCTTCAGCTAGAGCTCTCCCCTCTCACTCCTAGGCTTGTTCTTAAGATTCAAATCAAAGTGAGAGAGATCAAACCACAAAAACATTGAATCCATCCACTCAAAAGCTTGAGCACATCTTTCCCTCCCCATCAAGATTTGATTTGCTTGCTACTCTTGGAGACTTGGTCTCCTAGATGGCTAGGCGTCGCCCTTGAGCTCCCAACTTCGTGTGGTGAGTCGGGGATGTTTGTGAAGGTGTGATTCGCCTCCGGAGGAAAAGAATCAAGTGGAGAAAGAAAGCCGAGCACGATCTTTGTGATTGCTTGGTGGGGAAAAGGGTTGAGAGAGACCCGACCACTTTGTGTGGCTCTTCAATGAGGACATAGGAACTACTTAGTGTGGTTGCCGAACCTCGGGTTAATTCTTGTGTCTCTCTTTACATTCCCGCTTTTATTTTTGTTCTTGCTTATTTCTTTCATACTATTGTACTTGTATCACTTGTTATTTGTGTTGCTAGCTATTCAATCAAGAACTCCAGATTTATATTACTATAGCTTCACTTCCATCAAGTTAGTATCTCCTCCTCTTTGTTATCCGCATTAAGTTCATTGCTTAGAATAGGTTAGTGAGAAGTTCTATCACTTGACAGAACTTCCGCAGTGATGGAAGTTCCATCATTACTGACGAAAGTTCCGTCAGTTCTGGTTATTTGATAAAGCCTTAGTGCTTTTTAGGATTAATTTTTAGATTGCCTATTCACCCCCCCCCCCCCCCCGCTCTAGGAAACTTTCAATTGGTATCAGAGCCGAAATCTTCTACAAGGCTTGAAAGCTTGAAGATTAAAAGATGTCAAAGCCAGGAGAAGGTGACAACCCTCAAGATCTTACTTCGACAAGTAAGGGAAGTGAGTTGCACACTTCCATACCCTTCAATTATGTCGATGTGGCAAATATCCATGGAAGTGGAAGTGGAAGATTGCCTTACTTTGAAGGCAAGGATTTTAGTTGGTACAAGCATTGCATGAAGATGTATCTCATGTCAATTGGTCCACAAATTTGGGAAATTATGGAGAAAGGATACACCTTGGAAGACAAGGACAATCCCACAACCATGGATCAACTCAACATACATCATAACGCTCAAGCGGTGTTGGCCATTCTCTCTTCCTTAAATCCTAAGGAATATTCAAGAGTTGCCAGAATTGAGAATGCCCGGAATATATGGAAGAAACTCATATGTGCTCACGAAGGAGTAGATGTTGTGAAGAAGTCAAGACTTCAAGTTCTCAAGAATCAATTCAACTTCTTCGTGATGAAGAAGGGAGAAGAGCCTCAACAAACTCATGATTGACTCATGGACATTGTAAATGAGAGAAGATCCTGTGGAGACAACATCAAAGATGAGGAGGTCAACTATAAGCTCCTGATGGCTCTTAGAATATGGAATTCCACACTTTGCACCATCATTGAAGAAAAGGATGGTTTTAAGAGCTTCACAATGGATGAAGTCATTGGAAGAATAAATGCTCACAAAAGTCGTGATGATGAGGGCAAGAGAGTGAACGTGCTCATAGGATATGAGAGCACAAGCAAGAAGGACTTGGCGCTCAAAGCCAAGAAGATTCAAGATGATGAAGAGAATGATGATGAAGAAGAAGACGATGAAGAATTTGCCTTATTTGTCAAGAAGTTTGGCAAATCCATGATCAAGAATGGTTTCACCAAGAGAAGCTTTGACAAGGCAAAAGTCAGAAGAACAAATAGAAGATGCTATGAGTGTCATGAACAAGGACACATGATTGCCGATTATCCAAGATTAAATGGCAAGGGTAAGAAAAATGAAAAGTACAACAACAAGACAAAGCCCAACAAGAAGCCATACAACAAGGGACATGCTCACGTTGGCCAAGAGTACATCTCCGATGATGATGATGAAGATGATAAAGGTGGCATTGCTAACATTGCCATTGGCCTACCCCCGGCCAAGAAGTCACTCTTCAACAACCTCACCGATGATTAAGATGATGCCCCCTGATGCTTCATGGCCAAAGAAAGCATGGTAGCTCCTCACACCGATTTCAATCCTTCTTATTGTAGTGATGAAGAGGAGGACTTGGTCCGCTCTATGCATGAAATGGTAAAAATGCTAGATAAGCTACAAAGGGAGTTGGACAATCAAGAAAGAATCATTGATAGACAAGAAGAGTTGCTTGATGGAGTAAGAAGAAAGAACCTTGACCTCACCAAGCAACTTGAGCAAGAGAAGGAGAAGAATGAGACGTTGACCAGGGACCTTACAAAGGTCAATGAGGCAAGTGAATCATGCACTTCAATGACCAAGAAGTATCGAGAAAGGTGCAACTCCTTGCAAGAGGAGAACAAGGCCTTAAGAAAGGCCATTGAAGATCTCAAGACAAACTCACGCTCATTGTTGAAGAAGCTTGAATCCTCTCAAGCTTCAACAAGCAAGGGTTGTGGAATGTGCCACAACATTGATGTTGATATGATTACCAAGCAATGCAATCATTGAGAAGTTAACCAACCAAGTCAATGAGCTCAAGAAGAAAGCTCACGTGGTGACCACAACAAAAATAGTTGGTGAGCCAAGAGCCTCTCATGACAAGAGAGGATTGGGGTATAACAAGAATGCACCCAAAAGAAGGCACAACAAAAGAATCAACTTTGTGCATGAGAACAAGGGAAAGCAAGTGGCGCAAGAAAGCACCATCAAGCCCAAGAATGCTTCCCAAGTCAACAAGGACACCAAGAACTCCACCATATCCTTTGATGATTTTGATGCCTCTTATGTGCTAACCCGTAATGTTTATGGTAGAGTAGTTGCCAAGTCTGTTGGGCCACATGATGCAAGGTGGAAACCTTGTGTGTGGGTGCCCAAAGTTCTTGTATCTAGTGTTAAGGGACCCAAACCAACGTGGGTGCCTTAAACATGTGCTTGATTTCCCTTGTAGGAATACTCCTCCAGTGGTGCAATATGGGTACTTGATAGTGGATGCTCAAATCATATGATCGGAGAGAGATCAATGTTCTCCACACTTGATCATGACAATCTACCGAGTGGAGGCATATCATTTGGAAATAACAACAAGGGAAAGGTAATTGGTCGTGGATGAATTGAAGTCGCCCATGACCTTTCAATTAGTAATGCTTATCTTGTAAATGGTCTAGGATACAACTTAATGTCCGTATCACAACTTTGTGAGATGGGCTGTAGCTGTCTCTTTGACGATGATGGTGTAACCGTCTTTAGGAAGAAAGATTCCTCAATAGCTTTCAAAGGGTATTTAGAGGACAAGATCTATCTTATTGATTTCACCAACAAAGAAGGATCTAACCTAAATACTTGTTTGGTCGCTAAAATTACCTTTGGTTGGCTATGGCATCGCCGGCTAGCTCATGTTGGGATGAGAAATCTTACTAAACTCCTTAAAGGTGGCCATGTCGTTGGACTAAAAGATGTTGCTTTTGAGAAAGACAAAATATGTAGCGCATGTCAAGCTGAAAAGCAAGTAGGAGCGGCACATCCATCAAAGACAATGATGACAATGACAAGACCATTGGAAATGCTCCACATGGACCTATTTGGACTGGTCACCTACATAAGCATTGGCGATGTGACACCCAGGTGTCCCATTTCTTGCTTAGCACAAAATTGCCAAAACAAATTTTGAACTCAAGTATGAGCATGAAATAATAGGAGCAAGTTAAAAATGGAATTTCCTCAAGCCAAAATAAAACCTTGCAAGCAAAAACATTGAAGCAAATTAAATTTCTATAAACCATGGGCCAAATAATTACATTAGAATTATGGTAATAATAAAATAGAATTTTAGGCCAAAAACCAGAATTTTATTCCAAAAGGAAATCAATCAAATAAATGGTTTAACCCTAGAATTGATCTAACTTTAATTAATAATGCTAATTAAATTATTTCTTTTCTGGCCAAATAGACTTCACTAATGAATTGTCGATATTCTAATTAGAGCACCCTCAAAATTTCAGCTTAATTGGACTTAAGGAAGTATTTTAAATCAATTAAAACATAACTAGGGATTCCTTTGCAAGCTTTTCAAAAATCCGAGGACCTTTCTACAAAAATTGCTTGTCTTCTTCCTTCCGTCGCCTCTCCCGCGCGCGTGCTCCACGCGATTCCTCTGCCGCTGCTGCCACCTCGGGACTCGCCGCCGCACTTCCCCGTGCTCTCACTCGCCGCCATCGCGTCATCGCTGCCGCCCAGCCGCTAGCTGCCGTCGAGGCGAGTTACCTTCACCCTGCATGAAGCCGACTCCTCTGCCACCTCGATTATCCCCGCCTGACTGCTCCCGCATTTCCGACCGAAAGCCAGCCCCTCGTGCCCGTTCCGTCGCGTCACTTGCCTGCTCGATCACCCGCTCGCCGCTAGCCGCCGAGAGCCTCGGTCTCTTTCGCCCTTGCCCGATGCCGCCAGGCCTGTCGCCGCGTCCTCGATTTCCGACGACCAGCAACTCCCTATTTCCTCCGCAGACTGCTCCCGCTCGCGCATGATCGCTCCGTCCTGTCACCCCTGCTCCCTTCCGCGCCGCACGCTGCTACCAGCCAAGATCATGAGTTGCTTTTTCCCCTCTGCCACGCTCTGCCTCTGCTGCCGCGCCCGCTCTGCTCCCCACGCTCCCAATGGCTCCCCAAGACCCGATGTTGCTCAAAGCTACGCGCGCGCACCTGCCCCAGTTTCTCGACAAAGAACCCGATTCCTTGGCCTTTAAATACCCCCCTGTTCACTCCCTTCTCTTCCAAACCATTTCCACCATTGCCAGAGCCGACTTCGAGCTCAAACTCCGGGCCACTCACTCCCTCCCGAGCCAAGTCGAGAGCAGCAACAAACGCACCTACCTTCCCGCCGCATTCCCGCGCATAGGCTCGCAAAATCTTCCGGTGAGCTTGGCCAATTTGAAGAATCTCCGGACTCTGCTCCCCGTTGGCCGCCGTTAAGGCAATCTGGAATTCAGGCGATCTGGTGAGCCCCGTCTCCCCTCTCCTCTTTGAAGCAAATCGCAAACTCGTCGCGATCACTCCTGACCCGTCGCTTCTTTGACCCCGTGATCAAGAACACCGGCGTTGAACTTTTCCCCCGCCGACCCCTTCTACGCCGCCGTGTCTGAGCCGCCCCCACGGTGATCCCTATCTTCCGGCCTTCCCCGATGATCGCCGACCTGATGCCGATCCCCTCCGTGCCCCCGTGATGCTGCAGGAGCCGGCCGCAGTCGGTTTGCTGCATCGAGTCCACCCCGCGACGTCACCGGACTTCTACCTTCTGCCGCCTCTCGTCGATGACCACTCTCCGATGAGTTTTCCACTTCGCGAACCCCTCCTTTGTGCTCTCCTTGATGTGCGCATTGTTTTTCCCCTCCCGCGGTGAGGTTTCGTCGCTCACCGTCGCCTGCGGCGAGCCCTCCGGCAAGCCCGGCCGCGCGCCGCCACGCTCCACCGAAGCTGACTGGCAGCTGAGCTGGCGTCCAGTTGGCACTGATGTGGCTGCCATATGGCGCTGACGTGTCAATTGTTTAAACCTAGAAAATACCAGAAAACTGATGGAACTTCAAAAATGCATAGTAAATTCATTTTAAGTCCAAATGACCTCAAATCAATTTTGTTAGCTTCATAATAATGTGCCTTGTTTTAATAAAATAATAACCAACTGCCTCTGTTAATATAATTTAGTTAATTAAATAGCTTGTCCAAACACCAAATAAATCCTTAATAATTCTAGGAATGGAAATTAATTCTGATCTTTTGCATGCACCGTTGTTCCATGTTAATGCATCACCCTGATTTTTGGCTGAGTCAAATCTGCAGTATTTAATATTCTATTAATTAAGTAATGCTTTAACTTGAATAAATTCTAGTAATTAAAATAATACGGTCCAGAGGCTATAACTTGGTAAAAATGCACTTCATACATGTACCTGTTTATGATAAATCACTCAAGTCCAGAATCATCTTGTTACTATTTTAAATTGTTTAATTGTTCTCAAGCTATAACAATCCTAATTAAAATGATCCACACACATGAAATAATGAAAACCTATTTTGTGTCTTTGAAGCATATGGCTTTAAAAACTTGTTAATAAGGTTTTTAACATCAAAACACTAATGCAATATGCATCCATCATTTCGTTGCATTTATCCCATCATTGCATGACGGTATTTCAACACTACCATTAACCCTTGTTCATCAATAGGTAACGACACTCAGGAGCAGGAGCCCGACGTCCAGCAGGGCCAAGAGCCTGAGGACCAAGAGACTATAGTAGCTAACACTTGCGTGGATCCAGGTAAACTCACCTTGCATGTTTCCCAAATGACCTATGTTGCTTTTATTAGAAACTTGGTAGGGTCGGTACAAAAAAGTAGTAATTGATAGTTTTGATAGTTATCCTTACTATAGAATAAGACTTGATCACTAAATGGAACTTATATAAAAGAAGTTTATTTTTGATGTATGGCCGGACAGGGAATTTGCATGTGTAGGTTTGCAGCAACACAAGGGTGTTGGCTGTGGTAGCCCTGTCTTGCCCACCCTAGGACCCGTCCGTGGTCGCCCCCTTGATCAAGTTTTGAATAGTACCGAATGCATGCTAGTTTCATGGGCACTAGTAAACCGATGTAGCAATAAAGACCACTTATATCAAGGACGGTTAAGGTGTGTTGGTCTTGGGACCCCTCGGCTGCGGGAGTGGGCGGTCCATACCATGAAGTACTGCTAGCAGGACGGCATGCCCACTCGACGTCACCACACCCGGGTTTGGATGTGGGTGGTTTTTCTTGTGAAAGGTTGTCATATATGACCTTAATTGGTGCGTATGTGTCATGTTATTCGGGTTTTCCCAGCTGGTGTAAATCAATTGCAATTGCTGTCCCTCGCAGTAATGAGTACTGCTTGTTCACCGCGCCAATCACGTAGTTGCACATGATATCATGGATATGGATTTGTATTGGTTATTACTAGTATATTTTATTGTTCTATTGTTGCACTTATTTTATGTATTGTTTTATTATCTTATTATTGCAACTAATGTTATATTCAGCACAACCCATTTAATCTGAAAATAAAACTTGATAGAGCTAATAGGTTGCTTAGTGCGAGTCCTTTTTAAACAAGCCACCTATTAGAGCCATTGCATGTCTAGGTTTTTGATGGGTAAGTCTTGCTGAGTAATTAGTACTCAGGCTTTATGCTTATGTGGTTTTCAGGTAATGAAGAAATAGAATTGCCTGTAGATGTGTTGCCTTGGGACGTGCAAGTCCCTGAGGGTTGGACTGCCCATTGGGAGTCTGATCTGCCGCCGTAGTGATTGTAAGTGCTGCTAGGGTGTTGATTCTTCGGGCATGAATCATCACCATGCTGTATCGTCGAGCTCATAGATTTTATCATTATTTCGCTTCCGCTGTTTTCAAAACTTCATGAACTTGTAATTCCGCTGCACTTTGATGTAATAATTAAACTTAAATTTAGATCATTGTTGTATTATCAAGTGTCTGCGTTATCAGCACCTTCAGGACCTCGATCCTCCGGGAAGGGGCGCCTCAGCTAGTAGCAGAGCCGTGGTCCATGATAATACAACAATTAAAATGTATTTTAAAAAAAAACTATGATGTTACGTGTGAGGATACGTTAGTATTGCCCCTAGTAGTTATTAGGGTTGGTGACAATGCTAACGGGTTATGCTTGAGTTGGCTTTTAATTGGTTCATCTTTTGGCATTTAAAGTTCGCTCGCAAGGACTGTGGCTTTGCGGGATGATTCCTTCCATGAATCGTTGCCAACATTTTTCATTTTTGGCTCCTTGACAAGTGTTGGAGCGTAGAGTTCACTCACGAGGACTATGGTTTTGCTAGACGGTTTCTTCCATAAACCGTGCCAACTTTTTATTAGTAATGCTCATCAGAATAGGTTTATGAGCATTGGTTCGCTTGCGAGAACCATGGTTTCGCAAGGCGTTTCGTTCCATGAACCATTGTAGAGTTATCCTTATTTTCTTAGTTTCTTTTAATTTAATGTAATGTTTCTGCAATGAGTTTTTCTGCAGGTACACTAGCACCGTTAGTACAACACTTAGTGACTACGTGATGAGTGCGGGTCGTCACCAATTTTCGTGCCGCTAAGTACCGGCAATATAGGTGTGTTTTGTGAGGAACGCTAGGTAATTAAATTGGATTTTGCATCATTGCATTCCTTATAACTTAACTAAAATTTTGTTCTCTCCTTACTTACCCACCTCTGAAATAAAAGTTTGCAAGTTTGATAAGTACAAAATTCAAAATACACATTTGAATTATTAAGTTAACAACAATCTATCAACTCTCTGTTTTTAACACATCCCTGAACTTGCAAAGATCATAAGTCCAGTTCTACTTGGAATTTTCGGGAATACAAACACCATCTGAAAAGCTATGAAAGTCTACTGTAACGTGGTACCAAGAACTAGTTCTGTAGATTTTATTTTCTGGGCACAATACTTGATTTCTAACTGCCGCACAGTCAAGACCAAATCTGTTAAAAATCCATCTTCGTATTAATACCCCTTGAGGCTGGAAAATGGAAAACTAAAAATTTGTTTCTGTATTTTATGAAGTTGAACATGAAATGCACTTCACTTAAGGAAGATTCTGACTCGTTCAGATTTTGCCCTTGTAGATGGCTGAAAACAATTTCCAAGCTCCACCGGGTTGGGAAATCACCGATGGTCTGGAGATCCCTGGGATGATTCAACTCTTTTGGAGTGTCCTTCAGGGTTATGGACATGATATCCCTCCCACCTACGTTGGAAAGACCATTGAGGAGAATGGAATCACTTCCTGTGTAGTCCATGTCGTAGTTCCCACCAACTATTCCTTCTTACAGGCATGGGAGTCATGGACTATCAGTGTCACTGGCGTGGACCTACTCACTACTTGGAGTGTTGCTGCCCTCAAAGCCCTCACTCTGTTTTGCGAACTCCACAAGCATGAGGTCACTGGAACACCGGTAACCTTGATACCCATTGATGATATGGAAGATCCTGAGTGGAACCGTCGTCTGGATTTTGTCTTCGATCCAAACCACCCACTGTATCGCCCAGCGCTACATGTGGTAGAATGTTATGGACTCTCTCTATTTGGCATATGCAAGAACTTGTACCATCAACTGGACATGTTTTAGGCTGCACTTCCGCTTTCCGAAGCTGAAAAGCAAGCCAAGATTCTGGAAATTACAGAATTGAACCAGCAAGTACAAGCGAAGAATGAAGAGATGAATATGATCATCGAAGAGGGTGACCAAGCTATTGGAGATGCTGACATCATGGAGTCTGAAATGCAGGAGCTTCAAGTCAAATTTGACGCCTTCAAGGCTACCCACTTTCCCATCATAGATAATTGGGATGAGATCCCTATAGAGTATGAAAAACAAATGGATGAAGAGATGGAGCAAGCCAAAAATGTTGGTGTAGAGCTGACGGAACCGGGAGCACCAGAAGAACCGTTGGGACCGCCAGAAACCAACGAGCCGATAGTCATAGACCAGGAGTAGATGAGTTGGTCGTATATGAGCCATAGTGCATCCGCAATACCATAGTTAGGCGTCGAGGCATGTATGGATGAGTTAGTGTGATGATTATCCTTTTTAATAACCATGTACCCAACTTTGATTTGTGAAAATGGTTGTCATTTCTTAACCCTTAGAGCACCCATGCAAGTTTTTACACCTATGTCTTATGGAACACTTGGAAGAATGACTAATGTGTAGGGTGTCATTTGCAGCATGGTGCGAACTCGGAATCAGGATGATCCTGAGAGCTCTCAGTAGTGAGCTAATGCTCAGCCTTCGCTAGCAGATGTTCTGGCTGCAGCACTCAGCCAACAGCAGAACGACTCCGAGTTGCTCCGTCGGTTAGTTGATATCACGTCCCATCTGGCTAGACATGGGGCAACCACAACAACAACCAGCCCCGACAGTGCACTTACTCAGACTTTCTGGGTACGCACCCGCCGACCTTCGAGTGTGCCAGAGAGCCCCTGGACGCCGACCACTGGCCGCGTCAGGCCGAGTCTATGTTCGGTCTGCTTGACTGCACTGAGCACCAGAAAGTGCTATTCGCCGCCCAGCAACTCCAGGGCCCTGCTGGTGCCTGGTGGGTGAACCACGTCGCTTCACTACCCGCTGGGACCCGTGTCAAGTGGAATGAGTTTTGAACTACCTTTCGAGCTCATTTCATACCAGCCGGTCTTGTGTAGAGGAAGTTTCAGGAGTTCATGGACCTGAAACAAGGAGGGAGGAATGTCCTCTAGTATTCTGAGGCGTTCAACCATCTTGCTCAGTATGCCACTGAGTATGTCAACACTGAGGACAAGAAGAGGTATGCTTTCCTATGTGGCATGAATGCCGCACTGAAGGAGCGTCTGACCTGGCAGACAACCGACACCTTCAACGACCTGGTCAATGCTGCTATTGTCCAGGCGGGTGCCATGCGCCAAGTTGAGGAAGATGAGCACAAGAGGAAGGCCCCTGCTAGTGCCTCTACTGCCCCACAGCAGCAGTTTGGACAGCGGTACCGAACGTCCCCGCAGCAGCAGTTTTAGCGCCTGAGGCCACAGCAGCAGCAGTACTTTCCGCTCTGAGCACCACAGCAGCAGCAACAACACACTCAGTACCATGCACCCAACCAGCAGCAGGGAAGTCAGAATGCACGTGCTCCCCAACCTGTCAGTCGTGGAGGTAACTACCCATGCTACAACTGTGGTCGCACCGGCCACTTTGCCAGAGAATGTACAACACCTAGGCGTAACAACAACAACAACAATCAGCGCCCTCCACGGAACAAGACTGTGAATGCACCGTCTCGTGGTGCCCAAGTGAACTACACCAGCGCTGACGATATTCCCCAGGGTGATCCCGTGCTGACCGGTATGCTCTCACTCTACCGCCAACCTGTTCTCACTCTTTTCAATTCTGGTGCTACTCATAATTTTATTAGCAGAACTTGTGTGCAAAAACATAATCTCCACACCACCACTATAAATCAGTGCTTTACTGTCCATTCCCCAGCTGGACAAATTCTAGCTAATGAAATAGTAAGCAAGGCTCCACTAGAAATCAATCAGAAAATTTACCCCGCCGATTTTATCATGCTCCATAACCAAGAGATTGACCTAATTATTGGCATGGAGTGGATGAAAACCCATAGAGCCATGTTGGATATAGAGCCCCGTGTGGTCCATTTGAACTCTCCCCTACATGGTCCAGACACCCTTTCTCTTAGCACCATCTCCTCGAGGGATCTGGTTGTCTATCATTTGGGAGGACCATCACTTGAGAACATCCCTATTGTCTGTGAGTATCCTGACGTATTCCCGAAAGATATTTCTGGACTTCCACCTGATCGTGAAGTAGAATTCAAGATTGAGCTTCAGCCAGGAACTTCTCCTATATCCCGACGTCCCTATAAAATGGCTCCAAATGAGCTAGCTGAATTGAAGAAGCAGTTGAATGAGTTGCTAGAAAAAGGATTTATTCGCCCAAGTACTTCACCTTGGGGCTGTCCCGCCATTTTTGTGAAGAAGAAGGAGAAGTCTCTGCGTCTTGTTGTTGATTACCGGCCTCTTAATGAAGTCACCATCAAGAATAAATACCCGCTGCCCCGTATTGATATTCTTTTTGATCAATTGGTTGGTGCCAAGGTCTTTTCCAAAATTGACCTTCGGTTAGGTTATCATCCGATCAAGATCAGAGCGGAAGATATTCCAAAGACTGCATTCTCTACTAGATACGGATTATTCAAATATAAAGTGATGTCCTTTGGATTGACAAATGCGCCTGCCTATTTCATGTATCTCATGAATTCAGTCTTCATGCCAGAGCTAGACAAATTCGTGGTAGTATTCATTGATGACATTCTTATCTATTCGAAGTCCAAGGAAGAACATGTGGAACATCTTTGTATTGTTCTTCAACGTCTACGAGATCACAAGCTGTTTGCGAAATTCAGTAAGTGTGAATTTTGGTTGGACCGTGTGCCCTTCCTTGGTCACATAGTTTCAGCCGAAGGTATCTCTGTAGACCCAAACAAGGTCCAAGATGTGCTAGATTGGAAGCCACCAAAAACCGTCCACCAAGTTCGTAGTTTCCTCGACTAGCTGGATACTATCGGAGGTTCATTCCTAATTTCTCTCGGTTGACCAAACCCATCACCGAGCTGCTGAAAAAGGATAGGAAGTTCAATTGGAGCAACAATTGTGAAGAAGCTTTTCAGAAATTGAAGACATTGTTGACTACAGCCCTATTATTGGCTCAACCAGACATCACCAAGCCGTTTGACATATATTGTGATGCATCTGGGACCGGACTTGGATGTGTGCTTATGCAGGATGGTCGTGTTATTTCCTATGCATCTTGACAACTGAGGAAGCACGAAGAGCACTATCCTACCCATGATTTGGAACTAGCTGCCGTTGTCCTTGCCCTAAAAATTTAGAGGCATTATTTGCTCGGTAATTTAGTACACATCTATACAGATCACAAGAGATTGAAGTA
Organism: Eleusine coracana subsp. coracana; assembly: GCA_032690845.1. Classification (NCBI taxonomy): domain Eukaryota; kingdom Viridiplantae; phylum Streptophyta; class Magnoliopsida; order Poales; family Poaceae; genus Eleusine; species Eleusine coracana. The sequence goes on from CM064430.1 coordinate 43,920,923, forward strand.
CATATTTACTCAGACTGACCTGAACATGAGACAACATCGATGGCTAGAATTAATTAAGGACTATAATCTGGAGATTCATTACCACCCAGGCAAGGCTAATGTGGTCGCCGACGCTCTGAGTCGAAAGATACACTGCAATAATCTAGTGATAGACCGCAGCATTGAAGCGAGTACCACAGAACCCAGCCTACATATATTGCCTGCCCTAGTGATCAACAATCTCAGTATTCATTCCACCATTCGTGATGAGGTCATTGCTGCACAGAAAAGAGATGTTGGAATGAAGTACATTCGGGAGAGCCTTAAGAGTGGCAAGGCAAAATGCTTCACACAAGATTCAGATGGTACTCTGTGGTTCAATAACCGCCTAGTAGTACCCAAGGATTTTGAGCTTCGTCGCAAAATCTTGGATGAAGCACATCACTCTAAGTATTCCATTCATCCTGGAAGTAACAAGATGTACCAGGACCTGAAGAAAAATTTCTGGTGGACCAGAATGAAGAGAGAAGTTGCTCGATACATCATGGAGTGTGACACCTGTCAGAGAGTTAAGGCCGACCATTTGAAACGGGCCAGACTACTTCAGCCATTGAGTATCCCCGCCTGGAAATGGGAAGATATAAGTATGGATTTCATTGTTGGCCTCCCTCTCACATCTCGAAAGCATGATTCGATTTGGGTTGTTGTTGACAGACTCACAAAGTCTGCTCACTTTCTACCAGTAAACACCAGATACAGCGTACGGCAGTATGCAGAACTATACATAGCAAGAATTTTGTGTCTCCATGGAGTACCCAAGACCATTGTTACAGATTGTGGCTCGTAGTTTGTTGCTCGTTTCTGGGAGCAACTGCATGCATCTCTAGGTACTAAGTTGATCCGAAGTTCTGCTTATCATGCCGCTACTGATGGACAAACTGAGCGTGTCAACCAAATCTTGGAAAATATGCTCAGAGCATGTGTCTTAACACATGGTGGTAACTGGGATGAGTATTTACCATATGCAGAATTCTCATACAACAACAGTTACCAAGAGAGTGTAAAAATGTCCCCTTTTGAAGCACACTACGGTGGGAGTTGTAGAACACCGTTGAATTGGTCTAAATCAGGAGAACGAGTAACTTTTGGTCCTCACCTCGTCAAGGATGTAGAAGAAAAGGTTCGGGCAATTCAAGCAAATCTCAAGGCTGCTAAATATTGTCAAGAAAAGTATGCAAACCGACGACGCAGTCCATTGTTTTTCAACAAGAATGATTTTGTCTATCTCTGAGTGTCACCAATGAAGGGCATTCAACGATTTGGAATCAAAGGAAAATTAGCACCCCGCTACATTGGCCCATTTAGAATCTTGGACAGATGTGGTCAAGTCGCCTACAAGCTGGAGCTACCACCAAATCTGTCTGGAGTACATAACATGTTTCATGTGTCTCAACTGAAACAATGTCTCAAACCTCCAATTGATATTGTCTTGGAAGAGTATGATCATCTTCAACCGGACCTGACATACTCCGAGCACCCAATACAAATCCTTGATGAAAAAGAACGCACAACCCGCAAAAGAACCATTAAATTCTATAAAGTGCAATGGACTAATCACTCAGAAGATGAATCCACCTGGGAATCGGAAGAATTTCTGAGTACTCAATACCCGAAATTCTGGTCTTCATTCACATGTAAATTTTTGCCCCTCTCTAGTCTGCTTCATTCTTAATCTTGGGATGAGATTTCTTTAAGGAGGGAGGGCTGTGACACCCAGGTGTCTCATTTCTTGCTTAGCACGAAATTGCCAAAAAAAAATTTTGAACTCAAGTATGAGCATGAAATAATGGGAGCAAGTTAAAAATGGAATTTCCTCAAGCCAAAATAAAACCCTGCAAGCAAAAACTTTGAAGCAAATTAAATTTCTATAAACCATGGGCCAAATAATTACATCAGAATTATGGTAATAATAAAAAAGAATTTTGGGCCAAAAACCAGAATTTTATTCCAAAAGGAAATCAATCAAATAAATGGTTTAACACTAGAATTGATTTAACTTTAATTAATAATTCTAATTAAATTATTTCTTTTCTGGCCAAATAGACTTCACTAATGAATTGTCATATTCTAATTAGCTCACACTCAAAATTTCAGCTTAATTGGACTTAAGGAAGTATTTTAAATCAATTAAAACAGAACTAGGGATTCCTTTGCAAGCTTTTCAAAAATCTGAGAACCTTTCTGCAAAAATTGCTTGTCTTCTTCCTTCCGTCGCCTCTCTTGCGCGCGTGCGCCGCGCGATTCCTCCGCTGCTGTCACCTCGGGACTCGCCGCCGCACTTCCCCGCGCTCTCACTCGCCGCCGTGGCGTCGTCGCTGCCGCCGAGGCGAGTTACCTTCGCCCTGCACGAAGCCGACTCCTCTGCCACCTCGATTCTCCCCACCTGACCGCTCCCGCATTTCTGACCGAAAGCCAGCCCCTCGTGCCCGCTCCGTCGCATCACTTGCCTGCTCGGTCACCCGCTCACCGCTAGCCACCGAGAGCCTCGGTCTCTTTCGCCCCTGCCCGATGCCGCTAGGCCTGCTGCCGCGTCCTCGATTTCCGACGACCAGCAACTCCCTGTTTCCTCCGCAGACTGCTCCCGCCTGCACGTGATCACTCTGTCCTGTCACCCCTGCTCCCTTCCGCGCTGCACGCTGCTACCGGCCAAGATCATGAATTGCTTTTTCCCCTCTGCCGTGCTCTGCCTCTGCTGCCACGCCCGCTCTGCTCCCCGTGCTCCCAACGGCTCCACGAGACCCGACGTTGCTCAAATCTACCCGCGCGCACCTGCCCTAGTTTCTCGACAATGAACCTGAGTCCTTGGCCTTTAAATACCCCCCTGTTCACTCCCTTGTCTTCCAAACCATTTCCGCCATTGCCAGAGCCGACTTCAAGCTCAAACTCCCGGCCACTCACTCCCTCCTGAGCCAAGTCGAGAGCAGCAACAAACACGCCTACCTTCCCGCTGCATTCCCGTGCACTGGCTTGCAAAATTTTCCGGTGAGCTTGGCCAATTTGAAGAATTTCCTGAATCTGCTCCCCGTCGGCCGCCGTCAACACAATCTAGAATTCTGGCGATTCTGGTGAGCCCCGTCTCCCCTCTCCTCTTTGTAGCAAATCGCAAATTCGTCGCGATCTCTCCTGACCCCTTGCTTCTTTGATTTCGTGATCAAGAACGCCGGTGTTGAACTTTTCCCCCGCCGACCCCTTCTACGCCGCCGTGTCCGAGCCGCCCCCACGGTGAGTCCTATCTTCCGGCCTTCCGCGACGATCGCCGACCTAATGCCGATCCCCTCCGTGCCCCCGTGATGCTGTAGGAGCCGGCCGCAGTCGGTTTGCTGCCCCGAGTCCACCCCGCGACATCACCGGACTTCTGCCTTCTGCCGCCTCTCATCGACGACCACTCTTCGGTGACGTGAACCCCTCCTTTGTGCTCTCCTTGATGCGCGCATTGTTTTTGCCTTCCTGCGGTGAGGTTTCGTCGCTCACCGTCGCCTGCGGCGAGCCCTCCGGCAAGCCCCGGCCGCGCGCCGCCACGCTGCAGTGAAGCTGACTGGCAGCTGAGCTGGCGTCCAGTTGGCACTGATGTGGCTGCCACATGGCGCTGACTTGTCAATTGTTTAAATCCAGGAAATACTAGAAAACTGATGGAACTTCAAAATTGCATAGTAAATTAATTTTAAGTCCAAATGACCTCAAATTAATTTTGTTAGCTTCATAATAATGTGCCTTATTTTAATAAAATAATAACCAACTGCCTCTGTTAATATAATTTAGTTAATTAAATAGCTTGTCCAAACACCAAATAAATCCTTAATAATTCTAGGAATGGAAATTAATTCTGATCTTTTGCATGCACTGTTGTTCCATGTTAGTGCATCACCCTGATTTTTGGCTAAGTCAAATATGCAGTATTTAATATTCTATTAATTAAGTAATGCTTTAACTTGAATAAATTCTAGTAATTAAAATAATACTGTCCAGAGGCTATAACTTGGTAAAAATGCACTTCATACAAGTCCCTGTTCATGATAAATCACTCAAGTCCAGAATCATCTTGTTACTATTTTAAATTGTTTAATTGTTCTCAAGCTATAACAATCCTAATTAAAATGATCCACACACATGAAATAATGAAAACCTAATTTGTTTCTTTGAAGCATATGGCTTCGAGAACTTGTTAATAAGGTTGTTAACATCAAAACACTAATGCAATATGCATCCATCATTTCATTGCATTTATCCCATCATTGCATGTAACGGTATTTCAACACTACCATTAACCCTTGTTCATCAATAGGTAATGACACTCAGGAGCAGGAGCCCGACGTCCAGTAGGGCCAAGAGCCTGAGGACCAAGAGACTATAGTAGCTAACACTTGCTTGGATCCAGGCAAGCCCCGGTTTGCATTAGTCTCTTTATAAAGTTTTGCTAGTTTATATCACTACTAGTGTCTATGTTTATTTGTTGCTTTAGGTCATAGGAGTTGCTTGAAACCCACCTTGCATGTTTCCCAAATGACCTATGTTGCTTTTATTAGAAACTTGGTAGGGTCGGTACAAAAATGCTATGCTTAGTAATTGATAGTTTTGACAGTTATCCTTACTATAGAATAAGACTTGATCACTAAATGGAACTTATGTAAAAGAAGTTTATTTTTGATGTATGGCCGATGGGTGTTGGCTGCGGTAGCCCTGTCTTGCCCACCCTTGGACCCGTCCGTGGTCGGCCCCTTGATCAAGTTTTGAACAGTACCGAATGCATGCTAGTTTCATGGGCACTAGTAAACCTATGTAGCATTAAAGACCAGTTATATCAAGGACGGTTAAGGTGCGTTGGTCTTGGGACCCCTCGGCTGCGGGAGTGGGCGGTCCATACCATGAAGTACTGCTAGCAGGACGGCATGCCCACTCGACATCACCACACACGGGTCTAGATGTGGGTGGTTTTTCTTGTGAAAGGTTGTCATATACGACCTTAATTGGTGCGTATGTGTCATGTTATTCGGGTTTTCCTAGCTGGTGTAAATCAATTGCAATTGCTGTCCCTCGCAGTAATGAGTACCGCTTGTTCACCGCGCCAATCACGTAGTTGCACATGATATCATGGATATGGATTTGTATTGGTTATTACTGGTATATTTTATTGTTCTATTGTTGCACTTATTTTATGTATTGTTTCATTATCTTATTGTTGCAACTAAAGTTATATTCAGCACAACCCATTTAATCTAAAAATAAAACTTGATAGAACTAATAGGTTGCTTAGTGCGAGTCCTTTTTAAACAAGCCACCTATTAGAGCCATTGCATGTCTAGGTTTTTGATGGGTAAGTCTTGCTGAGTAATTAGTACTCAGGCTTTATGCTTATGTGGTTTTCAGGTACTGAAGAAATAGAATTGCCTGTAGATATGTTGCCTTGGGACGTGCAAGTCCCTAAGGGTTGGACTGCCCATTGGGAGTCTGATCTGCCGCCGCAGTGAGTGCTGCTAGGGTGTTGATTCTTCGGGCATGAATCATCACCATGATGTATCGTCGAGCTCATAGATTTTTTCGTTATTTCGCTTCCGCTGTTTTCAAAACTTCATGAACTTGTAATTCCGCTGCACTTTGATGTAATAATTAAACTTAAATTTGGATCATTGTTGTATTATCAAGTGTCTGTGTTATCAGCATCTTCGGGATCTCGATCCTCCGGGAAGGGGCGCCTCAGGCGGTAACAAATATGGCCTTGTAATTGTTGATGATTATTCTTGTTTCACTTGGGTATTCTTTTTGAAGGACAAGAGTGAAACATAAGGTATCCTAAAGAAGTTCTTGAGGAGAGCCCAAAATGAGTATGAAGTATAGATTAAGAAAATAAGGAGTGACAATGGAACCGAGTTCAAGAACACACAAGTTGAAGAATATCTTGATGAAGAAGGCATCAAGCACGAATTCTCAGCTCCATACACTCCACAACAAAATGGGGTAGCTGAAAGGAAGAACCTCACACTCATAGAGATGGCAAGAACAATGCTTGATGAGTACAAGACACCGGACACGTTTTGGGCCTAAGCTATCAACACCGCATGCCATGCATCAAATAGATTATATCTTCACAAGATCTTGAAGAAAACACCATCTGAGCTTCTCACTGGTATCCTTCCAAATGTTTCATACTTTCGTGTCTTTGGGAGCAAATGTTTTATTCTTAACAAGGAACCTAAATCCTCTAAGTTTGCTCCTAAGACACATGAAGGTTTTCTCCTTGGATATGGAACTAATGTCTATGCATATCGAGTCTTTAACAATGACACCGGTGTTGTTGAAATCACCCAGGATGTGCAATTTGATGAATCTAATGGCTCTCAAGCAGAGCAAGTTAATCCAAGTGATGTAGGCGATGAAGCTCCTTGTGATGCAATAAGGAATATGGCAATAGGAGAGATAAGACCACAAGACCCAAACTCAAGTAAAAATGAACCATCTTCTTCAAGACAAGATGATCCATCTCCACAAGAGCCACATGATGAACAAGATCAAGGAAGAGACTAAGATCATGGTGACGATCATGGTCAAGGTAACAACCAAGATCAAGCTCAAGATGGTGGGGATAGAGACACTCAAGATGATATCAATCAAGAAGAAGAAGATGCATCTAGGCCAATTCATCCACGAGTATGACAAAGCATTCAAAAGGATCACCCTATTGACAACATTCTTGGAGACATCCAAAAAGGGGTAACTACTAGATCCCGAATGGCGACGTTTTGTCATCATTACTCGTTTGTTTCCTCTATGATACCTCTTAGGGTGGAACAAGCCCTTCAAGACTCGGATTGGGTGATGGCTATGCAAGAAGAGTTGAACAACTTTGAAACAAACAAGGTGTGGTCATAGTGGAGAGACCCAAGAAAAATGTTGTAGGCACAAAACGGGTCTTCCGCAACAAGCAAGATGAGTTTGGTGTGGTGGTGAGAAACAAGGCAAGACTTGTTGCAAAAGGCTACTCACAAGTAGAAGGTTTGGACTTTGGTGAAACTTATGCACCCGTCGCTAGGCTTGAGTCAATTCATATTTTACTTGCCTATGCTACTCACCATGGCTTTAAGCTTTTTGAAATGGACGTGAAAAGTGTATTTCTTAATGGCCCCATTCAAGAAGAGGTGTATGTACAACAAACTCCGGGGTTTGAAGACCCAAAGAAACCAAACCAAGTGTACAAGCTTCACAAAGCTCTCTACGGCCTCAAGCAAGCTCCTAGAGCTTGGTATGTACACCTCAAGGGATACTTGATCGACAAAGGCTTCACAATTGGCAAGGCTGATCCTACTCTCTTCACAAGAAAAGTTGATAATGATTTATTTGTGTGCCAAATATAAGTTGATGATATTATATTTGGTTCTACTAATAAATCTTTTTGTGATGAGTTTGCCAAGATTATGACTAGGAAATTTGAGATGTCCATGATGGGGGAGTTGAAGTTCTTTCTAGGTTTTCAAGTCAAGCAACTTGAAGAAGGAACATTCATAAGTCAAACCATGTACACTCAAGACATACTCAAGAAGTTTGACATGGAAAATGCTAAGCCTAACAAGACTCCCATGAAGACAAATGGACACCTTGGGCTAGATGTAAATGGTAAATCCGTGGATCAGAAGGTATATCGGTCCATGATTGGCTCCTTGATTTATCTTTGTGCATCTAGGCCCGATATCATGCTTAGTGTGCGCATGTGTGCAAGATTCCAAAGTGCTCGTAAGGAAAGTCACCTTGTGGCAGTAAAAAGAATCTTAAGATTTTTAGTTCACAGCCTAAACTTAGGATTATGGTATCCCATGAGCTCCAAGTTCAAGCTAGTTGGTTATTCCAATGCCAATTATGTCGGATGTAAAGCTGATAGGAAGAGTACCTCCAGGACATGCCAATTATTTGGTAGGTCCCTTGTGTCATGGTCATCCAAGAAACAAAATTCCGTTTCCCTATCGATGGCCGAAGTGGAGTATGTTGCAGCCGGAAGTTGTTGTGCATAACTACTTTGGATGCGACAAACTCTGGATACACTATGACCAAAGTTCCACTCCTATGTGACAATGAGAGTGCCATCATGATTGCATATAACCCCATTGATCACAATAGAACTAAGCATATAGATATCCGGCACCACTTCTTGAGAGATCATTCTATAAAGGGGGATATTGATATTAGCTATGTTAGAACCGACAAACAACTAGCCAATATATTTACCAACCCCTAGATGAAGCATTTTGCGAACTTAGGAGTGAACAAAATATTCTTGACTCATCCAACTTGGAGTAGAATCTTGTGCTTTGTTTGGTGTATTGATCATGCAAAATGTCTTTCTCACACCCGGTTTTAAGGACAAAACCAAGTGCTTATCATATGTGTGCCCAGGAACAAGTTTCACACATATCGATAGTAAAGTGAATAACAGTATGACCAATGTCATTAATAAAGCATACCATTATTACATAAATAATTGTCTTTGAAGACTAAATCGACTCTCTCGATAAATAACAACGGAAGGCACCATAACACCACAGGCAATCGACCGGGGGCACGCTCGCCTAGTAGTAGTCTTCGTCAATGTAGTCCATCTCTCCATCTTCTAAGCAGTAGTTTATAGTACAACAAAGGGAAATAACAAGGGTGAGCACATGCCGTACTCAGCAAGTGGGGGAAAATATGACATGAAAGCTTAATAGAAGAAAGGATAACACAATGGTTCATTTGCATAAATTTGCACTACACCTAGGACCATTTGAATTGCACTCCTATTTACTAAGTGAAAAGTTCTCCCAAGTTATCTCATCTATCCAGCACTACAGGTTACGCCGCCTGTACCCAATCATGGGTTAAACCGCCCTTAGGAAACCACACTACAGGTTACACCGCATGTAGCCAACCATGGGTTAAACCGTCCATAGGAAACCACACTAATCATGTGAAAGGTCCATGTCGCTCATGACTGTGAGCACGGCTGTTATAACAGTTTTACACTCTGCAGAGGTTGCACAACTTTACTCAAAGTTTGGTGATTTCATCACTATGCAGTGACTAGAGAGTCTCCATGTTGCCCAAGTCACACTACCGTAGGTGTGAGGCCAAGATATCACCACAAGGTCTTTCAAAGAGCTTCCCAGCTTGCAAACAATGCATGCTAAGGTTTCACCGCTATGGAATTAAACAGTTCCTATAGAAGCCCCCTCTGGCACCGTGGCTAGGAGTAAACCGTCCATCACCTGAGTCCAAGAGTAAACCGTCCCGTCCTCATCTCTCGACTGCCCGCAAAACTTGGAAGACATGTTGGTACTGAACCGAGCCTACCCATATCAACCCCATGCTTTGTGCGGTTTTGATGGTTACACGTTCTATGAACCTACCCTTGTGATCCCAAGCAGGTACCACCACAAACCCACAATACTGTACCGACTACACGTGCATACCCACACCACCATCATCATCCTCCTGCTTGGATCACCCTAGGTTCCATGTTGCTAAAAAGGATTTCCCATCCCTTATGATTATTTTAAAGTGAACCATTGATCAAGATTAACATTAGACACTTCCATTCCCGACAAAGAAAACTAAGCATGACGTACCCATACCAATATACTACACCATAACCCAGGCGACAAGGAATAATATGGAACAGGATGATGACACATAGGATTCAATATTAACAAGCATGCATAGAGATAGAGAGGAATGTAAAACATAGGTTCAATATGCATCAAGGACACTTGCCTGGTTCCCCTTGCTGCTGCTGCTCAAAGTCTTCTGGCTGGAGGTCCTGAAAATTCTCCCACTGCTGGTCATCTACTAACGTCACACCGGAAAGACAAGCATACAAACATACTAAGAAATAATACAACACACAGTAACAAACTACAATGAAAGCTATACTATGAAAAATTATTCGTTGCTACGATCGCGTGAGCGCAAGAATCGCCTCAATCCGAGTTCCGAGTAAAAAGTTATGGCTATTTGAAGTTCAGGGGTCAAAATGTAAAAATAGACAAGGTAAAGGGCCTAAAACATAATTACTGTAAAACAAATATAAGGGCTAAACTATAAAATGTACAACAAAAATATAATTTATGAAAAATTTTGGGACCAAAATGTAATTTATAAAAAATAACAGGGACTAAATTGTAAAAAGTCAGGACTAAAACATAATTACTAATAAGTACAAGGGTGTTTTTATAAAATTACAAGATTAAAATAATTAATCAAAGTTACAGAATGAAAATATAATTATTTTAAAGTCTAGGGACCTAAGCACAAAATTACCCGTTAACAGATAATTAATCAAAATTAAACTTAATTAATTAAATTAATTAAAATAACTCCCTCGACTAGGTCCACGGGGTCGTGGACCGGCGTTGACCCGTGGACCATGGTCCACGGTGGGCCAAAGGCCATTGCCGGCTCAGCGGAGCTCGCGGGAGCGGCGCTCCGGCGCGCGGGGAAGGTGCGGAGGTGGGGCAACAGGGGCGGCGAGGGGAGAGGAGCTCACCGGGGAGGCGTGCGCAAGGCGAGGAGGCCGAAGGTGGCAAGCTTGCGCGGTGGCGCCTCGGCTTACGGTGGCGATTGCAGAGGGCACGCGGGCAACGGCGAGAGGCGGCGACGAATGGGGAAAAGGAGGCGCGGGGAGGCGGGTCAGCCTAATTATAGGCGCGGGCCCCTAGGCCTGGCATGGCGCGCACACCAAGGGTAGCAGCGGTGGCTGGTGACGTGCTAGGGTTAGGTGGGGCGGGTGCGGGCGGCGTGGGGAAGTGGGCTGGGGCGAGCTGGCGGGGCACGTCGGCTTGCTGGGCCGCGGGAGGGGAGGCTCAGGCCGGGGCAGGCCGAGAGGGGAGGGCGGGGAAAAGGGGAGTGGGCCGCGGGAGCTGGCCCAGACGAGGAAGAGGGAGAAGGGGGAAGCGGGGGGTGGAAGGGTCGGCCCAGGAGAGGGGACTCGGCCCAAGTGGCACGGGTTTTTCTAATTTATTTCCCTTTTTCTCTAACCTTTCCAAAAACAAACCAAAATCGATTCCTACTCGGATTTTTAAATACATTTTCCAAGCAATAAAATCCTAATGCAGGTACCAGCATGAATGCAATATTCCAAAATTTTAAAATACCTAAAAATTGAAAAATCAGGGTGTTACAAACCTACCCCCCTTAGGATGAATCTTGTCCTCGAGATTCGGTTGGATCAGAGAAAAGATCGGGAAACTCCTTCTTCAAGTCTTCTTCTCTCTCCCATGTGGCTTCTTCCCGCGAGTGATTGCTCCATTGCACTTTTCATGTGCGATACCTCTTGTTCCGTGTCACTTTCTCTGCCGTTTCTAGAATTTTCACTGGATACTCCTGATATGCGAGATCTTCTCCAACCTCCAAGTCCACTATAGGTACTTGTTCCTCTGGTACGCGTAAGCACTTCTTCAATTGAGAAACGTGGAAAACATCATGCACCTCTGACAACTGTGGAGGTAGATCCAACTGATAAGCCACTTCACCTCTTCGTTCCAAAATCTTGAAAGGACCAATATATCTAGGTGCTAGCTTGCCCCTAACATTAAAACGATGAAGTCCTCTCATAGGAGACACCTTCAGGTATACAAAGTCACCAACCTCAATACTCAAATCCCTACTTCTATGGTCAACATAGCTCTTTTGTCTGGACTACGCGAGCTTGAGGTTTTTCCTAACAATATGAACTTGTCTCTGTGCCTCATGGAGAATTTCTGGTCCAAACACTTGATTTTCTCCGGTCTTGTTCCAAAACAAGGGAGTCCTACACTTCTGACCATACAAAACCTCAAATGGAGACATCTTCAAACTCTCTTGATAACTATTGTTGTAGGAGAACTCTGCATAAGGAAGAGTCTTGTCCCAACTATTACCATACTGTAATGCACATGCTCTCAACATATCCTCAAGGATTTGATTCACCCTTTCAGTCTGTCCGTCCATCAGTGGATGATAAGCTGAGCTAAAGTTTAGCCTAGTATGCATTGACTCATGTAGCTTCTCCCAAAACCTTGAAGTAAATCGAGTTCCTCTATCCGAGATGATCTTCTTGGGCACACCATGTAGACATACAATTCTAGACATGTACAGCTCCGCAAGCTTTGGGCCCTTATACGTAGTCTTGACCGGAATGAAGTGCGCGACCTTAGACAAATGATCCACTATTACCCATATAGAGTCATAGCCATTTTGGGCCCTTGGTAACCCCACAATGAAATCCATACTAATTTGTTCCCATTTCCATTCTGGTATCTTTAATGGTTACAAAAGTCCTGCGGGTCACTGACGTTCTACTTTGACTCGTTGGCAAATATCACATAACGCCACGTATTCAGCAACAGCTCTTTTCATACCATACCACCAATACCGACTCTTAAGGTCATGGTACATCTTAGTACTCCCCGGATGAATCGAGTATGCTAACTCTCTTTTCATACCATACCACCAATACCGACTCTTAAGGTCATGGTACATCTTAGTACTCCCCGGATGAATCGAGTATGCTAACTCATGGGCGTCCCGTAGTATTACTTCCTTGATCTCCTTCACATCTGGCACACAAAGCCTTTCATTGTACCATAATGTTCCCACATCATCTACTGTGAAGCCTGGAGCCTTGTCCTCTGAAATTTGGAGCTTGATCTCCTGTATCTTAGGATCTTCCAATTGTCCCTTCCGAATGTCATGCTCCAGGGTTGAGTCGACTTCCATAGTCACTACCTCAATATTAGCGAGCCATCCCAAGTTAAGCTTCTCAAACTCCTCGCACAATCCTGGCTGCATGTCTATTGCTGCGAGCATACTCAAATGTGACCTCCTACTAAAAGCATCCGCGACAACGTTGGCCTTCCCTGGGTGATAGTTGATATTTAAGTCATAATCCTTGATGAGTTCCAACCATCGACGTTGCCTAAGATTGAGGTCTGGTTGAGTGAATATGTACTTTAAACTCTTGTGGTCCGAATAGATCTCACACCGCTTGCCAATGAGGTAGTGCCTCCATATCTTGAGAGCATGAACCACTACTGCTAACTCCAGGTAATGAGTTGGGTACTTCTCCTCGTGCTTCCTCAATTGCCTCGAAGCATACGTGACCACATGACCTTCTTGCATGAGCACACATTCTAGGCCTTGTCCAGAAGCATCACAATAAATGGAGAAAGGTTTCTCCATATCGGGCATGGTTAGAATTGGTGCTTTCGTCAGTCTCTTCTTCAACTCTTGGAAACTCGCCTCACGCCTAGGCGTCCACACAAAATCCTTTCCCTTCTCCAACAATTCCGTCATAGGCTTGGCTATCTTGGAGAACCCTTCTATGAATCGCCTATAATACCGTGCTAATCCAAGGAATCTTCGGATGTCGGTGACATTCTGGGGCGTATTCCAACTTAACACATTGAAAGTTGCCTAGAGGGGGGGGGGGGGCGAATAGGCAATCTAAAAATAATCCTGAAAATGCACTAAAGGATAATCAAATAGCCAGAAGTGACGGAACTTCCGTTGGGATCGACGGAACTTCCGTCACCACGGAAGTTCTGTCAAATGACAGAACTTCTCACTACCCTTCCTCTAAGCAATGAACAATGCGGATAACAAGGAGAAGAAAACATTAGCTTGGTAGAAGTGAAGCTAATATAATGTAAGCCTAGAATTCTTAAATGAAGACTAGCTACACAATTAACAAATGATACAAGCACAATAATATGAAAGAAATAAACAAGCACAAATATAAGAGCGGGAAAGTAAAGAGAGACACAAGAATTAACCCGAGGTTCGGCAACCACACTAAGTAGTTCCTACATCCTCGTTGAGGAGCCACACAAAGTGGCTGGGTCTCTCTCAACCCTTTTCCCCGCAAAGCAATCACAAAGATCGTGCTTGGATTTCTTTCTCCACTTGATTCTTTTCCTCCGGAGGCGAATCACACCTTCACAAACGTCCCCGACTCACGACACAAAGTTGGGAGTTCAAGGGCGACTCCTAGCCGTCTAGGGAGCAAGTCTCCAAGAGTAACAAGCAAATCAAATCTTGATGGGGAGGGAAAGATGTGCTCAAGCTTTTGAGTGGATGGATTCAATCATTTTGTGTTTAGATCTCTCTCACTTGGATTGGGATTTCAAGAACAAGTCTAGGAGTAAGAGAGGCGACCTCCAGCTGAAGAGTGAGTGAAATGGCAAAGAATCCAACCCTTCCCACGGGGGAAGGGGTACTCTATTTATAGTGAGAGCTCACAAACTAGCCGTTAGTGTATTTTTGGGGTCCTACGGAAAATCCGTGGTTACCCATGGAACTTCCATCAATTCAAATTTAGCCGTTGTAAGGCACTGGCAGAGAGCAAAAGATGCTGTGACGGAACTTCCATCAAAAGGTGATGGAACTTCCATCACTCTCGGTTTGACAAGAAGGAAAGGAGACTCACAGAACTTCCGTGAGAGCCACGGAGGTTCTTGGAGACGGAACTTCCATCGTGGGGTGACGGAACTTCCGTCACTCTCGGTTAGACTGGAAGGAGGCTCACAGAACTTCTGTGAGAGCCATAGAGGTTCTTGGAGAGAGAACTTCCATCATGGGGTGACGGAACTTCCGTCACTCTCGGGTGTGCAGAAGGTTGAAACTCGAGGCTGACGGAACTTCCGTCACTAGGTGACGGAACTTCCGTCACTCTCGGGTTAACATCAAGGCCAGACCCGACGCTGACGGAACTTCCGTGAGAGGACTCATGGAACTTCCGTCACTCTCTGTCTTGCTAAGTAGAAGGTTGATTCTTAGGCTTTGTTGGCTAGGTTTTCAAATGAATTGATTTAGAGCTTGAGCACAGTGTTTCCCTTACTAGCAAGATAAGTTTTACCCCTCTTAATAGTTCGGCACACCTATGACTGAAAACAAAAAGCATAAAAGCTAAACTTGAACCGCTATGAGCCATTTTCTTTTCACTTTTATTGAGGGATAGACTTTCTCACATTAGTGGGTAATTAACTTTTCTCTTGATGATCTGCATATTTTCTTTATAAGCATGTTAGTACAATTTTAATCTTTTGTCATTATTCACCAAAACCCACTAGGGGACCTAGATGCATCTTCAATCTCTCCCTTTTTGGTGGTTGATGACAATAGATTAAAAGAATATAGAAATATAATCAAGTGAGAGAACAACAAAATATAGTGAGGCTCCCCCTAAAGATATGCATGATTCACAAAGACATGTGAAGGAGCTCCCCCTATATTTTGTAAAAAGTGGGGTGCCTAGAAGGTGTACAAGTGTGAAGCAAAGTGATAAAGCAATAAACAATCATCACAACCAAACTATAAATTAGAAGAAACAAGCACCACACATGACATAAGAACAATAGAGTTATTACAAAAGGTTCACAAATATGTTTCACACACAAAGCAAATAGAGAGGGGAACTAGTCCATAGGTTCATCACTATCCTATTACAAAGCCTCTGAAACATCCTTTTCACTCATCTCTCCCCCTTTGGCATCAAGGCACCAAAAAGAATGTGAGGAGGAGGAGATAAGAGAAAGGTACTACTCATCGTCATCGGTGCTGTCATCAGTGTCCTCATCGTCCTCGGCAGCACCCTCTTCTTCGTGGCCTTCGTCCTCGCCTTCTTGTGCATCTTGTGCAGGAGCGGGTGGAGAAGCAAGATCATCCCAATCATAGCCTGTAAGGAGATCCTCAAAGACCGGTGGCTCACCATCGGGCTCACACTCGGAGCCATCCGGAGACACCTCATGGCCTTGAGCTCTTTGGTCTCTCTTGTAGCGCCGCACTTGCTTCTTAATGCGCTTCTTGTTCTCCCAATTTTCCTTAGCATTGAAGCAACAAGCATTCAAGATGCTCTTGAGCATAGCAGCAATGGGTGATGATGGACGGTGGCGAGATGCTTCAGGTGGAGGAGTGGAGGCTGAAGCACGAGGGGCGGCTGCTGCCGCCCTAGCTGCCCATTGATCTGCTAACTCCCTCCGGATAGTCGCATGATTTGGGCAAGTTAGCTTAGGCACACGGGGTCTCAACGGCTGATGCTTGCACTCCTTCTCAAAAATCAATCCAGTCTCAGCCTCAATCATCTTCATAAGATAGGGAGCAAAGGGTAGCACCTTCCGTGTGTCCAAAGAGGCCGAGTAGATCTCCTGAGTAATGAGGTCCATCACACTGAAGGCTGCAGCTCCATCTCTGAATCTAGCAAGAATATTTCTGGAGTGCTCAACAAGAGAAGTGGCATACCTAGCCTTAGGAGCAATAGTCACCCGGAGCAGCCTGTTGAGTGTGAAGAAGAAGTTCTGCATTCCATGAGTAGTGCCCAGATATTTGGGTTGAAGGTCCTCATACATGAATCTCAGCTCAGAGTCCTTCAACACAGGCTCACAGGAGAGCCGATCCCTTGCATCATCTGCCTCAGCATCGTGAAAGAAGAAAGTGGCAAAGCAAGAGGGGGATACCACATATTG
Organism: Eleusine coracana subsp. coracana; assembly: GCA_032690845.1. Classification (NCBI taxonomy): domain Eukaryota; kingdom Viridiplantae; phylum Streptophyta; class Magnoliopsida; order Poales; family Poaceae; genus Eleusine; species Eleusine coracana. The sequence goes on from CM064430.1 coordinate 43,937,419, forward strand.
CACACCTTGTGTCATCCAATGAACATAGCCTCGTCCATCAATGTACAAGGTGGAGTAGAACTGACATATGACCTCCTCATTCCAATCATAAGTAAACCCTATGAGGTCATACACATTCCATGCCTTGCAAGCTCCCACTATCTCATTGAAGGTTGACTCATCCTTGTCCTCCATGTATTTCCAGTCAATCCACTGATGAGATGCCAACCGGTTCTTCCGGTTCGTGTCAATGATCATAGACATGTAGTAGTCTTGGTGAAACCAAGTGAGGAACCAGGGATCACTGGCCTCTTGCGGTATGCAGTGCCTCAACATCCTTCTTGTAGTCCTTGAAATCATGATGAGGGGGGTAGGCGGGAGCATGGACTTGAAGATCCCTCACAATGTTCAAGGGCTCATTGCTTGTTGACTTGCTCTTGCGTGGCTTGGGGCGGGGTTTGTGGTGGGTTTCCTTGACTGGCTTCTTCCCTTTATCAAGTGCCCTTCTAGGAGGAAGAGCGCCTCCTTGACCAACTGAGACTGTTTGAGCCCCGGATCTGCTCCCCTGTCCTATCCTTCTCTTGATCACGACCTTTCTTATCTTGGCAAGTGGTACAGGATCATCGTGGGAGGAGGAGGAATTGTCGGGAGAGGCTTGATGTTCCTCTTCACTTGATTCTTCATGAACGGATGTATCATTGGAGGCAATCTTGGTACGGACCATGGTCACACACCTAAGAGGCATGAAATAAGAGACTAGTTAGGAATGAGTTACAAGTAGGAGTGAGAAGGGAGACAAATTCAGGGCACTAAACTATAGGTGACGGAAGTTCCATGGGGGTCACGGAAGTTCCGTCATGACGGAAGTTACCACGGAACTTCCATCATTTTGCAGTTTGCCCATGAACTTACCCCAAAACTCCCAAATCCTACGGAAAGAGTTCAAATGCTGCATATAGAAGGTAGAACAACCACAAAGGAACTTTTTTACCTAAGCCAAAAGGACTCTAAGGGACATTGGAACATTTGACCTAAGAACCAAGATCTAGGGGTCAAATCTCATACCTAGTGCAATGGAGATGAGAAAGTTGATGGAGATCGCGAAACTTCCATGGGGAAGGTGTTGAATCTCCACCAAATCCAAGGGAAACGCCGGTTGGATCTCTATATCGCCACAAATCACCGCTTAGGGTTTGAGGAGAGGAGAGAGAGGAGAAAATAGAAGAGTGGCCAGTTGGAGGAAGAAGAAAGAAAGGGTGGGGCGACTTAACCAGGGACTAACGGAAGTTCCGTCGTTGGGCGACGGAAGTTCCGTCAGTCTTGGGTTGAGACGCGCTGCAAGCTTCTCTCACGGAAGTTCTTACAGAACTTCCACGCCCAACCTAACCAGGGACTGACGGAAGTTCCGTCAGTCTCGGGTTTAAACACTTCTCAGTCTGTCCTCACGGACGACAGAAGTTCTGTCAAAAGGTCATGGAAGTTCTGTCATTTACAGGAAAGAGGCAATAACTGCTGCAAGATTGAACTTATGGACAAGTTACATATCGAGTGTAAAGCTTGTCTCAACTTGTGAATAGTAACAAATCAACAATCAAAGCTATATTCACAAGTATTGACAATATGATCTAGCGATCAAAGAATTTTGTTTGAAAACAAAGACAATATGAGATTTTTGAAAAGATTTTGGTTTCAAGAAAGATTTTGCATGATCAATACACCAATCAAAGCACAAGATTCTACTCCAAGTTGGATGAGTCAAGAATATTTAGTTCACTCCTAAGTTCACAAAACCGTTTCTCATCTAGGGGTTTGGTAAAAATATCGGCTAGTTGTTTATCGGTTCTAACATAGCTAATATCAATATCCCCCTTTATAGAATGATCTCTCAAGAAGTGGTGCTAGATATCTATATGCTTGGTTCGACTGTGATCAATGAGGTTATATGAAATCATGATATCACTCTCATTGTCACATAGGAGTGAAACTTTGGTCATAGTGTATCCAAAGTCCTTTAGAGTTTGTCGCATCCAAAGTAGTTGGGCACAACAACTTCTGACTGCCACATACTCCGCTTCGGCCGTGGATAAGGCAACGGAATTTTGTTTCTTGGATGACCATGACACAAGGGACCTACCCAAGAATTGGCACATCCCGGAGGTACTTTTTCTATCTACTTTACATCTGGCGTAGTCGGCATCGGAATACCCGACTAGCTTGAACTTGGAGCCCTTGGGATACCACAATCCTAAGTTTGGGGTGTGAACTAAATATCTTAGAATTCTTTTCACCGCCACGAGGTGGCTTTCCTTTGGAGCACTTTGGAATCTTGCACACATGCACACACTAAGCATGATATTGGGCCTAGATGCACAAAGATAAAGCAAGGAGCCAATCATGGAGCGGTATACCTTTTGATCCACGGGTTTACCGTTTACATCTAGCTCAAGGTGTCCATTTGTATTCATGGGAGTCTTGTTAGGTTTAGCATTCTCCATGTCAAACTTCTTGAGTATGTCTTGTGTGTACTTGGTTTGACTTATGAATGTCCCCTCTTCAAGTTGCTTAACTTGAAAGCCTAGAAAGAACTTCAACTCCCCCATCATGGACATCTCAAATTTCCTAGTCATAATCTTGGCAAACTCATCACAAAAAGATTGATTAGTAGAACCAAATATGATGTCATCAACATATATTTGGCAAACAAATAAATCATTGTCAACTTTTGTTGTAAAGAGAGTAGGATCGGCCTTGCCAATTGTGAAGCCCTTATTGATCAAGTATCCCTTGAGGTGTTCATACCAAGCTCGAGGAGCTTGCTTGAGGCCGTAGAGAGCTTTGTGAAGTTTGTACACATGGTTTGGTTTCTTTGGGTCTTCAAACCTCGGAGATTGTTGTACATACACCTCTTCTTGAATAGGGCCATTAAGAAATGCACTTTTCACATCCATTTGAAAAAGCTTAAAGCCATGGTGAGTAGCATAGGCAAGTAAAATACGAATTGACTCAAGCCTAGCTACAGGTGCATAAGTTTCACCAGAGTCCAAACCTTCTACTTGGGAGTAGCCTTTTGCAATGAGCCTTGCCTTGTTTCTCACAATTACACCGTGCTCATCTTGCTTATTGCGGAAAACCCATTTTGTACCTACAACATTTTGCTTGGGTCTCTCCACTAATGACCGCACCTTGTTTATTTCAAAGTTGTTTAACTCTTCTTGCATGGCCATCACCCAATCCGAGTCTTGAAGGGCTTGTTCCACCTTAAGAGGTTCCAAAGAGGAAACAAACGAGTAATGATGACAAAAGGTGGCCATTCGCGATCTAGTAGTTACCCCCTTTTGGATATCTCCAAGAATGTTGTCTACGGGGTGATCCTTTTGAATGCTTTGTCGTACTCGTGGATGAATTGGCCTAGATGCATCTTCTTCTTCTTGACTGATATCATCTTGAGTGTCTCTATCCCCACCATCTTGAGCTTGATCTTGGTTGTTACCTTGACCATGATCGTCACCATGATCTTGGTATCTCCCTTGATCTTGTTCATCATGTGGCTCTTGTGGAGATGGTTCATCTTGTCTTGAGTTTGGGTCTTGTGGTCTTATCTCTCCTATTGCCATGTTCCTTATTGCATCACAAGGAGCTTCATCACCTACATCACTTGGATTTACTTGCTCTACTTGAGAGCCATTAGATCATCAAATTGCACATCCCAGGTGATTTCAACAACACCAGTGTCTTTATTAAAGACTCGATATGCATAGACGTTAGTTCCATATCCAAGGAGAAAACCTTCATGTGTCTTAGGGGCAAACTTAGAGGATTTGGGTTTCTTGTTAAGAATAAAGCATTTGCTCCCAAAGACACGAAAGTATGAAACATTTGGAAGGTTACCGGTGAGAAGCTCATATGGTGTTTTCTTCATGGTCTTGTGAAGATACAGTCTATTTGTTGCATCACATACGGTGTTGATGGCTTCAGCCCAAAAAGTGTCCGGTGTCTTGTAATCATCAAACATTGTTCTTGCCATCTCTATGAGCGTGCGGTTCTTTCTTTCGGCTACCCCATTTTGTTGTGGAGTGTATGGTGTGGAGAATTCATGCTTGATGCCTTCTTCATCAAGGTATTCTTCAACTTGTGTATTCTTGAACTCGGTTCCATTATCACTCCTTATTTTCTTGATCTTCACTTCATACTCATTTTGGGCTCTCCTCAAGAACCTCTTTAGGATACCTTGTGTTTCACTTTTGTCCTTCAAAAAGAATACCCAAGTGAAACAAGAATAATCATCAACAATTACAAGGCCATATTTGTTACCGCCAATGCTTATGTAGGTGACCGGTCCAAATAGATCCATGTGAAGCATTTCCAACGGTCTTGTCGTTGTCATCATTGTTTTTGAGGGATGTCCCACTCCAACTTGCTTTCCGGCTTGACAAGCACTACATATTTTGTCCTTTTCAAAAGCAACATCCGTTAGTCCAACAACGTGACCGCCTTTTAGGAGTTTGGAAAGATTTCTCATCCCAACATGAGCTAGCCGGCGATGCCATAGCCAACCCAAGGTGGTTTTAGCAACCAAACAAGTATTTAGGTTAGATCCCTCTTTGTTGGTAAAATCAACAAGATAGATCTTATCCTCTAAATACCCTTTGAAAGCTATTGAGGAATCTTTCTTCCTAAACACGGTCACCCCATCATCGTCAAAGAGACAACTAAGGCCCATCTCACAAAGTTGTGAAACGGACATCAAGTTGTATCCTAGACCATTCACAAGATAAGCATTACTAATTGAAAGGTCATGGGTGAAGTCAATCCGTCCACGACCAATTACCTTTCCCTTGTTGTCATTTCCAAATGATATGCCTCCACTTGGTAGATTATCATGATCAAGTGTGGAGAACATTGATCTCTCTCCGATCATATGATTTGAGCATCCACTATCAAGCACCCATATTGCCCCACCGGAGGAGTATTCCTATAAAGGAAATCAAGCACGTGTTTTAGGCATCCAAGTTGGTTTGGGTCCCTTAACACTAGACAAAAGAACCTTGGGCACCCACACATAAGGCTTCCACCTTGCATCATGTGGCCCAACAAACTTAGCAATCACTCTACCATAAGAATTACGGGTTAGCACATAAGAGGCATCAAAATCATTAAAGGTTATGGTAGGGATCTTTATATTCTTGTTGACTTGGGAAGCATTCTTGGGCTTAATAGCGTTTTCTTGCACCACTTGCTTTCCCTTGCTTTCATGCACAAAGTTGATATTCTTGTTGTGCCTTCTTTTGGGTACACCATTGTTGTACCCCAATCCTCTCTTGTCATGAGAAGCTCTTGGTTCACCAACCAACCTTGGCGTGGTCTCCACTTGAGCTTTTTTCTTGAGCTCATTGACTTGGTTGGTTAGCTTCTCAATGATTGCATCTTGCTTGGCAATCATATCAACATCAATGTTGTGGCACCTTCCACAACCCTTGGTTGTTGAAGCTTGTGAGGATTCAAGCTTCTTCAATAATGATTGTGATTTTGTCTTGAGATCTTCAATGGCCTTTGTTAGGGACTTGTTCTCCTCTTGCAAGGCATTGCACCTCTCTTGATATTTCTTGGAGGTTGAGGTGCTTGATTCATTTGATTCATTGACTTTTGCAAGTTCTTTGGTCAAGGTCTTGTTCTTCTCCTTTTCTTGCTCTAGTTGCTTGGTGAGCTCTAGATTCTTGCTTTTCTCTTCATCAAGCAACTCTTCTTGCCTATCAATGATCCTCTCTTGATTGTCCAACTCCCTTTGTAGCTTATCTAGCATTTTTACCATTTCATGCATAGAGGGGACCAAATCCTCCTCTTCATCGCTACAATAAGAAGGATTGAAATCGGTGTGAGGAGCTACCTTGCTTTCCGTGGCCATGAAGCAACGAGGGGCATCATCTTCATCATCGGTGAGGTTGTTGAAGAGTGACCTTTTGGCTGGGGGCAAGCCAATGGTGATATTAGCAATACCACCTTCATCATCTTCATCATCATCATCGGAGATGTACTCTTGGCCAATGTGAGCATGTCCCTTGTTGTATGGTTTCTTGTAGGGCTTTGTCTTGTTGTTGTACTTTTCATTTTTCTTGCCCTTGCCATTCAATTTTGGACAATCGGCAATCATGTGTCCTTGTTCATAACACTCATAGCATCTTCTACTTGTTCTTCTAGCTTTTGCCTTGTCAAAGCTTCTTTTGGTGAAACCATTCTTGATCATGTATTTGCCAAATTTCTTGACAAATAAGGCAAATTCTTCATCATCTTCTTCTTCATCATCATTCTCTTCATCTTCATCATCATCGTCATGAGTCTTCTTGGCTTTGAGCACCAATTCCTTCTTGCTTGTGCTCTCTTCTCCTATGAGCACATTCACTCTTTTGCCCTCGTCATCACGACTCTTGTGGGCATTTATTCTTCCAATGACTTCATCCGTTGTGAAACTCTCGAAACCATCCTTCTCCTCAATGATGGTGCAAAGTGTGGAGTTCCATATCCTAAGAGCCATGAGGAGCTTATAGTTGACTTCCTCATCTTTGATGTTATCACCATAGGATCTTCTCTCATTTACAATGTCCATGAGCCTATCATGAGTTTGTTGAGGCTCTTCCTCTTTATTCATCACGAAGAAGTTGAATTGATTCTTGAGAACTTGATGTCTTGACTTCTTAACAACATCCACTCCCTTATGGGCACATATAAGCTTGTTCCACATTTTCTGGGCATTCTCAATTCCAGCAACTCTTGAATATTCCTTAGGATTCAAGGAAGAGAGAATGGCCGACACAGCTTGAGCATTGCGATGTATGTTGAGTTGGTCCATAGTTGTAGGATTGTCCTTGTCTTCCAAGATGTATCCTTTCTCCATAATTTCCCAAATTGGTGGACCAATTGACATGAGGTACATCTTCATGCGATGCTTGTACCAACTAAAATCTTTGCCTTCAAAGTAATGCAATCTTCCACTTCCACTTCTATAGATGGATGCATGCAACTCATTTCCCTTACTTGTTGAAGTAGAATCTTGAGGCTTGTCACCTTCTCCCGGCTTCGACATCTTTTAATCTTCAAGCTTTCAAGCCTTGTAGAAGATTTAGGCTCTGATACCAAATGAAAGTTGCCTAGAGGGGGGGGGGGTGAATAGGAAATCTAAAAATAATCCTGAAAAAGCACCAAAGGATAATCAAATAGCCAGAAGTGACGAAACTTCCGTCGGGATCGATGGAACTTCCGTCGCCACAGAAGTTCTATCAAATGACAGAACTTCTCACTACCCTTCCTCTAAGCAATGAACAACGCGGATAACAAGGAGAAGAAAACACTAGCTTGGTAGAAGTGAAGCTAATATAATGTAAGCCTAGAATTCTTGAATGAAGACTAGCTACACAATTAACAAATGATACAAGCATAATAATATGAAAGAAATAAACAAGCACAAATATAAGAGCGGGAAAGTAAAGAGAGACACAAGAATTAACCCGAGATTCGGCAACCACACTAAGTAGTTCCTACGTCCTTGTTGAGGAGCCACACAAAGTGGCCGGGTCTTTCTCAACCCTTTTCCCCGCCAAGCAATCACAAAGATCGTGCTTGGATTTCTTTCTCCACTTGATTCTTTTCCTCCGGAGGTGAATCACACCTTCACAAACGTCCCCGACTCACCGCACAAAGTTGGGAGTTCAAGGGCGATGCCTAGCCTTCTAGGAGAGCAAGTCTCCAAGAGTAACAAGCAAATCAAATCTTGATGGGGAGGGAAAGATGTGCTCAAGCTTTTGAGTGGATGGATTCAATCGTTTTGTGTTTAGATCTCTCTCACTTGGATTGGGATCTCAAGAACAAGTCTAGAAGTAAGAGAGGAGAGCTCTAGCTGAAGAGTAAGTGAAATGACAAAGAATCCAACCCTTCCCACGGGGGAAGGGGTACTCTATTTACAGTGAGAGCTCAAAAACTAGCTGTTAGTGTATTTTCTAGGTCTGACGGAACATCCGTGGTTACCCACGGAACTTCCGTCAATTCAAATTTAGCCGTTGTAAGGCACTGGCAGAGAGCAAAAGATGTTGTGACGGAACTTCCTTCCAAAGGTGACGGAACTTCCGTCACTCTCGATTTGACAAGAAGGAAAGGAGACTCACAGAACTTCCGTGAGAGCCACGGAGGTTCTTGGAGACGGAACTTCCGTCGTGGGGTGATGGAACTTCCGTCACTCGCGGTTAGACTGGAAGGAGGCTCACAGAACTTCCATGAGAGCCACGGAGGTTCTTGGAGATGGAACTTCCGTCGTGGGGTGACGGAACTTCCGTCACTCTTGGGTGTGCAGAAGGTTGAAACCCGAGGCTGACGGAACTTCCGTCACTAGGTTGCAACACTTCCATCAAAATCTGAATTACTAGAGGATGAACATATTTCTTTGCCTCGTATTGCAACTAATACATTTCAACATCTACATAAAGAAGATGATAGTGGGAAATATAAAGAACAGGTTATTGCTCCAGGTAAAAGCTTTCTTGATGTGATGAATTATTCCAATAATCTTGCTATATTGGAACCTTATGATGATGTTCCTTTGTTACAAGTTGATATATCTGTTGGTCCTTGTGATAAAGAGGAGTTGTGTGCCAATTCTTCACTTATACCTTTGCCACAACAAATGAATGAGCTTGATGCTTTTGCTTATGATTCACCCAATAGTGCTAAAATAAAACATTTGATTTTAGTTACATGTGAAAAAGATGAGCAGAAATTGTTGACTTCTCTAAATACTTTGGGTTATATTGAATTTGATGTTCTTTGTGATATAAATGCCGTTGAGAAGAAAATCTTTTCTCAAACTGAATTTCCTTTATTGACAAGAAATAATTTTCATGCTATTGGCTATTATGACCATAGAGGTTTGTTTATGGTGCATAGAGTTTATATTTCTTCAACATTGAAATCTCCTTGTGTTGGGCAACTCAATGAGACACTAGAAAACTGCAATAACAATTGTCATGTCATGTCATGTTTTTCTAGTGTTTCTAAGATCACACATTTTCTAACTTGTCATAAGAGTGAGGCTGATGTTCATACCGCTGGCCAATTTTTCAAAGATGTTGTTCAGTTGTGTGACATGCCTTCTACTATAGTTTCACATTGTGATAACAAATTTCATAATGCATATAAATATGAGTTGCATCCCAAGTTTGGGAATAGTTTCACAATGAATATTTTAGATTTGAGACCATACAAGGGTTGAAAGAGATGAACTCGAGTCGAAGACGACTCTGATTCAAAAGGGGGAGAATGATGAGGACATCACACATATGGATATACACAACACTCCTCCAACTAGGATGAAAGTTCATGCGCATCACCTGAATTTACATATGAGTTCATTTCTAATGTTTTATTTATGTGGTTTTGAGAATGGATTGCTACCTAATGAATTAATTGTTGTTAGGAATCATGGAGATGATGATGAGATATCTGGGGAGGTGATTGGGGACATGATGGCCCAGCAAGGACGTCCAAGCCAAGGTGGAGGCCCAATCAAATCCGACTTCGAGTCTGTTTCGGAGCCCAGGACCAGTCTGCACTAAAATGGATGTCCAGGATGCATACGGACTCGGATTTGGACGTTCTATATATTTCTGGAAAGATAACAAAAAGAACTTTCCGACCCAACTGGTCCCATGTCAAAATTCGTCCCGAGCCGTTGGCAATCGTCGAAACAAGTCGACTTCTAGAATCTGTACTGGTGCTGCGACACCATAATCGGTCTTTAGGCCATGTATCGAGTTGAGCCCACTTAGGGCTGCGTCCAGGGTGTCTTGTACGACCCTAGGGTCCTCATATATAGCCGCCGCCTCTTCATTAGGGTTTGAGTTTTACTTAGATTATTCTGTTAAGAACAGTTTTGCCGTTTGATCGGTTTATGAGACCCCAACTTGTGAGATTCATCGTATACTTGCAAATTTGGTTGCATTCTTCTTTGTTCTTGCTTGTGTTCTTGATTTGCAGGCAAGGATAAGCTTTCTCGATGAGGTCAATCGTTCTTGAATGGTTGATAACCAGAGGAGACATTGTGCTGCGATTGTGGTGTTCAGAACGTGTCATTCGGAAGCCGGATCGATTTGTGTATCACCTCCGTCATAATCAAGTTTACCAGAACCTTTCAGAAGATCGGGAACCCTTGTCCACATCAAGTGGTAATCATAGCTTCAGGTACACCGTTGGGTTCACCCTTATCCTTGTTATTTTGTTCAATCCTAGAGTCCAGAAATTTGCCCTACAAAAATATTTGTTCATCGTGTTTCCGCTGTCCTACACCCCCCTTGTGCCCTGCAATTTTCAGTTCAGTTTGTTTTGCTAAATGTCAGTCCCTACAAGGTCGTTGTGTTGCTGGTCTAGTGCTTGTTCTTTGGTCTTGTTTGAGTCTTGCATGTCCTTGTCATAGACAATCAAGAGAAAAAATCAGTTTGTTGCACACGTTAAGAGAATAGTATTGCTGGAATTGTGTGCACCAAATACTTATTTAACATCTAGTCTTCTACTTTTTGTGTCAAAAGAAAGAGAGAAAAGTGCTTGTTCATGTGACATGTTGAGAGTTTTGAAACAGTATATTATCTATCTCTGTGTTCATTCCTTGTGCTAGAATTTTTTCCTTTCGCTTTCTAGCACTAAGATCTTGCTGCAGTTTTGATTCATAAGAAAAGAAAAGAAAAGAAAAGAAATAGGCAAAGTGCTCAAGAGAAAAAGCTGCACGAAAAAAAAGGAAATAGAAAAAGGAAAAGATAAAAATTCAGAATTGCTTGCAGCCTTTGCGTCCTTTGTTAAGTATTTGCTTGCTTGCTTGAACTAGGTCCGAGACAAGTTTGGGATGGTGACATAGACTAGCTTGGGACTATTATTCAGTTTTGCAATTTCTAAATTGAAACTTTGCTAATCTTTGCTACCTAATATTGCCTATCCAAGCTCCATATATATCCTTCTGAACAGGCACAAATTTTTGACTCTCGCAATCGTCAGTTCACACTCTCCAAGGTATCCTTTGCTTGCTGTAATTAAGAACTTTGTAAGGGCTTGGTGAGATGCTTCCATTTTCTTGTTGAGAGTTTCCACCGTTATTACATAGTAGTGAAAGGAAAATATACTCTTGTGTGTTTTCTTGTTTGCTACTAACAATGATAGGTTCCAATACTCATGGTAATGAATTGATGGCATCTTATGATGATAAGAGTGTTGTAGCACAACGAGTGTTCAGTTCTCAAATGGTGAAGGTAGAGCAAAATCGATTGAACAATTTATTCCAGACTTACTTTATTGAGAAGGATCGACGTTGTCGTGTCATCATTGATGGAGAGAGTAGCCATAACATCGCAAGCTTGGAGTTGGTCGAGAAGCTTGGCTTGACCACACAACCACACCCATGTCCATACTACATCCAATGGGTAAATTCTTGTGGTAAGATAAAGATAGATCAAATTACACGCATTGAATTATTTATTGGTTCTTACAAGGATAGTGCAAAATTTGATATAGTACCAATGCAAGCATGTCATTTGTTATTAGGTAAACCTTGGATTTCTACAAATAATGTTTCACACAATGCCATTGCTAGTAGCTACTCATTTAAATACAATGGTAGAAGGGTTACTCTTAAACCTATGACTGCTGCTGAAATTTTAGAAGAGGATCAACAAAGATTTGAGAGAAGAAAGAATGAACCATTTAGGATAGAATGGGCTATTTCAAATGTTGCAACACTTCCATCAAAATCTGAATTACTAGAGGATGAACATATTTGTTTGGCTCTTGTTGCAACTAATACATTTCAACATCTACATAAAGAAGATGATAGTGGGAAAGATAAAGAACAGGTTGTTGCTTCAGGTAAAAGCTTTCTTGATGTGATGAATTGTTCCAATAATCTTGCTATATTAGAACCTTATGATGATGTTCCTTTGTTACAAGTTTATTTATCTGTTGGTCCTTGTGATAAAGAGGAGTTGTGTGCCAATGCTCCTTTGCCACAACAAATGAATGAGCTTGATGCTTTTGCTTATGATTCACCCAATAGTGCTAAAATAAAACATATAGTTACATGTGAAAAAGATGAGCAGAAATTGTTGACTTCTCTAAATACTTTGGGTTATATTGAATTTGATGTTCTTTGTGATATAAATGCCGTCGAGAAGAAAATCTTTTCTCAAACTGAATTTCCTTTATTGACAAGAAATAATTTTCATGCTATTGGCTATTATGACCATAGAGGTTTGTTTATGGTGCATAGAGTTTATATTTCTTCAACATTGAAACCTCCTTGTGTTGGGCAACTCAATGAGACACTAGAAAACTGCAATAACAATTGTCATGTCATGTCATGTTTTTCTAGTGTTTCTAAGATCACACATTTTCTAACTTGTCATAAGAGTGAGGATGATGTTCATACCGCTGGCCAATATTTCAAAGATGTTGTTCAGTTGTGTGACAAGCCTTCCACTGTAGTTTCACATTGTGATAACAAATTTCATAATGCATATAAATATGAGTTGCATCCCAAATTTGAGACCATACAAGGGTGAAAGAGATGAGCTCGAGTCGAGGACGACTCTGATTCAAAAGGGAGAGAATGATGAGGACATCACACATATGGATATACACAACACTCCTCCAACTAGGTTGAAAGTTCATGCGCATCACCTGAATTTACATGTGAGTTCATTTCTAATGTTTTGTTTATGTGGTTTTGACAATAGATTGCTACCTAATGAATTAATTGTTGTTAGGAATCATGGAGATGATGATGAAATAGCTGGGGAGGTGATTGGAGGCATGATGGGCCAGTAAGGACGTCCAAGCCAAGGTGGAGGCCCAATCAAATCCGACTTCAAGTCTGTTTCGGAGCCCAGGACCTGTCTGCACTAAAACGGATGCCCAGGACGCATACGGACTTGGATTTAGACGTTCTATATATATGCCTGGAAAGATAGCGAAAAGAACTTTCCAACCCAACTGGTCCCATGTCAAAATTCGTCCCGAGCCGTCGGCAATTGTCAAAACAAGTCGACTTTCAGAATCTGTCCTCGTGCTGTGACACCGTAATCGGTCTTTGGGCCATGTATCGAGTTGAGCCCACTTTGGGCGGCGTCCAGGGGGTCTTGTACGACCCTAGGGTCCTCAGATGCAGCCGCTGCCTCTTCATTAGGGTTTGGGTTTTGCTTAGATTATTCTATTAAGAAAAGTTTTGCCGTTTGATTGGTTTGTGGGACGCCAACTTGTGAGACTCATCATATACTTGCAAATTTGGTTGCATTCTTCTTTGTTCTTGCTTATGTTCTTGATTTGGAGGCAAGGATAAGCCTTCTCGACGAGGTCAATCATTCTTGAATGGTTGATAACCAGAGGAGACGTTGTGCTGCGATTGCGGGGTGCAGAACGTGTCGTTCGGAAGTCGGATCGATTTGTATATCACCTCCGCCATAATCAGGTTCACCAGAACCTTTTGGAAGATCGGGAACCCTTGTCCACATCAAAGGCTCTACGGGACTCTTTGTCGACTACGATGGCCGAAATTCCCACTATTTAGTACTCACCAGACTTCAGGATCTCCTTCGGATCGCTCGACTTCACGGTCGGCGACAACGGAGCCCTAGGTCTGGAGCAACACAGGTCCAACTCGGCCGCAACCGTCTCTATGGCGTGATCTCCGAGTTCGTTAGATCTAATCCCTGTATTGGTCCCACTCAGATCTGAGGAAGAAGATCCTTCCTTCGGGAATGATTCAAAATCGGATCGGTCTTTTGATGGGGACTCAGTCAGATCCACTTACCCATATCCCCATACTATCAACATGGTGGATATAATAGATCCTGTGGATGGAGACCAAGATGGTGAACAAGAAGGTAACCCCGTCGACGGCCACCCAAGACAACCAGCCGAAGGAGGACAACAGGAGGAGAACCCTCCAGTTGATGACTTATTGGTCGGTCATCGCCGTCGACCAAGAGGGTCGCGTGGTTCACGCAACGCACGACGACTGGATCTCGGTCCAGAAGTCAAAGTGGATGGCGTCAAGGTCTACCACACTCCTCAGAATAACATCACCAGGGCCAAAACTTTGCTCGACACTCAAATGGTCGATGCGAATTATCAGACCTTTGCGATGCAGAAGGCGGTGGCTATGCTTAAGGCTGCTGCGGCTGAAGAGGCTGCAAAATCTCAGTCGGTCACAAGTTCTAGTCACGTGTCTTCACGAGGTCGGCATGGGCGTGAAGATCTAAGAAATTCCCTTAGTATCCGTGATAGACGAGATACCATCAACTCTCACTATGAAGAACACGCTCGGGACAACCAATGCAATGAGGAAGAACACCGTGATTGGATAATAGAAGACCAACGGGATGACCGATGGAACAACCAATGAGAAGACCATCAAGATCCTCCTCCAAGAGGCGACCGCAACAGCCGTCGTCGACGTGATGATCGGGATCGGCACGATAACGATGATAATGACAATCGGCGACATCGTCATGATGATGATGTAGGTCCACGACACGGCCGCCGTCCAACTCCATCTCCAGACTGGCATAGACAGTCGCAGACACCTACCGACGACGAGATCGATGGCATCAAAGCTTACATCCCTAGGCTCCGCATAGCTGGATGGCCAAAAGGATTCACGATGGTCCCCATCGAAAAATACGATGGTCAGACCAACCCCCGAGAGTGGCTGCAGCTCTACAGCACGGCGATTCGGTCAGCTGGAGGTGATTCCTACGTAATAGCTACTTACCTTCCGATCTGCCTGGATCCAGCCATTTGGATATGGCTCACATCTCTTCCAGAGGAGTCAATCATGTCTTGGGGAGACCTCAATAGGAAGCTCATTGAAAGCTTCCAAGCTACCTGCAATCGACCGGGCAACCACTTTGACCTCACTTGGATCAAGCAGAAGACCGATGAACCTCTTCGTGACTACATCAAGTGATTTTGCGCTAAGAAGACTGAGATCCCCAACGTCCCGGACCAACAAATTATTGCTGCCTTCCAAGGAGGAATCCGCAGCGATGATTTGGTTCAAGAGATTGGTCGGAGGAATCATGACCTCAAGCTGACCGCTCAAGAGTGCTTCAAGATCACTGACAAGTTCGCGTTTGGAGAGTCAGCATTAGATGACATCCGGGGAAAAGGCAAGGAGAAGCGGTCGGACATGCCTGAGTCCTCTAAGAAGGACAAGAAGAGGAAGTCTGACAACGCGGTTCACACGGTGGACCAACTTTAGAAGAACCCTCGACCAAATCAACCATCCACGGATGAGCTGCTGAGTGGCCCGTGCCTTTGGCATCCAAAGGGAAACCACAAAGAGAAAGATAGCTATCATCTGAAGGGTTTTGCAACAGCTGCGCTTAAGGTGGCTGAAGATCCCCTGAGGCGCAATAACAAAGACAAGACCAAGGACGATGGCGACAAGGATGATTCAGGAGAGTTCCAGGAGCCCCGCAAGGAAGTCAACTTCATCTTCGGTGGCCCGGATGCCTATGTGTCCAAGCGCAAGCAGAAGCTGGAACTTTGGGAGATCAACTCGGTGGAACTAGCTACGCCTCAATTCATGAGGTGGTCTGAGGTGCCAATCACCTTTGACCGGTCGGATCATCCCAAGCATATCCCGAAGCCGGGTCGATACCCGTTGGTGCTTGCTGCTATGATGAAGGAGGTAAAGTTCAACAAAGTACTCATTGATGGAGGAAGCAGTATGGACTTAATCTTCACCAAGACTCTTAAAGAGCTCGGTCTATCGGTCAATGATCTTCAGCCGAGTTCTTCACCTTTCCATAGGATTGTGCCTGGCAAGACTTAAGTTCCTATTGGACAGATCAGTATGCCGGTCACCTTTGGCACCCGTGAAAACTTCAGGACCGAGCGCATTCTCTTCCAAGTGGCAGATTTTTACTCGGCATATCGTGCTATCATCGGTCGATCGACAATGGCTAAATTCATGGTTGTCCCGCATTATTCATATCTCACCCTCAAGATGCCAGGCCCGAACGGAATAATCTCCCTCCACTCTGATCTTTGGAATTCTTTCGATTGCAATGTGCAGAGTTGTGAGACGGCCAATAAACAGTTGATGTTGTCCGACCAGAAGGAGATCCAGAAGGCAGTCGGCATGGAGGAGCAGATTGGAGCGGTGGTTCCAACAAAAAAGCCCACCAAAGATAAGATTCAGACCAATGATATCCAAACCAAGGAAATCATACTCGATCCTGAGGACCTCGATAAGGTAACTTATGCTGGGGCCAACCTTAACGAGAAATAGGAACTCGTGCTCACTCTTTTCCTCCAGGAAAATAGGGACATCTTTGCATGGAAACCATCTAACATGCCGGGAGTTCCTAGGGAAAATATTGAGCATATGTTAAGGGTACCTCCTGGGGCTACCCCCATTCGGTAGAGGCTTAGAAGATTCGCACAAGACTGCAAGGACGCCATGAAGAAGGAGATAGTTAGACTATTAGATGCTAAGTTTATAAAGGAGGTGTATCATCCTGACTGGTTAGCAAATCTAGTCCTTGTACCCAAGAAGAATAAAGAGTGGAGGATGTGTGTTGCTTATACCGATCTCAACAAGGTATGTCCTAAAGACCCCTTCGCTCTTCCTCGTATTGATCAGATTGTAGACTCAACAGCCGGGTGTGAGCTCTTAAGCTTTCTGGATGCCTATTCAGGCTATCACCAGATCCCACTGAAGGTCGAAGATCAGATTAAAACATCCTTTATAACACCCTTCGTCGCCTATTGCTATATCATAATGCCTTTCGATCTGAAGTGGCGCGACTTACCAATGGGGTATTCAATGCTGCCTTGCAACTCAGATTGGTCGGAACATAGAAGCGTATGCTGATGACATCTTTATCAAGACTCAGAACGTCGAGGAACTTATTTCTGACCTGGCAGAAACCTTTGACAATCTGAGGCATTATTCAATGAAGCTGAATCCTAAGAAGTGTGTTTTTGGGGTTCCTTCGGGAAAGCTACTCGGTTACATCGTTTCAAAACGAGGTATAGAGGCCAACCTAGATAAAATCAAGGCGATCCTTGATATGGGGCCACCAATTTCTCAAAGGGATGTTCCAAAGCTGACCGGATGCATGGCGTCCCTGAGTCGCTTTATTTCCCGACTGGGGATTAGAAGGTTACCACTCTTCTGATTGCTTCAAAAGCAGGAGGACTTCGTTTGGACTGAAGAAGCGCAGTTGGCATTGGACGAGTTGAAGGTTTGCTTCAGTAGCCTTCCAGTATTGGTGCCTCTAGAGCGAGGAGAAAAATTTCAACTTTACATATCGGCCACAACTCAGGTTGTGAGTACTGTTTTAACAGTCGACCGAGAAGAAGAGGGACATATACAAAAAATTGAACACCCGGTCTATTTTGTGAGTGAGGTCCTCGGAGCCTCTAAGACAAGGTATCAACAGATCTTGAAGCTGTTGTATGCATTGTTGATCACCTCTAGGAAGTTGAAGCATTATTTTCAAGCTCATCCAATCGAAGTCCAGACTTCCTTCGCACTCGGCACAGTGCAGCACAATCAAGAAGCCAAAGGAAAAATTGCCATGTGGGCAGTCGAACTTGGTCAATATACCATTTCGTTTGTGCCTCGGTCGGCTATAAAGGGACAAGAGTTAGCTGATTTTGTTGCCGAGTGGACAGAGATTCAAAATCCACCTACTGCACAAGATATCGAGTATTGGAAAATGTACTTTGATGGATCTCTTCAATTACAGGGAGCTGGTGTAGGAGTCATGTTTGTATCACCCACTGGAGAGAAGCTTTGATATGTCCCTCAGGTGATGTTTCGCGCGTCCAATAACACTGCAGAATATGAAGCCCTTCTACATGGTTTGCGCATTGCTGTGTCACTCGGCATCAAGCGCCTTGACGTCTTTGGTGACTCGGCTTTGGTCATTAATCAGGTCACTAAGGATTGGAACAGTGTGGATGACAATATGAGTGCTTACTGTCAAGAAGTAAGGAAGCTCGAAGACAAATTCAATGGATTGAAGTTCACGCATGTTCTTCGAGACAATAACCAAGCGGCTGATGAATTGGCCAAGATGGGATCATCCTGGTCAGCGGTCCCGCCAGGTGTTTTCTTACACACTCTGGATTCCCCCATGATTTCTCTTCGGTCGGATGTACTAATGAGTGTTGTCACTGATCTTGTTGGTGATGACAACATGGAGACCGACTGGTGCGACCCACTCATCCAATATTTGGACAAGGGAACACTGCCTTCGGATCCTAATGAGCAACGGAGGTTAGAGACCCAATGCCGAGGATATCTTTTGGTGGGAGACCAACTCAATAAAAGAGGAGGTTCAAACATCTTGATGAGATGCATCTCGATAACAGAAGGCCATAAGTTGGTAGAAGAAATTCATTCTGGGATATGTGGCAATCATGCGGCATCCAAGACTTTAGTCGGCAAAGCTTTCCAGCAAGGGGTTTATTGGCCCACGATGGTCGAAGACGCACACCAGGTCGTTCTGAAGTGTGAAGGTTGTCAATTCTTCGCTCAACAAACGCATGCGCCTTCATAGCAACTTCAGATGATACCTTTGACTTGGCCCTTTGTTATTTGGGGGCTTGATATTGTCAGTCCTTTCAAAAAGGCGCCAGGCGGGTTCTCTTATCTGTTCGTTGCTATTGATAAATTCACCAAGTGGATCGAAGCAAAGCCGGTTGGCAAGATAACATCGAAGAAGGCAATCAAGTTTGTCAAGGATATCTTCACTCGGTTTGGGGTTCCTCATGATTTCATCATCGATAATGGCACTCAATTCATGTCAGTGGAGGTCCGTGACTTTGCTGATGAGATGGGAATAAAAATCCACTTTGCATTAGTGGCTCATCCTCAAAGTAATGGGCAGGTCGAACAGGCCAATGGTATGATTCTTCAAGGATTGAAACCACGGATATTCAACAGGCTTAAGCCTTATGCCGGTCGGTGGGTCAAAGAGTTGCCTTCAGTTCTTTGGGGGCTTCGCACAAACACCAGTTGGGCAACTGGTCAGTCACCTTTCTCATTGGTCTATGGCATAGAGGCTATGTTGCCGACCGAGGTCATCCTTGTTTTAGTATGGGTTTAGGCGTATGATGAACAACTTTCTAAGGAGAATCAAGAGATCGATTTGATTGCAGCAGAGGAGTTGCGTGATCGTGCTCTGTTTTGGTTGGCACTTTACCAGCAAGGCTTGCGTCGATATTATGATAAAAACGTATGTATCGCCACTTCCAAGTTGGAGATTTAGTGCATCGCCGAGTGCAGTCAACGAAGAACCAGCATAAGCTTTCTCCAAAGTGGGAAGGACCATATGTGGTGAAGGAAGTCACTCGCCCGGGGGCTTACCGACTGATGTATGAAGACGGCGATGACATACCAAATTCCTAGAACATAAATCAGCTACGTCGTTTCTATACTTAGTTATTCTTTTGTATACTTATACATTATTTCTGAATGAAACTTCGGTCTTTTTGATGAAAGATTTTTTGATGATTTTCATTCTGTATTGTCTCGATTCCTTAATTCATTTTATAAACAATCGAGCCAGGGGGCTAGTCATAATGTCCCACTTCAGTCTAACCTCATTTTGGTTTTGGACTATTTTCTGACCGATTTCTTCTCTTTGAATACGGTCTTTATTTTCTTGGTCTAACGTCTATACATTATGATTATACACTTTATACTGCACATCAGACTATCACTACACTAAACCCAGAGCCAAAGTGCAAGAGGTCATGTGTTGATTGGTCGACTCTGCTTGTTATGCGGTTATGAGTCACAACCTAATATGTTTAAGGCAGACAGATACAATTCGAGTTTCTCAATGACAGAAACATACTTATGATATTTTTATCAATCTTTTAAAGATATTAAGCATGAAACTAATTCACATACAGGTAACATTGTTTCATTACATAGATACTACTAATGTTCTCTAGCATTGCAGGATTTACAACTCCTTTGACGGAGTGGAAGAGTCAGCTCGTACCTCAACTTCTAGGGTTGCTGGAGGAGTAGGCACGGTCGGATTGATCTCTAAGTTGTCGACCAAGGCTCGGGAAGTCTCCAGCATGGAATCCAAGAGCAGCTGGCATTGGTCATCAGTCAAGTCTAGGTTGAAGCCCTCCTTGATCTTGTCCAATGGCAGAGCAGGAGACCAAGATTGGCAAATCACCAGAACCTGACTCCCGGCCTCGATCGCCACTCGTCGAGTGTTACAAGCAATATCTTCTAATGCATGCTCCAGCAGGTACCCCAAGGAGTGGCCAGACTGCTCCACTCGGTCGGCATGAACATAATTCATTGCCTTTCGAGTAGCATAAGATAGAGCTGCGAGTAATGATTTTTGGTCACTATGATCAAAAGAGAGGATTCAAGCAAATGTGAGAAATGATGAAGGGCTTACTGGCAAGTTTACATTTGAAGGATTTGGAGGTGCTCTTAGCTTCCTCTATCTTGACGTCAGCCTCCTTCAGCTCCTTCTGCAGCCGAGTGATCTCGGCCTTCTGGTCCTCGACCGACTTGGAGAGGCTTTCCTTCTCAGCATTCAAGGCATTAACAAACCTTTGCTGATTGGAAGTCAACTTCTCCAGGTCGGCAATCTTCTGATCATGAGCTAAAGACAAATATTTGAACTTTTAGCGCTAGAGTGATTAGTTGATAATTGAAACACAGATGGTGAGTGAACTTACCAGCTATATCTGCACGGCCTTGGTCTAAGGCCTTGGTCATCTCTCTGTGGTCGGTCTGGAGCTTTTCAATCTCCTTTTGTGCTTTGGCGAGCTGCTGACCAGTGACTAGCATAACACCAGCAATGTGTCAGTCTCAAACCTAAAGACATGAAGACCGAAGAGTTTAGGACATACCAAAAGTTTCAGCTTCAAGGTATTCCACCCTAGCCTGTTTCCTCTCTACAAGAGCATACATTTTCTGTATACAAAAAGGGGTTAAGCTTAAGGATGAGATTGAGACAAAGCTAAAGCAGAGTATTGAAGTACCTTGCTGGCTTCTCGATGCTGGTACATAATGTCCACATCTTCCACTTCGGGCCGACCGAGTATATCTGTAGACAATGTCGCCTTACCTTTGTCAAGAGGTGAAGGGATGACGGCTGGAGCAGGTTGGGGTGCAGGCACCAGAGTGGAGGCAGGAATTGCCTTATTAGATGGTTTATCCACCTCGATCGGCGTGTTTGATAACTTGCCGACCAATTTGGGCAGATCAGTCGGACGAGGAGGGGGTCCTGACCAAGTGGCTTTAGACCCTTGAGCACTCTGAGAATCACTCGTCCGACTACTGTCAAAACAAAGATGGTGGAGATTAAAATGTGTTATGGATGGCAATAAGATACAAGGAGTATAAGGTTAAAGGATTAACCTGGGAGCCTTCATGAGCTTGATTCGGCACATCCTCTTCTTCGAAGAAGTTGACTGAGAATCAGTCTCCTTCCTCTTCTGGGCAGATCGGCCTGCCTTGTCGGTCTGTTCCACCACCCCAGCATCACTCTGAGTTTGGCTTGGGGGCTCCGACTGGCTTGAACATCGGTCAGGGGGGGAGTAGGGGTGGGTTGACCAACATCAGCAGATGGCATTTCTTCATCATCACCCTGATCTCCAACATATTGCCGTCGGCGCCCAACAGTCTGCTTCACTAGTCGACTGGGGGGAGGCAGGGTGACAACTGGATCAGCACGAGTGCCTGCAGAAGAGCTTGAGCCTCCAGTGTCGGTCTGCTGCGGCTTTTCAACATAATCCGGTCCCTCGGTGTCGGTCGGAGGGAGCGGAGGATGAGATATGTAAGTATCCAGAACCTGCACAAGAATCAAGATATCAAGCAGGACATCAAGACAAGAAAATAAGGGATTCCTCAAAGCAGACTGAGGCTTACTTGGGCTCGTATAGTGCCCTTGTTATACGCCTTTCTGATCAATGAGTCATCCTGAAGGATATCCCCTTCAAACATTTTTGATAGTCATTTCTTACGGAGTTCACCATTTGGCGGGTCGGGCACCTCCCTGGTTTCATCATTATTAACATAGTTCCACGCCGGGTGACTTTGAAGCTTCAGGGGCTGCACACTGCGTACTATGAAGGTTTTAGCAACGGTGATTCCGTCAATGCCTTCAGCCTTCAAGTCAGCTATCTTTTTCAGTAGAGCGACCACCTAAGGGTCGGTCGGATCAGGCTTCTCCGTCCATTGTGCCAGGGGAATTGCCTTGGCACCAGTAAAATCGACAAGAACAGGGGGAGGGTTATCACAGTAGAACCACTCATCCTTCTAGTTCTTGTTTCTAGTCATCAACGGCACAATGATGTAGGCCTCCTTCTTGCACAACTGGAAGCCAACACCGCCTATGGCGACTTGATTGTCCTTGGTCGGTAGCAGTCGGAGGATAAACAAATGGCAAAATAAATTGAAGTAGGGGGAGAATGCCCAGAATTGCTTCGCACATGTGCACGAAGATGGTGATGTGAAGAATGGAGTTGGGATTGAGGTTGACAAGCTCAATCCCATAGAAGAATAGGAGCCCACGCAAGAAGCTACAGCAGGGGACTCCAAAGCCATGCTCGAAGAACGAGCGCAACACAACAATCTGTTTATGAATGGGTATGGGGCAAGATTCGCGGGGTACCTTCCAGTTGATCCGCACTTGTTCTGGAAGGATGCCATCGATCACCATCTGGTTCATGTCAGCATGGGCGAGGCTGCTCCTCAAGAACTCCCGAAGCTGCTCTGGAATGTCAAGCTCCAACGAAGAGGACGCGGCGGCGGCGGTGGAAGTTGCAGGAATCGAGGTGGAAACCTTCTTGTGACCCATGACAATGGTTGTTTTGGGCGTGGCGGATCAAATGATGAACCCTAGCAAAAGCTTAGGGCCTAAGCGCTGTGGGATCTATGACGGCAGGAAGCAAAGGCGCAAACCCAAGCTAGAAAGCGGAGGAGTCGCTGAAAGCAGAGGAGGCGCAAGGAAGACGAAGAGTTCGTGCGCAAATGCGGCGTGGACTAAGAGTCAACTCGACGCTGCCTTTTATACTCCCGCCTTTTGACCTAAGGGTCCCATGGGCCAGGGTGGGTCGTACAGTGACGCTACTTTTTGATTAATCAGAAGATTAATTAAGGGCCTTAAACATGTTTAGGCTCTAAAACCTTGAGAAGTAAAACTCGGGGGCTTCTTTGATGAGAAGCATTTGAAAAATGTTTAACCATATCTATATGATTTGGTGATCGTGTAGCAAAGGACTTGATGGTCATATGGATATAAGTTGAAAGGTTATGGTATTGATTGAAATCAATAACCAAATTGCCAAAATTGGACTTGTGAATAGATAGAGTGACTAATTATCATGGAAAGGCTATATTATGACTGATGTCATTTAGCTTAATACCATTATATGATTGATGTCATATTGGTTCACATGAATTGAATATGATTGATATCATAAAATTCAGACTGACCAAGTCACTCAGACATAGTGAATATCACTCGGTATTTTTGCTAAATCGGTCGGCAAGGTTGAAGCCTTTCAAGTTGGCTTACTGGTTTGATGACCAGAGGTCTATTAAGCTCAGATTCAATAGTTTGAGTAAAATACATATAAAATAATAAGAGCTAATATAATTAGACTCTTGCATTATTTGTTAATCTCCAAATTATACAAGAGTCGGGGGCTACACCTGATCAGGTGCACCTGACCAGTGCACCAGATCTATCCGGAACTTCAATAAAGAGGTCTTCCTAATTTATGATCAACATCGAAGATCACTCTGAGAATCAAAGCTCAAAATCAGGAAGCACTCGAGGGCTGCTATGGGATACTTGCTTTACGGGTATCCTGATACAAGACTAATTCGATAGCCGACCAGGTACTTCATCAACAAGGAAGCCGACCGACTCGACTTGGAGCACAAGGCATGTAGAGATAGACTTTCTATGTAAATCCTTGTGGATTATGACTAGGACTCTTCATGTACCCCCCTGCCGACCGGATATATAAGGCGGCAGGGTATCCCCCATCGAGGGACATGCAATTAGACAACTAGAGGAACAACAACATCAATACAATACACATAACACAGGATGTAGGGTTTTTACTCTCAACGAGAGGGCCCAAACCTATAGAACTCGGTGTCTTGTGTTACCATCGTAGTTCTTAGTCTCAACGTAGCCCTATATATTTACTGCCGATCTCAAGCTTCAACAGCCATCTACAAAATTTTTGAATAGAGGGTGAAAAGGAAAAAGTCAGTAAAACTTTTAGAAACTAAAAGGTAGTAAAGCAACAAAATAAGGAACAACAAGGAGTGAACAAAGCAAAGCTAGAAACCAAAGGTTTTGAAAATAATTTTATTGTAACATAGGTAAAATAATCCCTAAGATATGACCACTCTATCTAAACTAGCGTCCTACGGTCAAGAAGACTCTGATACCACTTCTGTCACACCCGGTTTTAAGGACAAAACCAAGTGCTTATCATATGTGTGCCCAGGAACAAGTTTCACACATATTGATAGTAAAGTGAATAACAGTATAACCAATGTCATTAATAAAGCATACCATTATTACATAAATAATTGTCTTTGAAGACTAAATTGACTCTCTCAATAAATAATAGCGGAAGACACCATAACACCATTGGCAATCGACCGGGGGCATGCTCGCCTAGTAGTAGTCTTCATCAAAATAGTCCATCTCTCCATCTACTGAGTAGCAGTTTATAGTACAACAACAAAGGGAAATAGCAAGGGTGAGCACATGTCGTACTCAGCAAGTGGGGGAAAATATGACATGCAAGCTTAATAGAAGAAAGGCTGACACAATGGTTCATTTGCATAAATGAGCACTACACCTAGGACCATTTGAATGGCACTCCTATTTACTAAGTGAAAAGTTCTCCCAAGTTATCTCATCTATCCAGCACTACAGGTTACGCCGCCTGTAGCCAACCATGGGTTAAACCGCCCATAGGAAACCACACTACAGGTCACACCAACTGTAGCCAATCATGGGTTAAACCGCCCATAGGAAGCCACACTAATCGTGTGAAAGGTCCATGCTGCTCATGACCGTGAGCACGACTGTTATAATAGTTTTACACTCTACAGAGGTTGCACAACTTTACCCACAGGTTGGTTGTTTCATCACTATGCTGTGACTAGAGAGTCCCCATGTTGCCCAAGTCACACTATCATAGGTGTGAGGCCAAGAGATCACCACAAGGTCTTTCAAACAGCTTCCCAGCTTGCAAACAGTCCACACTAAGGTTTCACCGCTGCGGAATTAAACCGTTCCTACAGAAGCCCCCTCTGGCACCGTGGCTAGGAGTAAACCGTCCATCACCTGAGTCCGAGAGTAAACCATCCCATCCTCATCCCTCGACTGCCCGCAAAACTGGGAAGACATCTTGGTACTAAACCGAGCCTACCCATATCAGCCCTTTGCTTTGTGCGGTTTTTATGGTTACACGTTCCACAAACCTACCCTTGTGATCCCAAGCAGGTACCACCACAAACCCATAGTACTGTACCGAGTACACGTGCATACTAGCACCATCATCATCATCCTCCTGCTTAGATCACCCTAGGTTCCATGTTGCTAAAAAAGATTTCCCATCCCTTGTTATTATGTTAAAGTGAACCATTAATCAAGACTAACATTAGACACTTCCATTCCTGACAAAGCAAACTAAGCATGACGTACCCATACCAATATACTACACCATAACCCAGGCGACACGGAATAATTTGGAACATGATAATGACACATGATTCAATATTAACAAGCATGCATAGAGATAGAGAGGAATGTAAAACATAGGTTCAATATGCATCAAGGACACTTGCCTGGTTCCCCTTGCTGCTGCTGCTCAAAGTCTTCTGGCTAGAGGTCCTGAAAGTTCTCCAACTGCTGGTCATCTACTAACGTCACACCGGAAAGACAAGCATACAAACATACTAAGAAACAATACACCACATAGTAACAAACTACAATGAAAGCTATACTATGAAAAATTACGCGTTGCTACGATCGGGTGAGCGTAAGAATTGCCTCAATCCGAGTTACGAGTAAAAAGTTATAGCTATTTGAAGTTCAGGGGTCAAAATGTAAAAATAGACAAGGTAAAGGGCCTAAAAGTAATTTTAGACAAATATAAGGGCTAAACTATAAAATGTACAACTAAAATATAATTTATGAAAATTTTTGGGACCAAAATGTAATTTATAAAAAATAACAGGGACAAAATTATAAAAAGTCAGGACTAAAACATAATTACTAAAAACTACAAGGGTGTTTTTATAAAATTACAAGATTAAAATAATTAATCAATAACTCAGGGGCCTAAAATAAAAAGTTACAGAATGAAAATATAATTATTTTAAAGTCCAGGGACCTAAGCACAAAATTACACGTTAACAAATATTTAATCAAAATTAAACTTAATTAATTAAATTAATTAAAATAACTCCCATGGACTAGGTCCACAGGGTCGTGGACCAGCGTTGACCCGTGACCATGGTCCATGGTGGACCAAAGGCAGTGGCGGCCATTGCCAGCTCGGCGGAGCTCGCGGGAGCGGTGCTCCGGCACACGGGGAAGGGTCGGGCCCAGGAGAGGGGATTCGGCCCAAGTGGCATGGGTTTTTCTAATTTCTTTCCATTTTTCCCTAACCTTTCCAAAAACAAACCAAAATCGATTCCTATTCGGATTTTTAAATACATTTTTCAAGCAATAAAATCCTAATGTAGCTACCAGCATGAATGCAACATTCCAAAATTTTCAAATACCTAAAAATTGAAAAACCAGGGTGTTACAGTCTTGAAAGCAAAATCTTTTCACAATTTCATATTGTCTTTGATTTCAAACAAAATTCTTTGATCATTAGACCATATTGTCGATACTTGTGAATATAGTTTTGATTGTCAAATTGTTGCTATTCACAAGTTGAAACAAGCCTTATACTCCTTATGCGACTTGTCCATAAGTTCAATTTTGTAGCAATCCATGCCCATTTTCTAGAGAATGATGGAACTTCCATCACCCATTGACAAAACTTCCGTCACCCTCAAGGTCTTCAAATAAAGAATTTTTTTCTCTCGTTCCAATCCCTTTGGGCTCAACCGAGAACGACGGAACTTCCATGACCCACTCATAGAACTTCCATCGTCTATGGAAGTTCTGAGAAAACTTTTCTGACTCCCTCTTGCGTGTGCGTCTCAACCTAAGGCTAACGGAACTTTCGTCACTCATCGACGGAACTTCCATTAGTCCCTGGTTAAGTCGGCCGAGCCCCTCTCTCTTCGTCAAACCCTAACCGGCGATTTGTGGCGATTTGGAGGTTCAACCATCGATTCTCTTGGATTTGGTGGAGATTCAACTCCTTCCCCATGGAAGTTCCGCAATCTCCATCAACTTTCTCCTCTCCATTGCCCTAGGTATGAGATTTGACCCCTAGATCTTGGTCTTTAGGTCAAATGTTCAAAATGCTCTCTAGTTTCACTTTGGCTTAGATAGAATAGTCACTCTATGATTAGTCTATCTTCTCTTAGTAGCATTTTGACTCTTGCAGTAGGATTTTGGAGTTAGGGCAAGGTTTAGGGCAAACTGCACATGACGGAAGTTCCATGGAAACTTCCGTCACGATGGAACTTACGTGGTCTGTCACGGAACTTCCATCACCTGCAGTTCAGTGCCTTGAATCTTACCTTCTTCTTCATTCTTACTTGTGCCTCATTCCTAAAAGGTCTATGTTCCTTATTTCTTGCTTCTTAGGTGTGTGAACATGGCCCGCACCAAGATTGCCTCCAATGTGACACCCCAGGTGTCTCACTTCTATCTAACAAGCATGAAGAGCACAAATCATGAATCTTATAGCATGAAATGATGAAGCCTCACTTCAATTATTTAAATTAATTCCAGGAAATTAAAAACCCTGCAATCAAACTATGAAGCAACTTAAAAATTTCAATACAACTTATGCCAACTAAATTCATAATCATATTAGTAATATTAAGATATAATTTTATGAATTTAAGGAGCATTTTACCATTTGTGGAAATACCCCAATTAATTAATTAAAACATAGAAACCTTTCACAATGGGGAATTAATTCTAGAATAATTAAAGAAATTCTGACCAAATGGGTCCCACCAGGGCACCAGTATTTTCAGAAAGGACCTATGTGCAAAATCCCAAATCAATTGGAGGTCCCTAGCTATTTTAATTGGAAATATCTTTGACCAAGGACCCAGTTGCAAAAAATCCAAATCTTAGTGGGCTGCAGTGCAAAATCTCTTTTCTTCTTCCTCTCACTGGCGCAGAGCTCCTCCCCGGTGCCAGCTCCCCTCTGCCGATGCCAGCACCTGCTCTTGCCTCGGGACCACGCGCGCTACAGTTCCATTGACCCTCCTCTCTGCCCTGCGCTGTCCTCTCAGGCGTGAGCTCGCCCAACAGCTTCCTCTTCCCCCTTTTCTCTTTGCACGCCATCGACATGACTGGCCGGCGACTTCAATTCCGCCCCCTCTTCTCGCTCTCGGTCTTCAACCACCTGGCCTCCTCTACACAACTTGAAAGCGCACCCAGAGTCTTGCCAACACTCCCCAACTGCCCTCTCTGCTCTTTGCTCTTCCCATTTTTCCCTCCTCTTCCCCTCTGTCTGCCATTGCTGAACCGAGCGCAAGCACAAGCTTGAGTTCCCTGTTCCCTTGCCCTCCAAGTCGAGCTGAGAGCTCCAACGCACTCGCGTACTCCCCCACTACCTTCCTCTGACCCTGCCTAGCCGAATTCGTGCACAAATAGAGTGAATTGAAGAAAAACCAGAAGTTACTTCCCCGGCGACGTCCTCTGCCGTTGGCCGGAATTCGCAGCACTCGGTGAGCCTTCTCGTCCCATTCCTTTTCAATCGCAAGCACAAAACCTCAACGTAACCCCCGACTCTCTTCCCTTTGATTTCGTGCACCAGGACGTTGGCATTCCACTTTTTCCCAGCCGCTGCTTGGCTCCGCCCAATCCGACGCCGCCTCCACGACGAGCTCCTACATCCGGTCCTCCCCGACAGCAACCACCACGATGCTGACGACCATCTCGTCCCCGTGAAGCTGTAGGAGCCAGCCCCGATGGATTTGGTGCTCCGAGCCGTTCCCCCAACATCATCGAACCTTCCTCTTCCGCCGCCTCTCACCGACGATCACCTCCCGTGAACCCCTCCTCTCCTTTCGCCGTGATGCGCGCTCCATTCTCCCGTAGCTGTGACGAGGTTTCCTCGCGCGTAGCCAGCGGCAGCGAGCCCTCCGGCCGCGTGTCACCCCGCTCCGACGAGCCTACTGGCAATCCCACTGGCAGCCTGCATGTCGCCTACGGGGTGCCTATGTGTCACCCACATGGCTCCCACGTGGCACTCCATTAACCAGAAAATACCCAGAAAAGGCTTAAAACTTTGAAAACTCATAATAAATCAATTTTAAACCCAATGAGGCCCAACTAAATTTTGTTGGAATCATCTTTCAGTGCTCTAATTTAGTAAAATGATAAATAGCACATGTATTTTTATTGATTCCTTTAATTGTCCAAACACCAAATAATTCACCAGAAATTCTAGGAATGGAATTAAGTCCTAATTTTTGGCATGCTTAGTAAACACATGAATATCTACCACCACAAATTTTGGTTTGGCAAAATATGAAGTACTTTAGTCCCTAGAAATCATTTAGTATGTTTGCTTAGATTAATCCTAGTAATTATTCTGTAAATAAATTGCCTTTGCCACTTGGCACAAAAATCACTCATATATACCTCTGTCCACAGTAAATCACCCATGTCCAGAAACATATTTTCACTATACTAATTAATTTAATTGCTCATATCACTTATTTACCTTGCTTAATTGCATAAAGAATATATATACCTTAAATCTTAATTAACAACCTAGCTTCTCTGAAGCATATGGCTTCAAGAACATAATAATAATTTGAATTTACGTTAAAACACTATGTGCTTGCATGCATCATATCATTGCATTCAACGGTATTTCGCTAATGCCGTTAATACAATTCTATCATATAGGCAACAACAACCAGGAGCAAGAAGAGGATTTTCAGAAGGACGTTGACCCTCAAGAGCAGGAAGTTGTAGTTGCTAGCACTAACATCGACCCAGGCAAGCCCTGGTTTTCATTTGCCTTTTTATAAAACTTTGCTAGTTTATCTTACTAGTGTCTATACTTATTGTTGCATTAGGTCATAGGAGTTGATTGAAACCCACCCTGCATGATATCCAAATGACCTATGCTATTGTCTTAGAACTTGGTAGAATCGGTACTGTTATGCTATGCTTAGTAATTGCTAGTCTCGTTAAGAAGGTATTATTACTACTAAGGAATGAACTTGACCACTGGAATGAGAATTATTAAAAGAAGTTTATTTTATGTTATGACCGGGCAGGGGTAATGCATGTGTAGGTTGGCAGCAACACATGGGTGTTGACTGTGGTAGCTCTGCCTTGTCGAACATAGGACCCGTCTGTGATCGGCCGCTTGATCAAGTATTGAACAGTACCGACTGCATGCTAGCTTATGGGCACTAGTAAACCGATGTAGCATTAAAGGTCACTTGCATTGAGGACGGTTAAGGTGCGTTGGTCATTGACCCTCCTGCTACTAGAGTGGGCAGTTCAGACCATAAAGTACTGTTGGCAGAACGCAATGCCCACTCGACGTCACCACACCCGGGCTGAGGTGTAGGTGCTTTTCTTGCGAGAGGTTTCCATCTACGACCTTAATTGGTGCGTATGTGTCGTGCATCTCGGGTTTTCCCAGCTGATGTAAATCGGTTTCAATTGTTGTCCCTCATAGTAATGAGTACCACTTGGTCACCGCGCCAATTGCGTAGTTGCACCTAATATTATGGAACGGATCATGTTGCTTATTGATGTTGACTATCATTATTATTATTATTATTGTTCTTATGTTGTATTAATTTTATATATTGTTTTATTGTCCTTGTTGCAACTAAAGTTACATTTTAGCTCAACCCATTTAAATTGACAATTAAAACTCAATAGAACTAATAGGTTGCTTAGTGCGAGTCCTTTTAAACAAGCCACCTATTAGAGATTTTGCATGTCTAGGTGTTCGACGGGTAAATCTTGCTGAGTAATTAGTACTCAGGCTTTGTGCCATTGTGTTTCTCAGGTAATGAAGAAATAAAATTGCATGTAGATGTGATGCCCTGGGACATGCAAGTCCCAGAGGGTTGGACTGCCCACTGGGAGTCCGACTCGCCGCCGCAGTGATGTTGCTTGTTGCTAGGGTGATGGTCCTTCGGGCATGGATCACCACCAGGCTATACCGTCGAGCGTAGTTCCTTTACGTATTTGCTTCCGCTGTTTCAAAACATTTATGAACTTGTATTAATTCCACTGCACTCTGAATCATCGTATTAATGTAATATTCAACTTAAATTTGGACCAATGTTGTATTATCAAGTGTCTACGCTATCAGCACCGTCGGGACCACGATCTTCCGAGAAGGGGCGCCACAGTTGGTATCAGAGCCGTGGTCCACGATAATACAAAATTTAAATCGTATTTTAAAAAACTATGATGTTTGCGAGTGAGGATATGTTAGTATTACCTATGTAGATAATAGGGTGGTGACAAAGCTAACCTGGGTTATGATTGTTTATATTACTTGCATCTACGGCTTCTTCAAACGAAGGTACGTGCGTGCTTAACTGACACGCATGATATCGGTGTCTGTGCTCACAGGCGAATACAAGACACTGTTGGCTCGTGACTTATCATGGGGCGATCCATTTTCATGGATTGTTACTAGTAGAAATGTGCTTCTTTTCATAGTTTCTTTTGAATTTGATGTATTGTTTGTGGAATGGATTTTTTGCAGGTAAACTAACACCGTTAGTATAACATTTAGATTGACTTACGTGTTGAGTGCTGATTGTCACCAAGTATCTGTGCCGCTAAGTATCGGCAAACATAGGCGTTGTGTTGTGAGGAACGATAGGTTAATAAAATGAAAGTTTTGCATCATGCATCCCATTATAACTAAACTTAAACTTGTTCTCCTCTTGCTCACCAACCTCTGAACAAAAATATTCATAACTATTAATTTACTCAACCAAATAAGGCATACAAATACTTTTCGGAAAGGTCTCAACATCCCCTGTCACCTAGAGTTTAAATTAAAATTCGATCATAACAGTAACAACCTCAGAAACAAAGAACAAGTACAATCTGCCAACTCACTGCTTTCGGCATGACCCTGAACTTAAAAATTTCATAACTAAAGTTGTACTTTGAATTTGCAAGAGTTTAAACCCAATCTAGAAAGCTATGAAAGTGAGGTATAACCTGGTTCCAATCCCCAATTTTTAAGACCTTATTTTCTATTCAAAATATCCACTTTTCTGACTGTGGTACAGTCAAGACAGAATCCGTTTTAAAAACCCATCGCCGTATTATTGCCCCTTGAGGCACTAAAAACTTGGTTTCTGTATTTCATAGCACTTTATATGAAATGCATCTTTATTGTAGGGAAAGTTTGACTCAATCAAATTGTTGTGATGTAGTTTTGCTATCATTACCAGCACCATGACAATTGTTAGTGATATGCATTTTGCCCATGGAACACTGTACTCACCATTGGGTTTTTGTTCCAGATGGGTGACCACGGTTTTGAGGAGCTCTCGCACGACGGGTGGCGCTACACCACCGGTCTCCACCACCTTGGCTTTCCTACACTTTTGTGAGATCTGCTACACTTGTTGGGATACGACGAGCCGCCCTCCTACAAGGGCCGCAAGATCCGCCGCCACGGGGTGACTCTTGCTAAGGTGCACATCAGCGTGCCCACTCACCCTCGCAACCTCGACATGGAGGGGATGGAGAGCACGGCGACTTGTGAGAGCCTCCGTGAGGGCTTGGAGAGAGTCGCCCACAGGGCCCTCACTCCTGCGGGTTCCACACAGCAGCGCTCTCTAGGACTTCGTTTGAGATGATTCCCATCTGGCACCAGGCCAACCCGGTTTGGCAGAGGCGCGTGAGGCGCATCGTTCGCAGCGACTACCCAGGGTATCACGCGTGGTACCACCGTGTGTCTCACTACTCCAAGCACCTCCTCAACTTGGATGAGGAGGCTAGCAGCCACAACAGGATTCTACTGGCTGACGCTGAGCAGGCCTGGGTGCGGAGGAATGATCTGCAGGCACAGGTTGACGCACATCAGAGGGATATTCAGTGGCTGACCGCTGCTCTTGAGGCGAGTAATACTCACGTTGCTTAGGTCACTGGACAGCGCGACACCCTCGTGCAGGAGGTTGACAGATGTGGCGTGATTATGCAGCAGCGCGCCAACCATAACGAGCACCTGCAGCATCAATTGACAACTACACAGCACAAGATGGAGCTCATGGGAGAGGATCTAGAGACCATGGCTCACGAGAACTAGGGCCTGCAGCAGCAGCTAGAGGCGGTCTTGGCGCCATCGGCAGCACCCGAGGAGGAGGATCCGGACGAGGACATGGACGAGGAGTCTGACATGGACTACGAGGCACCAGCCAGAGACAGGACTTAGGGGATCATGATAGACCGGACTAGATCGTGTAGGCGGGACAAGTTGGGTAGTAGCTTTTGTCAACCACACGAGGTTGTGGTATTTTGGGGGATCACTGTGTGAGATGCTTTTGTAACTCGATGGTCGCATATCCCGAGTTCATGTACTTAAGACTATGTTGACTTATGTTATGTATTGGTTGTACCCTTTCCCCTACTGTTGTTGCAACAGAGTTTCATAAGAATTCCAGCTTGATCGTACTCCTTGACTCAATCAAAGTACTTTCCTTGTAGATGGCTGAAAATACCAATCAACCGCCACCAGGTTGGGAGATCACCGATGGCCTGGAGTTCACAGGGATGGTTCATCTATTTTGGAGAGTTCTCTAGAGATTCGGATATTCCATTCCTCCCACCTATGTTGGCAAGGAATTTTAGGAGCATGGAGTCCCCTCATGTGTCATCCATGTGGCAGTTCCTACCAATTACTCGGTCATTCCCGCATGGGAATCTTGGACCATTAGCGTCATCGGGATAGATCTGGCTTCCACCTGGAATGTAGCTGCCTTCAATTCACTTATTCGGTTCTGTGAAGACCACAAGCATGATGTTGCTGGAACACCCGTCGCCTTGCTGCCCATTAATGATATGATGGACTTCGAGTGGATTAGGCGTGTGGATTTCATCTTTGATCCAAACCATCACCACCATGATCCCATGCTGCCCATAATAGAGTATTTTGGCTTATCCACCTTTGCCTTATGCACAAACTTGTGCCAGCATCTGGATGTGTTTCATGCTGCACTTTGACTTTCTGAAGTCGAAAAACAAGCTAAGGATGAGAAAATTGCAGAACTGAACCAACAAATTCAATCAAAGAACGAAGAGATGGATGCAATTATAAAAGAACGTGACCAAGCCTTGCTGGATGCAGCAGATCTTGAGCATGATATGATTGAGGCTCAAGATGACTTGGACACATTCAAGGCTGCCCACCTTCCTATCGAAAGAAATTGGGACGAGATCATCATAGAGTATGGAGAACAAGAGGATGTAGAGATGGCGCTGGTCGGTATTAATGATGTGGAAATGATGGATCTGGAGGAGCCAGAAGAGCCTATGGAACCAGAAGAGCCGGAAGACATAGTCCAGGAGTAGTTGGATCGCTACACCCCAGTGTATGGTCGAGTAATATAAGTATTCCTAGTTCGATGTAGGAGTGTGAACCTTGCATTATGTGTCCGCAATACTGTAGCTAGACGTTGGCACATATGTGTAACAGTTGTGTGACGGTGTCCTTCTGACAACCATGTAGTCTGAATTGAATTAATGAAGATGGTTGTTACTTGTGAAATCTATCCGTGCCTCTTGCAAATTTATATTCTTGCACATGTGTTTTTATGGATTATTTGAGGAATAACTAATGTGCAACCGTATAAATTGTAGCATGGTGCGTACTCGGAATCAGGATGACCCTGAAAGCTCTCAACAAGGAGCTAATGCTGAGCCCTCACTAGCTGAGGTATTGGCTGTTGCACTCAACCAGCAGCAAAATGACTCTGAGATTCTTTGTCGGCTAGTGGATATCATGTCCCATCTAGCTGGACAGGGAGACCACCGTAACAATAACAATCAGCCTCGACAGAGCACCTACTCAGATTTTCTAGGTACTCATCCACCAACCTTCGAGCGCGCCAGAGAACCTCTGGATGCCGATCACTGGCTGCGCCAGACCGAGTCAAAGTTCGGTCTGCTGGAATGCACCGAGCACCAGAAGGTGCTATTCGCCGCCCAACAACTCCAGGGCTCTGCTAGCACCTGGTGGGCAAACTATGAAGCTTCTCTGCCCATTGGACACTGCGTTGAATGGAATGAGTTCAAGACTGCATTTCATGCTCATTTCATCCCAGCTGGCCTCATGCAGAGGAACTTCCAGGAATTTATGGATCTGAAACAAGGAGGGAGGAATGTCCTCCAATATTCTAAAGCTTTCAATCATCTGGCTCAGTATGCTACTGAGTATGTTAATACTAAGGATAAAAAGAGATATGCATTTCTGCGTGGTCTGAATGCCACCCTTAAGGAGCGTCTGACTTGGCAAACAATCGGCACATACAACGACTTTGTCAATGCTGCTATTGTCCAGGAAGGCGCTATGCGCCAAGTTGAAGAAGAAGATCGCAAAAGAAAGGCCCCTGCTAGTGCCTCTGCTGCCCCACAGGCAAAGCACCGCCTGGTTTACACTTCACCTACCGGGCATCATTTCCGGGCATCTCCGCAGCAGCAGTATCAGTGACGATATGGCCAGAACTACTTGAAGCTACCCCGGTAGCAGAACTTTCCACCCCGTGCACTGTACCAACAACAGAACACTCAGTACTGTGCACCATAACAGCAGCAAGGGAATCAGACTGCTCGTGCCCCATAGCCTGCTGATCGTGGAAGCAGTTATCTGTGCTACAACTGCGGTCGTACCGGCCACTTTGCCAAGAACTGCACTGCACTGAGGCGCAGCAACAACAACCACAACAGCAACCCATGTCAGAACCAGAGCAGGAATGTGAATGCACCGTCTCGTGGTGCCCAAGTGAACTACACCAATGCTGAATATATTCCTCAGGGTGAACTCGTGCTAACTGGTACACTCTCGCTCTATCACCAGCATGTCCTTGCACTTTTTGATTCTGGTGCTACGCATAACTTCATTAGCAAAGCTTGTGTGCAAAAACATAAACTCCACACCACCGTCATAAATAGATGCTACACCGTCCGCTCTCCTGCTGGACAAAATTTTGCTAACAAGGTAGTGTGTAAGGCTCCACTAGAAATTAATCGAAAGATCTACCCCACTGATTTCATCATGCTCAAGGACCAAAGATCGACCTGATCATAGGTATGATCTGGATGAAAACCCATAGAGCCATGCTAGACATTGAGCCTCGCATCGTTCACAACAACTCTCCCTTGCATGGAAAGGACACACTTTCTCTAAATGCCAATTCATCAAAAGCCTTGGTTGTCCATCACTTGGAAGGGCAATCACTCGAGAGTATTCCCATTGTTTGTGAGTATCTGGACATGTTTCCCGAGGACATCTCTAGTCTACCGCCTGACCATGACGTTGAATTTAAGATAGAGCTCCAACCAGGAACTTCCCCGATATCTCGTTGCCCGTATAAAATGGCCCCGAATGAGCTGGCTGAGTTGAAAAGGCAATTGAATGAGTTATTGGAAAAGGGATTCATTCGCCCAAGCACTTCACCTTGGGGCTGCCCTTCTATTTTTGTGAAGAAGAAGGACAAGTCCTTGCGCCTTGTCGTTGACTATCGGCCTCTTAACGAAGTTACCATCAAGAACAAATACCCATTACCCCGTATAGATATCCTCTTCGACCAATTGGTTGGTGCTAAGGTCTTTTCAAAGATTGACCTCCGCTCGAGCCATCATCAAATCAAGATCAGAGCCGAAGACATTCCGAAGACCGCCTTCTCTACTAGATGTGGATTGTTTGAGTATCTAGTAATGTCATTCGAATTGACGAATGCCCCTGCCCATTTCATGTACCACATGAATGCGGTATTCATGCCCGAGTTGGACAAATTTGTGGTAGTATTCATTGATGACATCCTCATCTATTCTAAGTCCAAGGAAGAGCATGCTGAGCATCTTCGCATTGTTCTTCAACGCCTCCGAGATCACAAGCTGTATGCAAAATTCAGCAAGTGTGAATTTTGGTTGGACTGTGTGCCATTTCTTGGTCACATAGTCTCTGCGGAAGGTATCTCGGTGGATCCTAGCAAGGTTCAAGATGTGTTAGATTGGAAGTCACCAAAGACGGTTCATCAAGTACGTAGTTTCCTCGGGCTAGCTAGATATTATCATAGGTTCATTCCAAATTTTTCTCGGCTGACCAAACCCATCATGGAGCTGTTGAAAAAGGATAAGAAATTCAACTAGAACAACTGTTGTGAAGAAGCATTTCAAGCATTGAAGAAATTATTGACCACTGCCCCAGTACTGGCTCAACCAGACATCACCAAGCCGTTTGACGTGTATTGTGATGCATCTGGGACAGGACTTGGATGTGTGCTCATGCAGGAAGGTTGTGTCATTGCCTATGCATCTCGACAACTATGAGAGCATGAAGAGCACTATCCAACTCATGATTTGGAACTAGCTACAGTTGTACTTGCACTAAAAATATGGAGGCATTATTTGCTCGGAAACTTAGTGCACGTCTACATGGATCATAAGAGCTTAAAATATATCTTTACCTAGACTGATCTGAACATGAGACAACGTCGGTGGCTAGAGCTGATTAAGGATTATAACCTGGAGATTCATTATCATCCGGGCAAGGCCAATGTGGTCGCCGATGCGTTGAGTAGGAAGGTACACTGCCATCACCTAGTACTGGAATATCAGAACAACGGCAACCATGTCACTGCTTCAGAACCCAGCCTTCACGTTTTGCCTGCCACAGTGATTAGCAACCTTAGTGTACATTCTACTATTCGTGAAGAAATCATTGCTGCACAGAAAAATGACATTGGTATGAATCATATCCGTCAAAACATTAAGAATGGTAAAGCAAAATGCTTCACTCAAGACTCTGACGGTACCCTATGGTTCAATAACCGTCTGGTAGTACCAAAAGACTTTGAACTTAGATGGAAAATCTTAGATGAAGCACATCACTCCAAGTACTCTATTCATCCGGGTAGTAATAAAATGTACCAAGATCTGAAGAAGAATTTTTGGTGGACAAGAATGAAGCGAGAAGTGGCTCGATATGTTGTAGAATGATACTTGTCAGAGAGTCAAGGCTGACCATTTGAAACAAGCCGGATTGCTTCAACCATTGAGTATTCCCGCTTGGAAATGGGAGGACATTAGCATGGACTTTATTGTTGGCCTACCCCTCACTTCGTGTAAGCATGATTCTATTTGGGTCATTGTGGACCGACTCACCAAATCTGCTCACTTCTTGCCGGTCAACAATAGATACAACATACGGCAATACGCAGAGCTATACATTGCAAGAATTCTATGTCGTCATGGAGTACCCAAGACCATCATCTCAGATCATGGTTTGCAGTTTGTTGCTTGTTTCTAGGAACAACTGCATGCATCTTTGGGTACAGGCCTAATTCATAGTTCTGCTTACCATCCCGCCACCGATGGACAGACAGAGCGTGTCAACCAAATTTTGGAAGATATGCTTAGGGCATGTGTTTTAACACATGGTGGTAACTGGGATGAGTATCTACCCTACGCTGAATTCTCGTACAACAACAGTTACCAGGAGAGTGTGAAAATGTCTCCATTTGAAGCACTCTATGGTCATAGTTGTAGAACACCATTAAACTGGTCTGACTCTAGAGAAAGAGTAACCTTTGGTCCTGGTCTTGTCAAGGATGCAGAAGAAAAAGTTTGTACCATTCAGGAAAATCTTAAAGCTGCCAAGTGCCATTAAGAGAAGTACGCAAACAGACGACGTATACCATTGTATTTCAATAAAGGTAACTACGTCTATCTTCGAGTGTCACCCATGAAGGGTATCCAATGGTTTGGAGTCAAGGGAAAGTTAGCTCCCAGTTATATTGGGCCATTCCAAATTTTGGAACGATGTAGAAATGTAGCCTATAAGCTGGAGTTCCTCGCTAATCTATCTGGAGTTCATAACTCTTTCCATGTCTCTTAGTTAAAGCGATGTCTCAAAACACCCATTGACAAAGTCTTGGAAGAGTATGCCCAACTTCAACCAGACCTCACATACTCTGAACAACCGACAAAGATCCTCGATGAGAAAGAGCACATAACCCATAAAAGAACACTCAAATTCTATAAAGTTCAATGGAGTAATCACTCAAAAGACGAATCCACATGGGAATCTGAAGAATTCCTGAGTATGCATTACCCGAAATTTTGGTAGTCATACGCATGTATGTTTTGACCACCGCACTTCCCTCTAGTTTGCCTTGTTTATAATCTCGGGACGAGATTTCTTTAAGGAGGGAGGGTTGTGACACCCCAGGTGTCTCACTTCTATCTAACAAGCATGAAGAGCAAAAATCATGAATCATATAACATGAAATGATGAAGCCTCACTTCAATTATTTAAATTAATTCCAGGAAATTAAAAACCCTACAATCAAACTATGAAGCAACTTAAAAATTTCAATACAACTTATGCCAACTAAATTCATAATGATATTAGTAATATTAAGATATAATTTTATGAATTTAAGGAGCATTTTACCAATTGAGGAAATACCCCAATTAATTAATTAAAACATAGAAACCTTTCACAATGGGGAATTAATTCTAGAATAATTAAAGAAATTCTGACCAAATGGGTCCCACCAGGGCACCAGAATTTTCAGAAAGGACCTATGTGCAAAATCCCAAATCAATTGGAGGTCCCTAACTACTTTAATTGGAAATATCTTTGACCAAGGACCTAGTTGCAAAGAATCCAAATCTTGGAGGGCTGCAGTGCAAAATCTCTTTTCTTCTTCCTCTCACTGGCGTAGAGCTCCTCCCCGACGCCAGCACCCCTCTGCCGACGCCAGCGCCAGCTCTTGCCTCTGGACCGCGCACGCTACAGTCCCGTTGACCCTCCTCTCTGCCCCACGCTGTCCTCTCAGCCGTGAGCTCGCCCAACGGCTTCCTCTTCCCCCTTTTCTATCTTCACGCCATCGACATGACCGGCCGGCGACTTCAATTCCGCCCCCTCTTCTCGCTCTTAGTCTTCAACCACCTCGCCTCTACACAACTTGAAAGCGCACCCAGAGCCTCGCCAACACTCCCCAACCGCCCTCGCTGCTCTCTGCTCTTCCCATTTTTCTCTCCTCTTCCCCTCTTTCTACCATTGCTGAACCGAGCGCAAGCTCAAGCTTGAGTTCCCTGTTCCCTTGCCCTCCAAGTCGAGCTGAGAGCTCCAACGCACTCGCGTACTCCCCCTCTACCTTCCTTTGACCCTGCCTAGCCGAATTCGTGCACAAATAGAGTGAATTGAAGAAAAACCAGAAGTTACTTCCCCGGCGATGTCCTCTACTGTTGGCCGGAATTCGCAGCACTCGGTGAGCCTTCTCGTCCCATTCCTTTTCAATCGCA
Organism: Eleusine coracana subsp. coracana; assembly: GCA_032690845.1. Taxonomy (NCBI): domain Eukaryota; kingdom Viridiplantae; phylum Streptophyta; class Magnoliopsida; order Poales; family Poaceae; genus Eleusine; species Eleusine coracana. The sequence continues at coordinate 43,978,137 of CM064430.1, forward strand.
AGCACAAAACCTCAACGTAACCCTCGACTCTCTTCCCCTTTGATTTCGTGTGCCAGGATGTTGGCATTCCACTTTTCCCCGGCCGCTGCCTCGGCTCCGCCCAATCCGACACTGCCTCCATGTCGAGCTCCTACATCCGGTCCTCCCCGAGACCAACCACCACGATGCCGACGACCATCTCGTCCCCGTGAAGCTGTAGGAGCCAGCCCCGACGTATTTGGTGGTCTGAGCCGTTCCCCCAACATTGCCGAACCTTCCTCTTCTGCCGCCTCTCACCGACGACCACCTCCCGGTGAGAACCCGACTCCGCAAACCCCTCCTCTCCTTTCGCCGTGATGCGCGCTCCATTCTCCCACAGCCACGACGAGTTTTCCTCGCGCGTAGCCACTGGCAGCGAGCCCTCCGGCCGTGCGCCACCCCGCTCCGACGAGCCTACTGGCAATCCCACTGGTAGCCTGCGTGTTGCCTACGTGGCGCCCATGTGTCACCCACGTGGCTCCGACATGGCACTCCTTTAACCAAAAAATACACAGAAATTCCAAGAAAAGGCTTAAAACTTTGAAAACTCATAGTAAATCGATTTTAAACCCAATGAGGCGCAACTAAATTTTGTTGGAATCATCTTTCAGTGCTCTAATTTAGTAAAATAATAAATAGCTGCCTCTATACATGTATTTTTATTGATTCCTTTAATTGTCCAAACACCAAATATCACCAGAAATTCTAGGAATGGAATTAAATCCTAATTTTTGGCATGCTTAGTAAACACATGAATATCTACCACCACAAATTTTGGTTTGGCAAAATATGAAATATTTTAGTCCTTGGAAATTATTTAGTGTGTTTGCTTAGATTAATCCTAGTAATTATTCTGTAAATAAATTGCCTTTGCCACTTGGCACAAAAATCACTCATATATACATCTGTCCACAGTAAATCACCCATGTCCAGAAACATATTTTCACTATACTAATTAATTTAATTGCTCATATCACTTAGTTACCTTGCTTAATTCCATAAAGAATATATATACCTAAAATCTTAATTAACAACCCAGCTTCTTGAAGCATATGGCTTTGAGAACATAATAATAATTTTAATTGACATTAAAACACTATGTGGTTGCATGCATCATGTCATTGCATTCAACGGTATTTCGCTAATGCCGTTAATACAATTATATCATATAGGCAACGACAACCAGGAGCAAGAAGAGGATTTTCAGAAGGACGTTGACCCTCAAGAGGAGTAAGTTGTAGTTGCTAGCACTAACATCGACCCAGGCAAGCCCTGGTTTTCATTCGCCTTTTTACAAAACTTTGCTACTTTATCTTACTAGTGTCTATACTTATTGTTGCATTAGGTCATAGGAGTTGATTGAAACCCACCCTGCATAATATCCAAATGACCTATGCTATTGTCTTAGAACTTGGTAGAATCGGTACTGTTATGCTATGCTTAGTAATTGCTAGTCTCGTTAAGAAGGTATTATTACTACTAAGGAATGAACTTGACCACTGGAATGAGAATTATTAAAAGAAGTTTATTTTATGTTATGACCGGGCAGGGGTAATGCATGTGTAGGTTGGCAGCAACACATGGGTGTTGACTATGGTAGCCCTGCTTTGTCGAACCTAGGACCCGTCCGTGGTTGGCCCCTTGATCAAGTATTGAACAGTACCGACTGCATGCTAGCTTATGGGCACTAGTAAACCGATGTAGCATTAAAGGTCACTTGCATTGAGGACGGTTAAGGTGCGTTGGTCATTGACCCTCCTGCTACTAGAGTGGGCGGTTCAGACCATAAAGTACTGTTGGTAGAACGGCATGCCCACTCGACGTCACCACACCTGGGCTGAGGTGTAGGTGCTTTTCTTGTGAAAGGTTGCCATATACGACCTTAATTGGTGCGTATGTGTCGTGCATCTCGGGTTTTCCCAGCTGGTGTAAATCGATTGCAATTGCTATCCCTCGCAGTAATGAGTACCACTTGGTCACCGCGCCAATCTTGTAGTTGCACCTAATATCATGGAACGGATCATGTTGCTTATTGATGTTGACGATCATTATTATTATTATTGTTCTTATGTCGTATTAATTTTATATATTTTTTTATTATCCTTGTTGCAACTAAAGTTACATTTCAGCTCAACCCATTTAAATTGACAATTAAAACATGATAGAACTAATAGGTTGCTTAGTGCGAGTCCTTTTAAACAAGCCACCTATTAGAGCTTTTGCTTGTCTAGGTGTTCGACGGGTAAGTCTTGCTGAGTAATTAGTACTCAGGCTTTGTGCCATTGTGTTTTTCAGGCAATGAAGAAATATAATTGCCTATAGATGTGATGCCCTGGGACATGCAAGTCCCTGAGGGTTGGACTACCCACTAGGAGTCCGACTCGCCGCCGCAGTGATATTGATTGTTGCTAGGGTGATGGTCCTTCGGGCATGGATCACCACCAGGTTGTACCGTTGAGCGTAGTTCCTTTACGTATTTGCTTCCGCTATTTCAAAACATTTATGAACTTGTATTAATTCTGTTGCACTCTGAATAATCATATTAATGTAATATTCAACTTAAATTTGGACCAATGTTGTATTATCAAGTGTCTGCGCTATCAGCACCGTCGGGACCTCGATCCTCCGGGAAGGGGCGCCACATCCAATGACCCATCCATTCACAAGGAATCAAGTGAAGAGGAACAACAAGTTGAACCTTCTAAGTCCTCCTCCTCACAAGAGGATCTAGTGCCCATTGCCAAGAGAAGAAAAGCTATGATTTCTAGAAGGCAAGGACAGGGAAGTAGTCAAGGTGCTCAAACTGTCATAGTTGACCAAGGAGGGACTCTTCCTCCTAGAAAGGAACTTGATAAAGGGAAGAAAATCGATAAAGGGAAGAAGCCAGCCAAAGAGACCAACCCCAAACCTCGCAAGGGCAAGTCAAAGAGCAATGAGCCCTTGAAGATTGTGAGGGACCTTCGCATCCATGCTCCCGTCTATCCACCTCATCATGACTTCAAGGACTACAAGAAGGATGCAGAGGGACTAAATGTAGCAAGGCGGCAAAATCAGTATCTTGTGACTGACCAAGAAGCAAGTCACCCCCAGTTTCATACTTGGTTTCACTAGGACTACTACATGTCCATGCTCATTGACATGAACAAGAAGAACCGGTTGGCCACTCATCAGTGGATTGATTGGAAGTACATGGAGGACAAGGATGAGTCTACCTTCAATGAGACTATGGGAGCTTGCAAGGCCAGACATGTATATGATCTCATGGGGTTCAACTACGATTGGAATGAGGAGGTGATCTGTTAGTTCTACTACACTCTATACATTGATGGGAGAGGCTATGTTCATTGGATGGCACATGTTGTGCAGTATGTGGTGTTCCCCTCTCGCCTGACCACTTTCTTTTTCTAGGATGATGATGATGCTACTAGGGACCAGCTCTCATGTGAGTCAGTGTTGAAGGATTCTGAGTTGAAATTCATGTATGAGGACCTTCAACCAAAATATCTGGGAACCACTCATGGGATGCACAACTTCTACTTCACCCTCAACAAAATGCTTAGGGTGAGTATTGCTCCAAAGGGTGGGTATGCCACTTCACCTGTTGAGAACTCCAGGAACATTCTTGCTAGGTTCAGAGATGGAGCTGCAAATTTTAGTGTGATGCATTTCATTGTTTAGGAAATCTACTCTGCCTCTCTAGATACAAGGAAGATGCTTCCTTTTGCCCCATACCTTATGCGGATGATAGAGTCTGAGACTGGCTTGGTATTTGAGAAGGAGTGGAAGCATCAGCCCTTGAGACCTCATGTGCCAAGGCTCACTCGCCCTCATCATGAGATTATCCGGAGGGAGTTAGCAGTAGAAAAGGTAGCTCGGGCAGAGGCAGCAGCACCTCGTGCATCATCCTCCACCCCTCCATCCAAAGCCCCACACCGCCGTTCATCATCTCCCATTGCCTCTATGCTCAAGAGCATCTTGAATGCTTGTTGCTTCAATGCTAAGGAAAACTAGGAGAACAAGAGGCGCATTAAGAAGCAACCGGTCTTTGAGGATCCACTTGCCGGCTATGATTAGGATTATATTGCTCCTCAACCCGCTCCTCCTCCAGCCCAAGAAGAAGAAGGTGACCAAGAAGAAGAAGGTGACCAAGAGGAAGAAGAAGAAGGTGAAGAAGAAGAAGAAGGTGATGAAGAGGAAGAAGCAGACGATGATGCAAGCACTGATGATGATGAGTGATACCTTCTCTTATCTCCTTCCCCTTTCATTCTTTTTGGTGCTTTGATGCCAAAGTGGGAGAGATGAGATGAAACGGAAATTTGTTTCAGTGGCTTGCTTGTAATAGGATAGTGATGAACCTATGGACTAGTTATCCTTTCTATTTGCTTTGTGTGTGAACCCTATTTGTGAACCTTATTGTAATAACTCTATTGTTCTTATGTTATGTGTGGTGCTTGTTTCTATTAGTTTTGTAGAATGATTGTGTCAAGGTTGTGTTGCTTGCTTTTTTCTTTATCATGTTGCTTCACACTTGTACACTTTTAGGCACCCCACTCTTTGCAAAATATAGGGGGAGCTCCCTCATATGTTTGTGTGATTCTTGCATATTTTAGGGGGAGTTCCGCTATATGTTGCTCTTTGTCTCTTTTGATTATCCTCTTTATATCCTTTTTAATCTATTGTCATCAATCACCAAAAAGGGGGAGATTGAAGATGCATCTAGGATACCCTAGTGGGTTTTGGTGTACGATGTCAAAAGATTAAAATTGTGCTAACTTGTTTATGAAGTAAATGTGCAGATAATCAGAATTACTGTATAATCCCACATTTGCAAGTTGTTGCTTACTCCAAAAAAAAAAGGAAATGATATGGACTCGAAAGCACTTCCATGATTAGTTCTTTAATTTATTTTGAGTCATAGGTATGCCGAACTATAAAGGGGGGGGTGAAACAAACTTGCTAAGAAGGGAAATGTGTGTGCTCAAGCCTCCAAAAAGTTTTGTGAGAAGTATAGCCAACAAAGCCTTAGAACCAGTCTTTTTCTGAGCCAAACAGAGAGTGACGGAAGTTCCATGAGCCCTCTCATGGAAGTTCCGTTAGTGTCAGGTTCCCACTTTTTGTCTTCCCGAGGGTGACGGACTTCCATCACCTCCTGATGGAAGTTCCGTCAGCATCGGGTTCCTACTTGCTGCCTTCCCGAGAGTGACGGAAGTTCTGTCACCCCTTGACAGAAGTTCCATCACCAGAATCTCCGTGGCTCTCACGTATGTTCTGTGAGCTCATTCCTTGTCAAACCGAGAGTAACGGAATTTCTGTCACCCCTTGACGGAAGTTCCATCACAGCATCTGGCTTCTATCCCAGGCTCATGCAATGGCTAAATTTGAAATGATGGAAGTTTCGTGGGTAACCACGGAAGTTCCGTCAGATCCAGAAAAACAATGTAACAGCTAGTTTTTGGAGAGCCCCTATTTATAGCTCACCCCTTCCCCCGTGGGAAGGGTTGGATGCCTTGCCATTTCACTCACTCTTCAGCTAGAGCTCTCCCCTCTCACTCCTAGGCTTGTTCTTGAGATTCAAATCAAAGTGAGAGAGATCCAACCACAAAAACATTGAATCCATCCGCTCAAAATCTTGAGCACATCTTTCCCTCCCCATCAAGATTTGATTTGCTTGTTACTCTTGGAGACTTGGTCTCCTAGACGGCTAGGCGTCGCCCTTGAGCTCCCAACTTCGTGTGGTCAGGGACGTTTATGAAGGTGTGATTCGCCTCTAGAGGAAAAGTATCAAGTGGAGAAAGAAATCCGAGCACAATCTTTGTGATTGCTTGGCGGGGAAAAGGGTTGAGAGAGACCCGACCACTTTGTGTGGCTCCTCAACGAGGACGTAGGAACTACTTAGTGTGGTTGCCAAACCTTGGGTTAATTCTTGTGTCTCCTTACATTCCCTCTTTTATATTTGTGCTTGCTCATTTCTTTCATACTATTGTACTTGTATCACTTGTTATTTGTGTTGCTAGCTATTCAATCAAGAACTCTAGATTTATATTACTGTAGCTTCACTTCCATCAAGTTAGTATTTCCTCCTCTTTGTTATCCGCTTTAAGTTCATTGCTTAGAGAAGGTTAGTGAGAAGTTCTATCACTACCAGTAAATCATAGTTAGTGACCTTAACAATCATAGTTTAATTATCACAGTATGGCTGGTATAGGTTTTTCCACTACCAGCAAATCCATTAGGAGTGCACGAAGCCATTCAGCTTAAATAGTTGCGGTGTCTAATGCTGTGAGTTCTGCTTCCATAGTTGACCTCGTTAAGATGGTCTGCTTGCAAGACTTCTAGGAAACAGTTCCACCTCCAAGTGTGAACACATATCCACTTGTGGTTTTTATCTCATCAGCATCAGATATCCAATTTGAATCACTATAGCCCTCTAGTACCCTAGGGTACCCAGTGTAGTGAATTCCATAGCTCATTCTACCCTTAAGATAATGCAATACTCTTCCCGGGTTTGAGACAAACCGACTTATTTTGCTCACAACAAACGAGATATCAGGCCTTGTGGCACTAGCCAATGATGTGAGAGTATCTCAGTTGATCTCTTGATACCCTTTTATTTTTCCGTAGAATTACACTAGCATCATAAGGTGTTGGAGATGGTTTGCAATCACTATATCCAAAGCGACTCAAAACCTTCTCCACATAATGGGATTGCAAGACTGTAACCCCACCATCACCTTCTCTCACTAGATGTATATTTAGGATAACATCAACTTCTCCCAAATCTTTCATCTCAAAATTATGAGATAAAAATTCCTTGACTTCCTTAATCACATTAAAGCTAGTTTCAAATATTAGTATGTCATCGACATACAAACACAAGATCACTCCATCACCCCCACCATGGCGGTAGTACATGCATTTGTCAGCTTCGTTAACAACAAAGCCATCAAAGGTCAAAGTTCTATCAAACTTCTCATGCCATTGCTTAGGCACTTGCTTTAAGCCATACAAGGACTTCAACAACTTACAAACCATGCCTTTTTGACCTTGTGCTACAAACCCATCTGGTTGATCCATGTATATCTCTTCATCTAAATCTCCATTTAGAAAAGTCGTCTTAACATCCATCTGATGGACGAGAATACCATGAGATGCAGCTAAAGAAAGTAGCACCCGAATTGTGGTCAATCATGAATAAGTATCAAGGAAATCATCTCCTTCTTTCTGGGTATAAACCTTGGCCACAAGCCTTGCCTTGTACTTCTCAATTGTACCATCAGGCCTAAGCTTTTTTTTTAACACCCACTTGCACCCTACAGGTTTGCACCTATAAGGACATTGAACATCCCCCCAAGTACTATTAGACATAATAGAATCCATCTCACTCTGTACCGCTTCCTTCCAATAGTCAGTGTCAGGAGATGGATATGCCTCTTCAATGGTTCTAGGAGTGTCATCTATGAGGTATACAATGAAATCATCACCAAAGGACTTTATAGTCCTTTGTCTCTTGCTCTTTCTAGGAGCTTCAATGTTATCCTCCTCATGACTTTCTACAAGTGTTGGTTCAACATTCTTAATTGGGTAAATGGTTTAGGTAAAATATCTACGCCCTAGATTAGGGGTTTGGTAATTAATGAAGACTTGTGGCTTATTATACTCCAATGATGATCAATTCATAAATTCATATTTCAATGAAGATGAAGAATGCAACACAAGGCAACAGGTATGAAAATAGGTTTTTCTATTTGACCGGTCACAAGGTGATTAGAGGAGAAAATGACCAGATTGCTAGTATAGTAGCCAAACTATTAAGAGGGGTTGATGCTCTAGTAACTTGATGAATATTTAGTTGCCACTTTGTGAGAAATCATTCATCCAAACTCCTTGTCAAAGTACACACCCAAATATTCCTTGAAAATCGTATGAAAGTTTCACCAAATACTCCTTGCTTATCCTATGATGTTTTTACTCCAATAAATTCCTTGAAAATTGCATGCTGGAAACCCCCAAGTTCTTTTCCTGAAAAATTCCTGTCGAAGGAGGGCTGGCGGTCTGACTGTGACTGCGTTGCAGTCTGACCATGAGCATCCAGAGGGGTGCGAGTGGTCTGCCAGTGGTGGTCTCACCATCAGGGGACCACGGTCCAACCGCCAGGCTGACACTATCTGACCGTGCTTGACCAGAGAGTTCTGGGCCTTGGTCTGACTCTAACGGTCTGGCCGACAGTGGTGCTCGGTCTGATCGCCAGTCTTCTGACAAGTTTGAATGCAGTCAAAGTAGTCGTTGGGTCTATGGCGGTCTGACTGCTAGGTGCACCGAAAGTTATGCCTTGGCTATATATACCCACTCCTCTCGTGCATTTGAGCTCTCTTGACACCCTGAGCTACATTGTTGAGTCATATGAGCCTTCTCTTCTCTCACACAAGCTTCCATTGATCCATTGCAAGTGAGTGAGATTCTAGTGCATGATTCCTGAGTGATTCAAGCTTTGTGGCACTAGTTGTTCATCAAGCAAGCGACGATAGCTTATTACTCTTGGAGGTTGCTGCCTCCTAGTCGGCTTGGTGACGTAGAAACCATGAGCCCTTCAAGAAGATTGTGAAGGAGGCCCAGTGTTCTTGTAAGAAGTCTTGTACTCACCTCACTGAAGTGGTAAAGGGTAACTCTTGTGAAATCAAGGTTTGGAGAGGTTCAAGGGATTGGTTTGGCTTAAGATAAAGTTGCTCTTGTATGAGGACTTCTTGTTGGAGAAGTGAGTTCTTGAGAGAGAAGCAAATCAAAGGCTTTGTAAGGTTCATGACCATTAAGATCACCCCAAGGTATGATGTTTTGGTGATGAATGACAAACATGAAATGTGACTAATATCTACACGAGTGTTGTTCGTGTAGGAAACCTCTTCTATCTTATGATGATTGTCTATGGCGTCCTTGGCGATGAATGACAATGACCACAAGCATGGAGGCTTGTGAACTTGATGGAGTCCAAGGGTTGATGGAGATGGATCAAAGCAGAGAACAAGCTATGGTGCAAGTGTTTGGAACACTTGTCTAGTTGTTAGGGCTTTGAGTCCATAGGAAAAACTGGACTATTAAGGGGGTCTGGGTCATTCTCTTAGGTCATGTCTAGTCGGTGATGTGCAAGGTGGCTCGGTGAAATCACAGGCACTAGGTGACAGTGGAGAAGGCAAGGAGCTATTCATAGAAGCCGGGAAATGAAGTCAAGTGAGGACGACAAGTTTTAGCTGCTAGACATAGAGACCGAACAGAGGGGTCAGTGGAGACCGGACTGTACGGTCACTATGGGGAGTTGTCCAGGACTTAGAGCGAGAAGCAGGAACACTATCAGTAGGAGACCTTGTACAGATCGGACGGTCCAGTCTGCTGACCAGACAGTCCGATCAGATGGGATGCAGCAGGGCAGCGAGGAGCTTCGGTGTAGAATGTTTCTAGACTGGAGAGAGAAACGGACCGGACGGTTCGGTCCACTGACCGGACAGTCTAGTCAGTACAGGAAATTGCTAGACACTATTATGCCAATGGCTAGGAGAGCCGCTACTAGAGTGACCGGACGGTCCGGTCAGGTAGTGATCGGACAGTCCAGTCTGGATGTCCAGAAAGGCAATTTCATGGAGTAACGGCTAGGTTGAGGTTGGGAGCCTAAATAACTTCGTTGCTGGGGTCTTGGAGACCTCTCCTGGCCAGTGGAATACCTGGGAGCATTTGGTAAGGTCCAAGTGGTAAAGAGGAGAGCAATAGGAGAGGATATTGGATATCTTGAGAGTGCTAGCGAAGAGTAACTTGAGCATCTTGCACATCTAAGGCTAGGGTGTCCTTGAGGGTGTGATCTAGATTGTTACTCTTGGTCTATAGTGAGACCTAGACTGGTTCGGTGTCGGTGATCGAGCCTATCGTGATCGGTTGTGAACGCCGTCACACGTTTGTACACGGTTTGAGCCTGCCGGTGAAAGGGGCATCGCTAGTGAGCACCAGTGTCGGCTCGGGGAGTCCGGCAAGTTCTCAAGGGAGGCGAGCTTGTGCTTTGTGCAGCGGTGATGCACACCGTGTCTTCACTCTAGCAGTGATTGCGGGCTCGTGAGCGAGAACTCCACTTGGTGGCGGGAGGGGCCAGGACTCCGCCGGGAGTGGTTCAACGAGGATTAGGGGAAGGCACCATCCTTCCGAGACCTCGAGAAAAAAATCATAAGCCATCTCCTACTCCTCTCCTTACTTTGATGCAATACTTTTCATATTTACATACCGTGCTAATCATGCTTGTGTGTTCTCTTAGTTCTAGTTGACTATCCTATAGACTTGCATGTTTAGGCTCCTTGGTTGCTAGTAGTACTTAAGCTTCCGCATTCGATGACTAGCATGAGTAGGAGTTGCATTGGTATGCTTGATCACTAGAAGTGCATAGGAGTTGCATTGACTTGTGTGATCCACTAGAATGCATAGGTTGCCTTTCATTTCATAGGATTATATTGTTAGCTTGATCATCACTAGATTTGTGTAGGAGTTTCTATGAGTGCTATCAGTGTTTTAGCGATTGGCAAAATTAGTACATAGTGGTAGTTCCCGATTCACCCCCCCCCCTCGGTCACTACGATCCTTTCAAGTGGTATCAGAGCCAAGTTCTTATCATAAGGCTTAACCACCTCGAGTAGTGACCGTATTGAGTTGGGATGTCATCCCATACGGGGCCGGGTCATGGCTCATGGAAGGATTGCTTTAAAAGCTACCTAAATGCCATGATTCCGGATGAGTTGATGGACACTCTTGTGGACTTTGCCAATACTTTTACCGATGATCACGTGTATGATGATTGTGTAGATGTGCCTAGTACTAGTGAGTGCCTAGATTCTTCTAGTGTTGACTTGATAGGTTGCTCTACTAGTATGTGTGGTGCCCCTTCCCGGAGGATCGAGGTCCAAATGGTGCTGATAGCGCAGACACTTGATAATACAACATTGGATCGAATTTATGTTGAGTATTACATCATTAAGTCATCAGAGTGCAGCGGAATATTACAAGTTCATAATGTTTTTGAAAACACAGCAGAAGCAAATAACGATAAGGAGCTATGAGCTCGACGATACAGCATAGTAATGGTTCCTGCCCGAAGAACCATCACTCTAGCAACACACATCAATACTGCAGTGGCGAGTCGGACTCCCAGTGGGCAGTCCAACCCTCAGGGACTTGCATGTCCCAGGGCAGCACATTCTCAGGAACTCTACCTCTTCATTACCTGAAAACAACAGTGGCACAAAGCCTGAGTACTAATTACTCAGCAAGACTTACCCGTCGGACATCTAGACATGCAATGGCTCTAATAGGTGGCTTGTTTGAAAGACTCGCACTAAGCAACCTATTAGTTCTATCAAGTTTTACTTCTTAAATTAATTGGGTAGAGTAGAATGTAACTTTAGTTGCAATAATAAGATAATAAAGCAATACATAAGGTAAGTACAATATAAGAGCAATAATAGTTTCATCAACGATAAGCATCATAATAAATTCCCAAGTACCATGTGCAACTACGTGACGACTCAGTGACCAAGTGGTACTCATTACTGCGAGGGACAACAATTGTAATTGATTTACACCAGCTGGGATAACCTGAGATACACGACACATATGCACCAATTAAGGTCGTATATGGAAACCTTTCACAAGGACGAAAAACAACTCGGTCTGGGTCCAGTCTCAGCGAGTGGGCATGTCGTCCTGCCAACAGTACTTTGCGGTGTGAACCGCCCACTCCAGCAGCAGAAGGGTCGACGACCACTGTACTAGGTACCGTCCTCATTGCCGCATCAATGCTACATCAGTTTACTAGTGCCCACAGACTAGCATGCATTCGATACTGTTCAATACTTGACCAAGGGGCCGACCACGGACGGGTCTTAGGTTCGACAAGGCAGGGCTACCGCAGTCAACACCCATGTATTGCTGCAAACCTACACATGCATCATCCCTGCCCGGTCATGATATCAAAATAAACTTCTTTTATAAGTCCCGTTCCAGTGGTCAAGTTCATTCTTAGTAATGATATCTATCGCGCCTAGTAATTACTAAGCGTAGCGACACAGTACCGATACTACCAAGGTTCTAATGACAGTGGTATAGGTCATTGGGGTATCATGCAAGTGGGTTCCAATCAATTCCTATGACCTAATGCAATAATAATCATAGACACTAGTAATATTGATAACTAGCAACTTTATAAAATGGCAAATGAAAACTGGGGCTTGCCTGGATCGACACTAGTGTTAGCAACTTCAATCTCTTGTTCCTGAGACTCAGTATCCTTCTGATGATCCTCTTCGGGCTCCTGGTTGTCGTTACCTATATGATGACAAAGGTGTTAACGGTATTGTCGTAACACCGTTATATGCAATGATATGATACATGCAAGCACATCGTGTTTTGATGTCAAATAAATTATTATTATGTTCTCGAAGCCATATGCTTCAGAGAAGTTGGGTCGTGTTTTAATGTTAATTAAAATTACTCTTATGTTCTTGAAGCCATATGCTTCAAAGAAACAATTTAAAATTTCATCATTTTATGTGTGTTATTCATTTATTAGGTTTGTTATAGTTTTTTAGAACAATCAAGCAATTAAAATAGTAACCAATTGATTCTGGACTTGAGTGATTTATCATGAACAGAGACATAGGTGAATTGCATTTTTACCAATTTACAGCCTCTGGATATTATTATTCTAATTACTAGCATTTATTAAAGTAAAATAGTGATATGAGCAAATCAATTTAGTTAATTAAGTACATTTAGGTTTCTGGACTTGTGTGTTTTACTGGGTACAGGGGCTTCTAAAAGTGATTTTTGTGCCAAGTGGCAAGGGCCAAATAATTACATAATAATTACTAGAATTAATTTAAGCAAACACACTAATTAAATTCCAGAGCCAAAAATAATTCATATTTTTCCAAACCAAAATTTGTGGGGGTAGTTCTTCATGTGTTTACTAAGCATGCCAAAAATAAGGATTTAATTTTATACCTAGAATTTCTGGTGCATTATTTGGTGTTTGGACAATTAAATGAATCAATAAAAATACATGTATAGAGACAGCTATTTATTATTTTACTAAAATAGAGCACTACAAGATGAGTCTAACCAAATTTATTTAGGCTTTATTAGATTTATATTTGATTTACTGGGATTTTTCTGGTTAAAGGAGGGCCACGTGTGCGACACATTGGCTCCACGTAGGCGACACGTCGGATGCCAGCGCGGCTGCCAGTAGGCGCCAGTCAGCGCCGCCGGAGACAGGGCAGCTCGCCGGAGAGCTCGCCGCTGGTGGCTGCGTGTGCGGGGAGCTCGCCGCGGTTGCGGAAAAATGCAGCGTGCATCACGGCGAAGGGAAGGGAGGGGTTCGCGTGGACGGTGGCTCATCGGTTGTGGTCGGCGATGAGAGGCGGCGGAGCGGAGGCCTTCGGCTGCATCGCGGGAACAGAAGGGAGCACCAAATCCGTCACAGTCAAGCCCTAGAGCTTCACGGGGGCGAGGCTATCATTGGCATCAAGTCGGTGTTGGATGAGGAGGGCCGGAGGCGGGAGCTCGTCGTGCTGGTGACTCGGGTTCGACGGCGGCGACGGGGAAAATCGTGATGCCGTCGACTCCGTGATGGAAAACAAAGAGAGAGCAGGTCAAGGAGGTGAGTCAGGAGGTTGTGCGCATGAGAGGAAAAAGAATGGGTGCCGAGGCTCACCGAGAGCAGCTAATTTATGGCCGGCGGCAGAGAAACTCACCGGAGGGCTCGCCTCTGATCTTTCTTCGATTCAGCCAAGGCGCACGCGGTTTTGGCCAAACAGAGACATGGGGAACTGTAGTAGGGTGAGATGCACAATCTGGTGGTCTTGGCTCGGCTTGAAGGTGGTGGAATCAGCGATGCTCAAGCTCGAGCTGGTGGTCGGTAATGGCGAAGTGGTAGAAAGGAAGGGAAAGAGAGGGTAGAGTGAGCAGAGAGTGAGAGGGTGCGGCGCTTGTGAGCTCGCGGTGTGGGGTCTAGTTGCATAGAGGAAAGGGGTGTGGTTGGGGCGTTGGGAGCGAGAAGAGGGGGAGGAATTGAAGATCGTCGGGTCGCTCGATGGCGTGTAGAGAGGAGAAAAGGGAAGAGGGAGAGAGCCGTTGGCGTGCACGACCGGCAGGGCAGAGGGACAGAGGGTGGTAGAAGGGTGGCTAGCGTTGACGCACTGTTGCGCGAGCGGTTCCGAGGAGAACAGGGTGCTGGCGTCGACACAGGAGGGGAGCAGGGCTGCGTCGACCAATGGAGGAAGAAGAGGGAGATTTCCCCCTGAACCCCCTGATCTTTCCAGATCCTCGCAGAAAGGTCCTTGGTCAAAGGTATTTTCAAATAAAATAGCTAGGGGCCTCCAATTAAATTGGGATTTTGCACATAGGTCCTTGGAGATATTTGTGGTGCTCTGGTGGGACCCAATTGGCTAGAAAAGTTATATTTATTTTATAATTAAATCTCCAATGTGAAAGGTTTTTATGCTTTAATTAATTAATTGGGCATTTCCAAATATGGTAAAATGCTCAATAAATTCAAAAAATTCTATTTTAATATTACTAATCTGATTATGAATTTATTTGGCATATGTTATATAATAAATTTTTATTTAGCTCACAAATTTTGGTTGCAGGGTTTTGAGTTGCCTGGATTTAATTCAAAAGGGAGTGGGTCTTATTATTTCATGCTATGTTGTTCATGATCTATGCTGTTCATGTTGGTTAAATGAAAGTGAGACACCTGGGGTGTCATAGTATGCCTAGTGTGATGATCGATAATGATGTGTCTCTTGATCTTGCTTGCTCCTCTAGCATGACTAGTGTTGATGATGTTTGTGAGCCTCATGTTAGTCTTGCTAGTAGTTCTCCTATTGAGGAGTTCATTGTATTGTGGACGAGATTGCAGCAACTTCCTTCGAGCTCCCCAAGATTGTGATAATTGAAAAGATCCTCTCCATGCTCCCGAATAGCAAGCTCTTCTACGTCACCCTTGACCTTCTCATGGAGAAGTGTCTCTCCGTCGAGGACGTGATTGGGCTTCTCTTTGAGGATGAGAAGATCACCGCAAGTTGGACCTGGAAGAGGACTTCCAAAGAAAACAATGAAGCATTTACAAGCAAAGGGAAAGAAGTAGCGTCAAGCTCAAACTTCTTTGATCCCTCCACGAGATTGCCTTGCAACACCTTCTACAACCCCTTCGGAGCAAGACCTTCATCAAGATCATCATCATACACTTCGTCAAGCTCCACCTCAAGTACCATCCCAAACTCTACACCAAGCACTTTGGGTGGACCAAGCATTAGCATGGGGGAGCACCAACAACAATGCTCGCTCGATCATTTGAAATGATCAATCTTGCGGCATCGGCTCTACCACAAGATCGTATTCGACATCTTGGTCAAGCTCTCCAATAGGATCTTATCTTTCAATTTGGTGAAGTTGTGAGAAATCCGAATGATGACCTTTGGGATACTCTCTTAAGCATCTACGATCTTGTGTGTAGGATAAACTCCTTCAGAGGCCTTCGAGGGATTGTAGCACATGAAGTAATTGACAAGCTCCTCAAACAAATCACAACTCCTAAGAGGGGTTTCTTGCTTGAGGAGGTAGTCAACCGAAGGCATGAGCTCTCAATTGAGAGAGGAATGGAGATGATACTTGTGCTCCACTCTCAAGTGGGATATGTGCTTGAGCACATCACTAGCCTTTATGATCCTCATTACTACATTGACCTCGACAATGTGCACATGGGGGATGATCATGGACATTCGAGGTACCATGCTCCTCAATATTCCATTAGGAGGAGACTTCAGG
Source organism: Eleusine coracana subsp. coracana (assembly GCA_032690845.1). Classification (NCBI taxonomy): domain Eukaryota; kingdom Viridiplantae; phylum Streptophyta; class Magnoliopsida; order Poales; family Poaceae; genus Eleusine; species Eleusine coracana. Next base: position 43,994,010 of record CM064430.1, read on the forward strand.
AAGGGATTGCAAGAATCCCTATATATGAGCATGGTCTTGTTGCTCGACGCAATGAGGTTAGTACTAGTCAATCATGTAATGTTTTGGATACTAACCCCTCCTCTTATAGTGCTTGTCTTATGGCTACCACCAGGGTCTACTACAAAAGTGGAGGAACCCATTGGATCCTAGATAGTGGGTGCACCCAACACATGACCGGGAAGCCAACCATTTTCACCAACATTGATGAAGATAAAGATAGTGAGGAGGTGACTTTTGGGAACAACTCAAAAGGGAGAGTTAGTGGCTCGGGCAAGGTGACCATCACAAATGACCTCCATCTCTCCAAGGTCTTTTTTGTGGAAACTCTCAACTTCAACCTTCTGTCTATTGGTCAACTCTGTGACATGGGTTTCAAGTGCACATTTGATGAGGATGGTGTGAGACATGGAAACTTGTGTGTCACGGACTTCAAGTCAAGCAATATGCCACCAAGCACTTGCCTATTCACTAAGGCATCCAAGAGATGGTTGTGGCATAGAAGACTAGCACATGTTGGAATGAATCAGCTCAAGAAGATTGTCAAGAGGAATCTAGTTGAAGGAATCAAGGATGTGGTCTTTAAGAAGGATAGACTGTGCATCGCTTGTCAGGCAGGAAAACAAGTTGCATCTTCACATCCCACCAAGTCATTCATGTCTACGTCTCGACCTCTAGAGCTCTTGCATATGGAGTTGTTTGGGCCAACACACTACAAGAGTCTAGGAGGCAATCTATATTGCTTGGTGATTGTTGATGATTTCATGAGATACACTTGGACCTTCTTTCTTGTGGACAAATCTCAAGCGAGTGGTATCTTCAGAAAGTTTGCCAAGAGGGCAAAGAATGAGTTCAATACTAGCATTGTGAAGATAAGGAGTGACAATGGGATGTAGTTCAAGAACACCACAGTGGAGGAATATTGTGACAAGAAAGGGATCAAACATGAATTCTCCGCTACATATACTCCTGAGCAAAACGGAGTAGTGGAGAGGAAGAACAAGACGCTCATCACTCTTGCTCGTGCCATGTTGGATGATTATGGAACTCATGAGAGGTTTTGGCTGGAGGCGATCAACACGGCTTGCTACACTTCCAACCGTGTCTATCTCCACTGGTTGTTGAAGAGGACACCATATGAGCTATTGGTGGGACGGAAACCCAATGTTTCCTATTTCCGAGTCTTTGGATGCAAGTATTACATCCTCAAGAAGAGGAGAAAGCCTGGGAAGTTTGAGAGCAGATCTTATGAAGACATTCTTGTTGGATACTCTAGGATTTCTAAAGCATATAGGGTCTACAACTCATACACAGGATGTGTGGAAGAATCCTATGATGTGCAATTTGATGAATCAAATGGGTCTCAAAAGGAGGATGCGTTTCATGAAGTGAACATTGGAGATGAACCTATGAGGGAAGCCTTGAGAAACATGCCCGTGGGCGAGGTTTTACCCCACGAGGTCAATGATGGTGATATTGATGAGCCCTCTACTCCACCTCAACCTACCTCCTCCTTTGAGGTACAACAAACAACCCAAGATGCTACAAAAACTCTCACAAGTTCCTCTCAAGATTCATTGAGAGTACACTCACCAAATGATGAGGAAACCCAAGTGAGAAGTGAGCCACAAATCTCCCCACATACATCACCACGAGCCACTTCTCCTAGCTCTTCACAAGATACCCTCCCATCCACCTCAAGCTCAAAGTCCAAAACAAGAAAGCATAAGAGTGACTCCTCCACCTCTCTTAGGATCCAAGACACTTATATATTAAGAGAGCAAACAATCCATGATGCACAAGACACTTCACCTAGAGCTCCTCCCACTCAAAGAAAATACCATCCTAGACCCAAGGCCATCAACAAAGATCATTCACAAGACTTGATCATTGGGAGTCCATCTCGAGGAATAAAGACAAGGAGAAATCAATACAAGCCCAACTATGTGAGTGAAGAAATTGAGGATGAGGCCAATATTGAGATTGAGAACTTCTCCTTCGTCTCTATGATTGATCCCACTACCATTGATGAAGCTATGGATGATCACAAGTGGGTTATTGCCATGCAAGAAGAGTTGAACAACTTCAAGAGGTGCAAAGTATGGAAATTGGTTGAGAGGCCCAAGAATCATAATGTGGTTGGCACCAAGTGGGTCTTCAAAACAAGCAAGATGAGAAAGGAGCAATTGTCAAGAACAAGGCTCGCCTAGTGGCTAAGGGATATTCTCAAGTGGCGGGGATTGACTTTGAAGAGACCTTTGCTCCCGTGGCCTGTCTTGAAGCTATTCGGATCTTACTTGTCTATGCATCAGCCAATGGCTTCAAGCTCTTTCAAATGGATGTCAAGAGTTCTTTCTTGAATGGAGAGATCAATGAGAAAATCTATATGGAACAACCTCCAGGGTTTGAGGACCCAAGACATCCAAGACATGTGTACAAATTGAAGAAAGCTCTTTATGGCCTCAAGCAAGCACCAAGGGCATGGTATGAACACTTCAGGAACTTTCTACTCAAAAATGGATTCACCATTGGAAGCATTGATATCACCTAGTTCACGAGGCATGTTGGGAAGGATCTATTTGTGTGCCAAATATATATGGATGATATCATCTATGGGTCAACCAATGAGAAGTTCAATGAAGAATTTCGGGAGATGATGGCTAGGGAATTCCAAATACCAATGATTGGAGAGTTGCATATGTTCCTTGGATTCCAAGTCAAACAATTGAGAGAGGGAAACTTCATCTATCAAGAGAAATATACTGTGGAATACTTGCCTTACGGGTATCTTCATACAAGACTAAGTCGGTAGCCGACCGAGTACTTCATCAACAAGGAAGCCGACCGACTCAACTTGGAGCACAAGGCATGTAGAGATAGACTTTCTATGTAAACCCTAAGGGGTTACGACTAGGACTCTTCATGTACCCCCCTGCCGACCGGATATATAAGGCGGCAGGGTACCCCCCATCGAAGGATAGGCAGGACAAGTTCACAAGTCTCATAACATCAATACAATACACAGAACACAGGACGTAGGGTTTTTACTCTCATCGAGAGGGCCCGAACCTATATAACTCGGTGTCTTGTGTTACCATCGTAGTTCTTAGTCTCGACGTAGCCCTATACATTTTACTGTCGATCTCAAGCTTCCATAGTTGGCGCACCAGGAAGGGGACAAGGCTCGCCAGGATTCTTCGTCGACTATGATGGCCGAAATTCCCATCATCCAGTACTAATCGGACTTCAAAATCTCCTTTGAATCACTCGACTTCATAGTCAGCGACAACGGAGCCCTAGGTCTGGAAAACCACAGATCCGACTCAGCCGTAGCTGTCTCCATGGCGTGATCACCGAGTTTGTCTGACATGATTCCCGTGCTGGTCGCACTCGGATCTGAGGAAGAAGATCCTTCCTTCGGGAACGATTCAAAATCAGATCGGTCTTTTGATGAGGACTCGATCGGATCCGCTTACCCATATCCCCATACTGTCAACATGGTGGATATAGCAGATCCCGTGGATGGAGACAAGGATGGTGACCAAAATGGTGAACATGAAGATAACCCCTTTGATGGCCACCCGAATCAACTAGCCAAAGGAGGTCAACAGGAGGAGGATCCTCCAGCTGATGACTTATCGGTCGGTCACCGCCGTCAACCAAGAGGGTCGCGCAGTTCACGCAACGCACGCCGACTTGATCTCGGTCCAGAACTCGAAGTGAATGGCGTCAAGGTCTACCGCACTCCTCAGAATAACATCACAGGGGCCAAAACTTTGCTCGACACTCTAATGGTCGATGCGAATTATCAGACCCCTACGATGCAGAAGGCGGTGGCTATGCTTAAGGATGCTGCAGCTCAAGAGGCCACAAAATCTCAGTCGGTCACAAGCTCTAGTCATGTATCTTTGCGAGGTCAGCAAAGGCGTGAAGATCTGAGAAATTCTCTCAGCCTCCGTGATGGATGAGATACCATCAACTCTCACTATGAAGAACACGCTCGGGACAACCGACGCTATGAGAAAGAACGCCGTGATTGGAGAACGGACGGCCAACGGGATGACCGATGAGAGGACCATCAAGATCCTCCTCCAAGGCACAACCGTGATGACCGACGTCGACGATACAATCGGGATCGGTGCCATAATGATGATAACGACCATCAGCGTCATCGATATGATGATGATGTTGGACCGCGACACGGCCGCCGTGCAACCCCGTCTCCAGACCGGCATAGGCGGTTGATGACGCTGACCGATGATGAGATGCGTCGTCAACATGATGACGATGTTGGACCGTGACACGGCCGCTATGCAACCCCGTCTCCAGACCGGCATAGGCGGTCGATGACACCGATCGACGATGAGATCGATGGCATCAAGGCTTACATCCCTAGGCTTCACATAGCTCGATGGCCAAAAGGATTCAAGCTGGTCCCCATCAAAAAATATGATGGTCAGACCAATCCCTGAGAGTGGCTGCAGCTTTACAGCACGGCGATTCAGTCGGCTGGAGGTGATTCCTATGTAATGGCTAATTACCTCCCGATCTGCCTGGATCCAGTTGTTCGGATATGGCTCACGTCTCTTCCACAGGAGTCAATCACATCTTGGCTAGACCTCAATAGGAAGCTCATAGAAAGTGTCCAAGCTACATGCAATTGACCGAGCAACCACTTCGACCTCACTCGGATCAAGCAGAAGACCAAGGAACCTCTTCGTGATTACATCAAGCGATTTTGTGCTAAGAAGACTAAGATCCCTAATGTCCTGGACCAACAAATCATTACCGCCTTCCAAGGAGGGATCCGTAGCGATGATTTGATTCGTGAGATCGGTCAGAGGAATCATGACCTCAAGCTGACCGCTCAAGAGTGCTTCGATATCGCTGACAAGTTCACGTCTGGTGAGTCGGCATTGGATGACATCCGAGGAAAAGGCAAAGAGAAGCGGTCGGACAAGCCCGAGTCCTCCAAGAAGGACAAGAAGAGGAAGCCTAATAACGTGGTTCACACGGTGGACCGACTTCAGAAGAACCCTCAAACAAGCCAACCGTCCACGGACGAGCTGCTGAGTGGCCCATGCCTTTGGCACCCAAAGGGAAACCATAAAGCAAAGGATTGCTATCGACTGAAGGGATTTGCAATAGGTGCGCTCAAGGTGGCCAAAGATCCCCCGAGGCGCAATAGCAAAGAAAAGACCAATGACGATGGTGACAAGGATGACTCAGGAGAGTTCCAGGAGCCCTTCAAGGAAGTCAACTTCATCTTCGGTGGCCCGGATGCCTATGTGTCCAAGCGCAAGAAAAAGCTAGAACTTCGGGAGATCAACTCGGTGGAACCGGCTGCACCTCAATTCATGAGGTGGTCTGAGATGCCAATCACCTTTGATCGGTCAGATCACCCCAAGCACATCCCGAAGCCGGGTCGATACCCGCTGGTGCTTGCTGCTACGATGAAGGAGGTGAAGTTCAACAAAGTACTCATTGATGGAGGAAACAGTTTGGACTTAATCTTCACCAAGACTCTCAAAGAGCTCGGTCTATCAATCAATGATCTTCAGCAGAGTTCTTCACCTTTCCACGGGATTGTACCCGGCAAGACTTTAGTTCCAATTGGACAGATCAGTCTGCTGGTCACCTTCGGGACCCATGAGAATTTCAGGACCGAGCGCATTCTCTTCTAGGTGGCGGATTTCGACTCAGCATACCATGCTATCATCGGTCGACCGGCTATGGCTAAATTCATGGCTATCCCGTATTATCCATATCTCACCCTCAAGATGCCAGTCCCGAATAGAATAATCTCCCTCCACTCTGATCTTTGGAATTCTTTCGATTGTGATGTGCAGAGTTGTGAGATGGCCAACAAACAGTTGATGTTGTCCGACAAGAAGGAGATCCAACAGGCAGTCGGCACGGAGGAACAGACCGGTGTGAAGGTTCCAACAAAGAAGCCTACCAAAGACAAGATTCAGACCGATGACATCTAAACCAAGGAAATCCTGCTCGATCCTAAGGACCCCGATAAGGTAACTTATGCTGGGGCCAACCTCGACGAGAAATAGGAACTCGCGCTCACTCTTTTCCTCCAGGAAAATAGGGACATCTTTGCATGGAAACCATCTGACATGCCAGGAGTTCCTAGGGAAAAGATTGAGCACAAGTTAAGGGTACCCCCACGGGCTACCCCCATTCGGCAGAGGCTAAGAAGATTTGCGTAAGATCGCATGGACGCCATGAAGAAGGAGATAGTTAGACTATTAGATGCTAAGTTTATAAAGGAGGTGTATCATCCTGACTGGTTAGCAAATCCGGTCCTTGTACCCAAGAAGAATAAAGAATGGAGGATGTTTGTTGATTATAATGATCTCAACAAGGTCTATCCTAAAGACCCTTTCGCCCTTCCTCGTATTGATTAGATTGTAGACTCGACAGCCGGGTGTGAGCTCTTGAGCTTTCTGGATGCCTATTCAGGCTATCACCAGATCCCACTGAAGGTCGAAGATCAGATTAAAACTTCCTTTATAACACTCTTCAGCGCCTATTGCTATATCACAATGCCTTTCGGTCTGAAGAACGCTGGCGCGACTTACCAACAAGGTATTCAACGCTGCCTTGCTGCTCAGATCGGTCGAAACGCAGAAGCATATGTTGATGACATCGTCATCAAGACTTGGAACGTCAAAGAGCTTATTTCTGACCTGGTAGAAACTTTTGATAATCTGAGGCATTATTCAATAAAGTTGAATCCAAAGAAGTGTGTTTTTGGGGTTCCTTCGGGAAAGCTACTCGGTTACATCATTTCAAAACGAGGTATAGAAGCCAACCCGGATAAAATCAAGGTAATCCTTAGTATGGGGCCACCTAATTCTCAAAGGGATGTATAGAAGCTGACCAGATGCATGGCGTCTTTGAGTTGCTTTATTTCCCGACTGGGGGTTAGAGGGTTACCACTTTTCTGACTGCTTAAAAAGCAGGAAGACTTCGTTTGGACCAAAGAGGCGTAGTCGGCATTGGACGAGTTGAAGGTTTACCTCAGCAGCATTCCAGTATTGGTGCCTCCAGAGCCAGGAGAAAAACTTCAGCTTTACATATCGGCCACAACGCAGGTTGTGAGTACTGTTTTAACGGTCGACCGAGAAGAAGAGGGGCATATACAAAAAGTACAACACCCGGTCTATTTTGTGAGTGAGGTCCTTGGCATCTCTAAGGTAAAATACCAACAGATCTTGAAGTTGTTGTATGCATTGTTGGTCACCTCCAGGAAGTTGAAGCATTACTTTCAAGCTCATCCGATCGAAGTCCAGACCTCCTTTGCAATCGGCACAGTGCTACACAACCGAGAAGTTCAAGGCAAAATCGCCAAGTGGGCAGTCGAACTTGGTCAATATACCACTACGTTTGTGCCTCGATCAGCTATAAAGGGACAAGTGCTAGCTGATCTTGTTGCTAAGTGGACAGAGATTCAAAACCCACCTACTACACAAGACATCGAGTATTGGAAAATGTACTTTGATGGGTCTCTTCAATTACAAGGAGCGGGTGTGGGAGTCGTGTTTATCTCACCCACTGGAGAGAGGCTTCGATATGTCTTTCAGTTGATGTTTCGTGCGTCTAACAACGCTGTAGAGTATGAAGCCCTTCTACACGGTCTGCGCATTGCCTCGTCACTCGGCATAAAGCGCCTTGACGTCTTTGGTGACTCGGCTTTTGTTATTAATCAGGTCACTAAGTGATGAGGAAATCACTCCTAAGGATACATGCAACACTCCTCCAATTTTGGACTTGCAAGGTCCAATGACTAGAGCTCGTGCACGACGACTAAATTTAGAGGTGAGCTTGTTCCTACGTTCTTCATTATATGTCACTTTTGAGAATGGTTTGCTACCTAATGATTATATTGTAATTAGGAACTATGGAGAGGACCAGGAGATGATGGGAGAAGGACTTGGAGACGTGGAGGACCAGCAAGGACGTGGAAGCCAAGGTGGAGGCCCAACCAAAACCGACTTCGAGTCTGTTTTGGGGCTCAGGACCAGTCTGCACTAAAACGGATGCCCAAGACGCATACGGACTCGGATTTGGACGTTCTACATATGCACAGAAATATAAGAAGAAGACCTTTCCAATGCCGTCGGTCTCATATCAAAATTCATTCGGAGTCATCGGAAATCGTCAAAACAAGAGAGAGTCCAGAATCTGTTTTGGTGCTGTGTCGCCTGTTTTTGGCCTTTGGGCTTTATATCTAGTTGAGCCCAAGTAGGGGTGCGTCCAGAGGGTCTTGCACGACCCTAGGGTCTTCATATACAGCCGCCACCGCACCATTAGGGTTTGGGCTTTGCTTAGATTATTCTGTTCATAACAGTTTCGCCGTCATCACGGTTTGTGAGACCCCAACTTCGTGAGATTCATAATACATCTGCAATTGTGTTGCTTTCTTCTTTGTTCTTGCTTGTGTTCTTGATTCGCAGGCAGGGATTAGCCTTCTCGGTGAGGTCAATCATTTTAGGACGGTTGATAACAAGAGGAGACGTCGTGCTGCGATTGCGGGATTTAGAACGTGTTGTTCTGAAGCCGGATCGATTTGTGTGTCGCCTCCGACCAAATCAACGTATCCAGAACCTTTTGGAAGATCAGGAACCCTTGTCCACATCACTAAGGATTGGAACTGTGTGGATGACAATATGAGTGCTTACTGTCAAGAAGTAAGGAAGCTCGAAAATAAATTCGATGGATTGAAGTTCACGCATGTTCTTCAAGACAATAACCAAGCGGCTGATGAATTGGTCAAAATGGGATCATCCCGGTCTGTGGTCCCGCCAGGTGTTTTCTTACACACTCTAGATTCCCCCATAATTTCTCCTCGGTCGGATGTATTAATGAGTGATGTTCCTGATCTCGTTGGTGATGACAACATGGAGACTAATTGGCGCGACCCGCTCATCCAATATTTGGATAAGGGAACGCTGCCTTCGGATCCTAATGAGCAACGAAGGTTGGAGACCCGATGCCGAGGGTATTTGTTAGTGGGAGACCAACTCTATAAGAGAGGAGGTTCAAACATCTTGATGAGATGCATCTCGATACCAGAAGGCCAAAAGTTGGTAGAAGAAATTCATTCCGGGATATGTGGCAATCATGCAGCTTCCAAGACTTTGATCGGCAAAGCTTTTCAGCAAGGGTTTTATTGGCCCACTGTGGTTGAAGATGCACACCGGGTCATTCGGACATGTGAATGTTGTCAATTCTTCGCTCAACAAACGCATGTGCCTTCACAGCAATTTCAGATGATACCTTTGACTTAGCCCTTTGCTGTTTGGGGGCTCAATATTGTCGGTCCTTTCAAAAAGGCGCCAGGCAGGTTCACTTATCTGTTTGTTGCTATTGACAAATTCACCAAGTGGATTGAAGCAAAGCCGGTCGGTAAGATTACGTCAAAGAAGGCTATCGTGTTTGTCAAGGATGTCTTCACTCGGTTTGGGGTGCCTCATGATATCATTACCGATAATGGCACTCAATTCACTTTAGTGGAGTTCTGTGACTTTGCCGATGAGATGGGAATAAAAATCTACTTTGCATCAGTGGCTCATCCTCAAAGCAATGGGCAGGTCGAACGGGCCAATGGTATGATTCTCCAACGATTGAAGCCTCGGATATTCGATAGGCTTAAGCCTTATGCCGGTCGGTGGGTCAAAGAATTGCCTTCAGTTCTTTGGGGGCTTCGCACAAACACCAGTTGGGCAACTGGTCAATCACCTTTCTCATTGGTCTATGGCTCAGAGGCTATGCTGCCGACCGAAGTCAGCCTTGTTTCGGCACGGGTTCAGACGTATGATGAATAGCTTTCTGAGGAGAATCGAGAGATTGATTTGATTGCAGCAGAGGAGTTGCGTGATCGCGCTCTGTTTCGGTCGGCACTTTACCAACAAGGCTTACATCATTATTACGATAAAAATGTACATAATCGCCACTTCCAAGTTGGAGATTTAGTGCTTCACCGAGTGCAGCCAACAAAGAACCAGCATAAGCTTTCTCCAAAGTGGGAAGGACCATATGTTGTGAAGGAAGTCACTCGTCCGGGGGCTTACCGACTGATGTGTGAAGATGGAGATGATATACCAAATTCTTGGAACATAAATCAGCTATGTCATTTCTATACTTAATTATTCCTTTGTATACTTATACATTATTCATGAATGAAACTTCGGTCTTTTTGATGAAAGATTTTTTGATGATTTTCATTCTATATTGTCTCGATTCCTTAATTTATTTTATTAAACAATCGAGCTAGGGGGCTAGTAACAATGTCCCACTTCAATCTAACCGTATTTTGGTTTTGGACTACTTTCTGACCGATTTCTTGTCTTTGAATACGGTCTTCATTTTCTTGGTCTAACGTCTATACATTATGGTTATATACATTATACTGCACATCAGACTACCACTACACTAAACCCAGAGCCAAAGTGCGAGAGGTCATGTGTCGATTGGTCGACTCTGCTTGTTATGCGGTTACGAGTCACAACCTAAAATGTTAAGGCAGACCGATACAATTTGAGTTTCTTAATGACAGAAATATACTTATGACATTTTTATCGATCTTTTAAAGTTGATAAGCATGAAACTAGATTACATACAGGTAACATTGTTTCATTACATAGATATTGCTCATGATCTCTAATATTACAGGATTTACAGCTACTTTGAAGGAGAGGAAGATTCAGCTCAAAGCTCAACCTCAGGAGTTGCCGGAGGAGTAGGCACGGTCGGATTGATCTCTATATTGTCGAACAAAGCTTGGGAAGTCTCCAGCATGGAATCCAAAAGCAGCTAGCATTGGTCGTCAGTCAAGTCTGGGTTGAAGCCCTCCTTGATCTTGTCCAATGGCAGAGCGGGAGACCAAGATTGGCAAATAGCCAGAACCTGACTCCCGGCTTTGGTCACCACTCGTCGAGTGTTATGAGCAATATCTTCTGACGCATGCTCTAGCAAGTACTCCAAGGAATGGCCAGACTGCTCCACTCGGTCATCATGTACATAGTCCATTGCCTTTCGAGCGGCATAAGATAGAGCAGCAAATGATAATTTGTTGGTCAGTATGATCAAAAGAAGAATCAAGCAGATGTGAGAAATAACAAAGGGCTTACATTTGAAGGATTTGGAGGTGCTCGTAGCTTCCTCTATCTTGGCGTCAGCCTCCTTCGGCTCCTTCTACAGCCGAGTGATCTCGACCTTCTGGTCCTCGACTGACTTGGAGAGGTTTTCCTTCTCAGTAAAAGGCATTGACAAACCTTTGTTGATTAGAAGTCAACATCTCCAGGTCGGCAACCTTCTGGTCACAAGCTAAAAGACAAATATTTGAATCTTTAGTGCTAGAGTGAGCTTTTTCCATTTATTTTCTTCTGTTACATGTGATATGTTAGTGTTGACTCATATTTTCTACACATGTTGGCAAAGCTCAATAAGTTTTCCTGTTTAATTATGCCATCATGTACATAGTCCATTGCCTTTCGAGCGGCATAAGATAGAGCAGCAAATGATAATTTGTTGGTCAGTATGATCAAAAAAAGAATCAAGCAGATGTGAGAAATAACAAAGGGCTTACATTTGAAGGATTTGGAGGTGCTCGTAGCTTCCTCTATCTTGGCGTCAGCCTCCTTCGGCTCCTTCTACAGCCGAGTGATCTCGACCTTCTGGTCCTCGACCGACTTGGACAGGTTTTCCTTCTCAGTATTTCAGGCATTGACAAACCTTTGTTGATTAGAAGTCAACATATCCAGGTCGGCAACCTTCTGGTCACAAGCTAAAAGACAAATATTTGAATCTTTAGTGCTAGAGTGATTGGTTGGTTATTTAAACACAGGTGGTGAGTGATCTTACCAGCTAAATCTTCTCGACCTTGGTTTAAGGCCTTGGTCATTTCTCTTTGGTCGGTTTGCAGCTTTTCAATCTCCTTCTGCGCTTTGGCAAGCTGCTGATCGGTGACTTGTAAAACACAAGCAAAGTGTTAGTCTTATTTAAAGACTTGAAGACCAAAGAGTTTAGGACATACCAAAAGTTTTGGCTTCAAGGTATTCCACCCTAGCCTATTTTCTCCCTATGGGAGCATACATTTTCTGTATACAGAAAGGGGTTAAGCATAAAGGCAAGATTAAGACAAAGCAAAAGCAGAGTATTGAAGTACCTTGCTAGCTTCTCGATGTTGATGCATGATTTCCACATCTTCCACTTCGGGCCGACCGAGTAAATCTGCAGATAATGTCGCCTTACCTTTGTCAAGAGGCAAAGGGACGACAGCAGGAGCAGGTTGGGGTATAGGCGCCGGAATGGGGGCAGGAATTGCCTTGTCGACTGGCTTATCCACTTCGGTCGGCGTGTTTGATGACTTGCCGACCGACTTGGGCACATCAGTCGGGCGAGTGTCCCCGGACTCTTGGGCACTCTAAGAATCACTCGTCTGACCACTGTCAAAATGAATATGGAAGAGATTAAGATGTGTTATGGATGGCAATAAGAGACAAGGAGCATAAGGGTAAAGAATTAACCTAAGAGCCTTCTTGAGCTTAATTCGGCACAACCTCTTCTTGGAAGAAGTCGACTAAAAATTAGTCTCCTTCCTCTTCTGGGTAGATTTTTCTGCCTTGTCGGTCTGATGCACCCATCCAGCATCACTCTGAGTTTGGCTTGGGGGCTACGACTGGCCTGAAGGTCGGTCGGAGGGAGTGGGGGTGAGATGACCAGCATCAGCAGACGACAATTCTTTATCATCATCCTGATCTCCTATATATTGCCGTCGACGCCCAACAGTCTGCTTTACTCGCCGACCGGGTGGAGGCAGGGTGGAGACTGGGTCAGGATGAGCACCTGCAGAAGAGCTCGAGCCCCCGGTGCTGGTCTGCTGCATCTTCTCAACATAGTCCGGTCCCTCGGAATCAGTCGGAGGGAGTGGAGGATGAGAAATATAAGTATCCAAAACCTGCATAGGAATCAAAATATCAAGCAGGGCATTAAGACAAGGACATAAAGGATTGCTCAAAGCAGACTGAGGCTTACTCGGGCCCGCATAGTGCCCTTGTTATACGCCTTCTTGATCAGCGAGTCATCCTGAAGGATATCTCCTTCAAACATTTTTGACAGGCGTTTCTTACAGAGCTCACCATTCGGAGGGTCAGGCACCTCCCTAGTTTCGTCATTATTGACGTAGTTCCACGCCGGATGACTCTGTAGCTTCAGGGTCTGCACTCTGCGAACTATGAATCTCTTGGCGATGGTAATTCCGTCAATACCTTCAGCCTTCAAGTCGGTTATCTTCTTCAGCAGAGTGACCACCTGACGATTGGTCAGATCGGGCTTCTCTGTCCATTGCGCCAGAGGAATCGCCATGACACCGGTGAAATCGGTAAGAACAGGGGGAGGGTTATCACAGTAAAACCACTCATCCTTCCAATTCTTGTTTTCGGTCTTCAATGGCACGTTGATATAGGCCTCCTTCTTGCGCAATTGGAAGCCAATGCCACCTATAGCTACTTGATTGTCCTTGGTCGGCAGCGGACGGAGGACAAATAGATGGCGGAATAAATTGAAATGGGGGAGGATTCCTAGAAATGCTTCGCACATGTGCACGAAGATTGTGATGTGAAGGATGGAATTGGGATTGAAGTTGATATGCTCAATCCCATATAAGAAAAGGAGCCCGCGCAAGAAGCTGTAGTAAGGGACTCCAAAGCCATGCTTGAAGAACGAGCGGAATACAACTATTTGTTTATGAATAGGAATGGGGCAAGATTCACGGGGTACCTTCCAGTCGATCCGCACTTGCTCTAGAAGGATGCCGTCGATCACCATCTAATTCATGTTGGCCTGGGAGAGGTTGCTCTTCGAGAACTCTCGAAGCTGCTCCGGGATGTCGATCTCGGATGAGGAGGATGCGGCGGCGGCAGTGGGAGTGGCAGGGATCGAGGTGGAAACCTTCTTGCGACCCATGGCGATGATTGTTTCGGGCGTGGAAGATCGAATGCTGAACCCTAGCAAAGGCTTGGGGGCTAAGCGCGGCGAGATTTGCGATGGTCGAAAGTGGCGGTGCTAACCCTAGCTGGAAAGCTAAGGAGTCAAGAATAGAGGAGGCGTGAGGAAGACGAAAGGTTTGTGCGCAAGTGCGGCGTGGACTGAGAGTCAACTCGACGCTGCCTTTTGTACTCCCGCTTTTTGACCTAAGGGTCCCATGGGCCGGGGTGGGTCGTACAATGAAGACGATTTTTGCTTAAGCAAAGATTAATTAAGGGCCTTAAAATATGATTAGGGTCTAAAAACTTGAGAAATAAAGCTTGGGGGCTTCTTTCATGCGAAGCATTTGAAAATTATTTAGCCATATCTATATGATTTGATGACCATGTAGCAAAGGACTTGATGGTCATATGGATATAAGTTCAAAGGTTGTGGTATTGATTGAAGTCAATAACCAAATTGTCAAAATTAGACTTATGGATAATTAGAGTGACTAATTATTAGGGAAAGGTTGTATTATGACTGATGTCATTTAGCTTAGTACCATTATATGATTGATGTCATATTGGTCCACATGAATTGACTATGATTGAAATCATAAAATTCAGACCGACCAGTCACTCGGACATGGTGAATGTCACTCAGCCAATTTAATAATCGGTCAGCAAGGCTGAAGCTTCGTAAGTTAACTTACTGGTTTGATGACCAGAGATTTATTGTACTCAAGCTTGATGGTTTGAGTAAAATATATACAAAATAATAAGAGCTAATATAATTAGACTCTTGCATTATTTGTTAAGTCTCCAAATTATACAAGAGTCGGGGGCTACACCTGTGCACCTGATCTATCAGGAACTTCGATAAAGAGGTCTTCCTAATTTATGATCTACATTGAAGATCGTTTGGAGAGTTGAAGCTCAAAATCAGGAAGCACTCAGGGGCTGCTGTGGGATACTTGCCTTACGGGTATCTTCATACAAGACTAAGTCGGTAGCCGACCGGGTACTTCATCAACAAGGAAGCTGACCAACTCAACTTGGAGTGCAAGGCATGTAGAGATAGACTTTCTATGTAAACCCTAAGGGGTTACAACTAGGACTCTTCATGTACTCCCCTGCCGATCGGATATATAAGGCGGCAGGGTACCCCCCATTGAAGGATAGGCAGGACAAGTTCACAAGTCTCATAACATCAATACAATACATAGAACACAGGACGTAGGGTTTTTACTCTTATCGAGAGGGCCCAAACCTGTATAACTCGGCGTCTTGTGTTACCATCGTAGTTCTTAGTCTCGACGTAGCCCTATACATTTTACTACCGATCTCAAGCTTCGGGTTGAGAAGAAGGACATCGAGTTGGTGAGTGTGCAAACTCATGAACAATTGGTGGACATCTTTTCCAAGCAACTCGATGAGAAGACCTTCAACAAGCTAAGGGGAGAACTCAATGTTCTCGACCTCTCCAACTTCACATGAGTAACCCTTGAGCTTGTTCTTTGTATATATGTATAGTGTTTTGTTTGTGTCTTTGTTTGCGCTTGTTTCTCTTCTTTTGTAGGTTGACTTCGAACCTTCTTGAGATAGCAATGGACATGGGTTAAGCTCGGGAAGGTGGTTCATATTGTACCCAAGGCTTTGAAGAATGGTCCATTGTGAGCAAGCTTGAGAAGGGAACAACTCGTTGTTGACACTTTGGTTTGTAGTGGTTCTCTCTCTTTTCTTTAGCATCACATCATGCATTGTACACTTGTTGCATTTGCATTTATGCATCCTTGCATTACGATATCATACATGCTTCCAAGCATGTATCTAGGAGGAGTTTCTCATTTACAATGTGAGTACATGACTCTCTAGATGATTGAATAGTGATATTTGTGCTCCATGCCCATTGAGTCATGTTTGACCGAGCTTTGAGGTTAAATCTACTCGTGCGGCTCAAGACAAGTGGCTCATGCATTCCCTCCTCTATAATGACTAACCCTTGCTCATTTGGGAAAAATATGTTGTTGAGTCATAAGTGTAGGGGGAGCTATGATGGAACGCCACTTCAATCAAGGTGGAGCACCATGAAAGGGGGAGTTATTCTAACTCTTGCCAACTATTTTATGCCTCTTGGTTTCGTTATGCTTTTGTGTGGTTTTTGGTGATAGGTAACAAAGGGGGAGAAGAAACATGAAGATCCAAAAGCCAAGTCTAGATCAAAGAGGGAGAAGAAACATGAAGACAATAAATACAATCAATAACACAAAGGGGGAGGAGAACATGAAGAAGAACTTGAAGAAGAAACATGAGGATTCAGGGAGATGGAATATGAAAGATCACATCAAGATGAACATCTACACCAACATGGAGAAGAACAATGGCGGTGCATGTCTACGGCGACAATGTACACCTTCACCGACATGAGCATCTACGTTCTTGGTGAGTGTCTACATCAAAGAGATTAACTACCACGACACCAAGGCGGGCTCAATTTCAGCTCAAGATTGTAATCCAAGTGCTAAATGAGTAGGTAGTTCTCCCTCAACACCTAGCACATCTCAAGGGGAAGACTACTTCCAAGGTAAGGACCCAGGTATGCCTTTCATTCTTTTCTTTTCCTTTGGTTCTTTCTTGCTCGTCCGTTTTGGATCATCATAAGTAGTGGTTGTCATCCATCACCAAAAAGGGGGAGATTGTAAGGTTCATGATCATTCAGGTCACCCCAAGGTATGATGTTTTGGTGATGAATGACAAACATGAAATGTGACTAATATCTACACGAGTGTTCTCCATGTAGGAAACCTCTTCTATCTTATGAAGATTGTCTAATGCATCCTTGGCGATGAATGACAATGACCACAAGCATGGAGGCTTGTGAACTTGATGGATTCCAAGGGTTGATGGAGATGGATCAAAGCGGAGAACAAGCTATGGTGCAAGTGTTTGGAACACTTGTCTAGTTGTTAGGGCTTTGAGTCCATAGGAAAAGCCGGACTATCAAGGGGGTCTAGGTCATTCTCTTAGGTCATGTCTAGTCAGTGATGTGCAAGGTGGCTCGGTGAAATCACAGGCACTAGATGATAGTGGAGAAGCCAAGGAGCTGTTCGGAGAAGCCGAGAAATGAAGTCAAGCGAGGACGACAAGTTTCAGCTTCTAGACATAGAGACCGGATAGAGGGGATAGTGGAGACCGGACTGTACGGTCACTATGGGAGTTGTCCAGGACTTAGAGCGAGAAGCAGGAAGACTGTCAGCAGGAGACCTAGTACAAACCGGACGGTCCGGTTAGTAGGGATGCAGCAGGGCAGCGAGGAGCTTCGGCGCAGAATGTTTCTGGACTGGAGAGAGAAACAGACCGGATGGTCTGGTCCACTAAGTGGATAGTCCGGTTAGTACATGAAATTGCTAGACACTGTTGTGCCGATGGCTAGGAGAGCTGTTACCAGAGTGACCGGACAGTCCGGTCTGGATGTCCAGAAAGGCAATTTCATGGAGCAACGGCTAGTTTGAGGATGGGAGCCTATATAACTTCGTTGCTGGGGTCTTGGAGACCTCTCTTGGCCAGTGGAATACCTGAGCGCATTTGGTAAGGTCAAGAGGAAAAGAGGAGAGCACTAGGAGAGGATATTGGATATCTTGAGAGTGCTAGTGGAGTGTAACTTGAGCAACTTGCACATCTAAGGATACGGTGTCCTTGAGGGTGTGATCTAGATTGTTACTCTTGGTCTATGGTGACACCTAGACCGGTTAGGTGTCGGTGATCGAGCCTATCGTGATCGGTTGTGAAGGCCGTCACACGTTTGTACACGGTTTGAGCCCGCCGGTGAAAGGGGAATCGCTAGTGAGCACCCGTGTTGGCTCGGGGAGTCCGGGAAGTTCTCGAGGGAGGTGAGCTTGTGCTTTGTGTAGCGGTGACGCACACCGTGTCTTCACTCTAGGAGTGATTGCAGGCTCGTGGGCAAGAACTCCACTTGGTGGCGGGAGTGACCGGGACTCCGGCGGGAGTGGTCCAACAAGGATTAGGGGAAGGCACCATCCTTCCGAGACCTCAGGGAAAAATCATGAGCCATCTCCTACTCCTCTCCTTATTTTCATGCACTACTTTCCGTATTTACATACCGTGCTAATCATGCTTGTGTGTTCTCTTAGTTCTAGTTGACTATCCTATAGACTTGCATGTTTAGGCTACTTGGTTGCTAGTAGTACTTAAGCTTCCGTATTCGATGACTAGCATGAGTAGGAATTGCATTGGTATGCTTGATCACTAGAAGTGCATAGGAGTTGCATTGACTTGTGTGATCCACTAGAATGCATAAGTTGCCTTTCATTTCATAGGATTATATTGTTAGTGTGATCACCACTAGATTTTTGTAGGAGTTGCTATGAGTGCTATCGGTGTTTTAGCAATTGGCAAAATTAGTACATAGTGGTAGTTCCCGATTCACCCCCCAACGCCTCTCGGTCACTATGATCCATTCAGGCTTGAATCCACCTCAATGTGGATTAGGGGTGATCGGCAAGTCACTGAGACCATAGGTTAAATTCGTGTCCTTTCTCTTGTTTAATTCTTGCTCTTTACATTATTAGAGATTATGTTGATGCATGTCACCTAGGATTGCAAACCCTTAGCTCTCAACCTAGGTATTGTCTTTCATTCCTGCTATTATTATCTTGTATTATTTCCGCTAGTCATTTGCAGGTTATTAATTTGTCAAAACCGCCTATTCACCCCCCTCTATTTGGTATGCTAGATCCTACAAGTGGTATCAAGCCGGTACTCCCATTTTAGCAAGGATTTAACTATCCGGGAGTAGGATAATGGCCAGCAACAACGTCAATGTCGGTCACACTCCATACTTTGATGGGTCGGATTTTGACTATTGGAAAACATGCATGAAAATCCATCTTCAAGCAATGGGTGATTCTATTTGGAATGTTTTTGATGTTGGTCATGCCATGCTTAATCCACAAGAGCTCACACTTGCTGATCGAGAAAATATGAAGGCTAATACACAAGCAATGAATGTGTTCATTCAAGCATTCTGCAAAGAAGAATATCATAGGGCGTGCAAACTTACCACAACTTATGAGGTTTGGCAAGCTCGCACTGAGGCTCATGAAGGCACAAGTATGGTCAAATGTGCTAAGCTATTTATTTGTAAAGGAAAATTTGAGAAATTTGCTTTACTTCCAAACAAAGACTTGAAAACAAGGTTTTCTCGGTTTACACATATTTTGAATGAGCTCAAGGACCTTAGATTTAATGTTGAAAATGTTGATATCTCTCACAAGTTTCTTAGAGCTTTGCCGCCTAAGTATGAAACAATTGTCACCATGCTAGTGAGGTCGGGCTTGACAAAGATTACTCCCTCACAAGTCTTGGGGGAAATTGTCACTCATGACATTTTTCAAGCAATCACAGCTAGAGCTTCACGGTGATCAATGCGAAAGTAGCAAGAAGAATATTGCATTCAAGGCCAAACCATCAAAAGTGGGTAGTGATGATGAAGGTGAAAGTACCAACGAGGAAGTTGCTTTGATGGTAAGAAGATTCATGAAATTCATGAAGAAGAAAGTAGACCGAATATCATCAAGCAAAAATCCTTTTGCAAACAAGAAATGTTTGGAATGTGCAGACATGGGACATATCTACACCAATTACAAGAAAAAGAAAGATGATGAAAGGTATAGCAAAGGAAAGGAAAAGAATTACAAGAAAGTGTTTAGTAAGAAAGATGGCAAAGCTTATCTAGTTGAATAGGATTCGGATGCCAGTACCAATTCCGAAAATGAAGATAGCGACAATGAGAATATGTCCTCCAAAGTAAGACTTGTAAGCATTGCGGTCAAGGAAGCTCCTTCTCTATTCAACTCACGTATGTGCTTCATGGAAAAAGGAGAACCCAAGGTATGATGATTGTTGGTCGTAACTACGCACCCACTTATATACCGCAAGAGGATGGTGTCCAGTTGTAGCTCTTTTTTTCTCAGAGTGTTCCAAGGTTATCGAATCCACAAGGAACAAGCAAAACAATTACTATTAAAGGATTACTAACAAATTGCAATGGGTTGGTTGGTGTGAATGATGACGGTGAGAGAGTGGAGGGTGAATGTTATTAAAGAAGTAATAGGATAATGAAGAATTCTCTCCTTAGGATTGGTTCACTAGCATGCAACCTTATTCTTATCAACTCGAGTGATGACTCTAATATTCTACAAGACATTCGTTTACCTCGGCTGTCACTACAGAGGCTATTAGCTCCCTAATGGTTTCTTGCACTATGTAATGGGCAAAAGTGTATTGGCCGATACACTGATGAAAAGAATAAATAGATGTGCAATTAAGTTCATCACATAGATTAAATTCATCGAGAGAGTATCAATAAGCATGAGAGTTACATGACCAGATATCCGCACCGGAGAAGAGAATATGAGATTACTCACACATCCTTCCGCTACACATAGCAGAGGGATGAGAAATAGTGTTGTAACACGCACGAACCGATCGGTGCAAGGGTCACGCCAATCGGTGCGACCTCCCTTCTGGTGGGGTTTGTCGGTGTTGACCAACCTCCGCCGCCACTATCCTGGAACCCTAGTTCTAATGGCTAATTCTCGCGATTGTCGTCTCCTAGAAGCCTCTATTGTCATCCTAGCTCTTGATAATTATCTTCCTTTCATACTCGATGGGATTAGGTCAACTTCCATCGACTCTGACTCATATTGGGCTGGGCCTTCGACTTTCTCGGACTGGGTCATGTTTTCATCATCCTTTCCTTTTGCTCCGATCGGCGCGGACCTGTATCGGGCCCATCTTCGTTGCTCTTTAGTCCTTTATCCATAATTGCCTTGTTTTACACCTGTTTCCTGTGATTACATCCAAAATAGAAGAACTACAAATATATGCAAATATGGGGTTAATTGTTAGTCCAAACCACTAAATTAAGATGCAAAACATCCCTTTTTGGTAGATAAAATGGGCATCTAGGAACCATCAATAGTTCCCCCACACTCAAATCATTGCTAGTCCTCAAGCAATACAAAATCAAATATGTAACAAGAATCTTCACACCATCTCTCATGCAGTCAATCTCAATCATCATTTTTACACATTATTCCACCACAAAGATTTTCTCTTATCTCTTTTTAACCAATCGGCATATCATACTTGAACTTAATCAAATCACCACAAAACTTTTTCAAAAACAATTTTAGTTCTCCTCAACTCATCTTTAGCATCAAACATCAAGCATTTGGTCCTCTCTAGATCTCTCAAGTGTATTTCCTTCCCTCTCCTATCTAATCAAGAATTTTATGTGGATCTTGGAGGGCTATATAACTAAATTAAACCATAAGACTAACCATGTCAACAATGTGCTCAATCATGCCCACTAAGAAAGAATTTTCTTGGAAATAAACTTTAATGGAAAAGGGGAATGTAGAAGATCTAAAAAAAATATTCAATGAGAACTATGGCAAAGAATTGGAAATAATCAGAAAGCTGCTTTCTTTGATGACTTTATTGCCTCTCACGGAATATATATTTTTTTCTTTATCTCTCTTTATATATATATATATATATATATATCCTTTCTTGCAACAGCACCGATCGGCGCAACCGTCGCGCCGATCGGCGCGGTCTATATATTTTCTTTTTGTTTCACACTTTTTCTATTCCCAACATAATTAGCAATTTCTGTCTTGTACCAGCAGCAGAAATTTTCTGAATTCCCTTTCATTGAGAGTATAGGTTGTATCAAGGAAGAGGGAGAAACAAAGATGTTGAGTGGATAAGAATGAAACAAAGATGGTTTTCATGATAGCAAGGAATTTAAATGGATAAGAATGGCTAGAAATATAGAGATAAACAAATAGATCATCCTTTCCTAGCTTGGTCGAAATTATGAGCAAAAAGTTGACAAAGTTACTTACAATCCAATTAGTTCAAATGTGTAGCTTGCTCTCATCCACTCGGCTATGTAGGGATATTTAGACCTTGCTTTTGCTTTAGCTTTCACAAATACAAAGCTTAAAAGTTAAGTGGTAACCAACTAATTCAAGTAATCAACCAATCGATCATCAAAAAGACCAGATAAATAGTATGGGGCACTTTTAATTTGACAATCGACACTAACTTTATTAAAGACAATGCAATAATTCAAACTACATAAAAGACCTTGAAGCAACTCTCAATCATGACTCATGACTCTCTTAAGCACACACAAACTTAAAATAAACACTCATAAGAAAAACAAACGAGAAACTAGACTAAAAAACATTTAAAAACTATGACTAATGGTAAAGCCCTTCCCCCACACTCAAAATTTGCAATGTCCTCATTGCAAGAGAAGAAACTCAATACACTAATCATGCAGACATGCCTGTTCAGGACTCAGAAAATTCGTCTTGTATTCCTTGTGAGAAAAGTGTAGTCCGCTTCGTTCATCTCGATTGTATCCTAGATTCTACGATCCACATCCTTTGATGTGTGTAAGCACGATCTCTGTCTAGATACAAGCGATCAATGTTTCTTTGGCAGACACGATAGTAAGCGAGCGGTTGCAGGTTATGAATCTCAACACTGTAAGGGGAGGCACTGTTCAAACTCCTCTGAGCTGATCGGTGCATAGGCTGAGCCGATTGGCGCAGTGGTGCTCTTTCACCATTGCGACTTCCTCCACCTCCCACTGCATTACCATTAACTGTTGTCGAAGTTCCTACTGCCCTATCATCACTGCATTCTGCAGGTGTTCCCCAATTTTCAAACTTATGACTGCCAAAGCTTCTTCGCGTATCAGAATCATCACCAAAATATCCAGACATTCTAGGGTCACCACTATCCAAAGTTTCCAAATAGTATAACGGATCAAAGTCGCTATCCCACTCAGAATACTTTTGAATGGCTTACCCGATAGTCTAGCGGATCTGTGAACCTTTGGTGTAGCCTTATTCTTTGCAGCAGGCTCCTCGTCTTCACCTGGGAGAGCCATCAGATTAATAAATTCAGCCATCTTCAGGTCACGCTGATCGGCTCCTCTGTCGCGCCGATCGGCTCTAGTGTCACGACGATCGACGCAGCTAGCATCTTCCATATATTCAGCTAACCGCTATAGATTATGCTCATGGATCGCCTTTTTCTGCTGCCTTTGTAAAATCTCATCATTAATCTCCTTAGGCGTCCTCCCTCCAAGAACTGCACGATAGCCATCATCATATATTAAATCTCTAGGTATGAAAGTTGGATCTTCCGCCAATTGGAGTTTAATCTGGTGTTGAAGATCTTTAGCACAAAAGAAGCACTTGCAACCCTCAATACAATTGTCCCTATGAATCTTGTTTTCTTGAAAACTTTTCCAATCGGTAAGAACCCTGGGAAAGGATTCATCCTTTTTAGCTTCAAGATCCTTTTTCCACATCCTGCTCGTACATGGCTTCTTCGGCTTCCTCTCGCAGCTTGAGTTCATACTTGGCGGCAATATCATGTTCACTATAAAGTTGGCTCCTATGGATTGTGAGAAAGCTCTCCTCATCTAGCTCTTCCTTCTCTTGCTCAGTCAATGATTTTTTGAAAGATAGGAAATCCTCATACGACAAGGGCTTAGCAAGATCAAGAAGACTTTCCATGGTATACCTTTGAGAAACAGCTTCACCTTCAATTGGCGCTACAAATTTTCCCTTGCGCACCAATACTCTCTTCATTATCTGCTAAACATCATTATCCATCTTCACCTTTTTGGCGTTCCAAGCGTCAGCTTTGCTTTTCTTCTTGAATTTCTTCCACAGGTTTGACCAGACGAGAGGATCATCCGGCGTTGGCGTCAGCAGTTCTACTTCTTCCCAGGACCAATTTGCAGAGGGCTGTAAAAATCCGCCGCCGAGCCGATCGGTGCAAGAGTCGCGCCGATCGGCGCAAGGATCACGCCGATCGGCGCCGTCTTGGTTGCTGCCCGATCCACCGCTTTCCATCACTTCTGCTCTTAGGGTTTTGTTCTGGTGATGATGTAATATGATTTGATCCGTGGGGTTGTTGTCCCCTTATATTTATATCCCTTGATTTCCAACTGGACTAGGACTCTATCTCGTTTCGTGGAATTTAACTAGTCTTAAAAAGTCAAGGTCCAAAACTGACTCCGAAACCAAAAAGACTCCACCGCGCCGATCGGGTCAGGGCTGCGCCGATCGGCGCAGCAACGCGCCGATCGGCGCGATACACTAAATTACCCAATCAGAAACAGAAAAATTATGGAATTCAAAATACATACAGAGCTTTTGTTTAACGTTGTTAAGCTCGACCACACGGGGCACTAAGCAGTGAAATACACATCAAAAGATTTTAATTCAAATGTGTCGGGTTCTAGATATACCTTTAGACGTTGCCCATTCACCGTGTATTTGTTTCTCTTGCCATCCATTATGACTACAGCTCCCGAAGGTAACACCATATTCACAAGATAAGGTCCCTCCCATTTGCTTTGCAGTTTGCCTTTACCAAATAACCTGAATCGCGAATTAAATAGGAACAACCGATCTCCTTCCTTGAATTCCTTCTTCAAAAGCTTCTTATCATACCACTTCTTTGTCTTCTCTTTGTATATGGCCGCATTTTCATATGCACGCAATCGCATCTCTTCCAATTTGCTTATTTGCATCTTTCTTTTCATGCTAGTGGCATCAAGATCCAAATTCATTTTCTTTATAGCCCAATAAGCTTTATGTTCCAATTCCACCGGTAGATGACATGATTTCCCATAGACGAATTGATATGGTGTCATACCAATTGGTGTCTTGAATGCCGTCCTATATGCCCATAATGCTCCATTAAGCTTCGTGGCCCAATCTTTTCCTTCCTTTGTAACAATCTTCTGCAGAGTTCCCTTTAATTGATTATTTGATGTTTCTGCTTGTCCATTCATCTGGGGATGGTAGGTTGTTCCAATTCTATGTTCAACTCTAGATTTAGCTAAAAACCTAGTAAATTCTCCTCCTGTAAAATGGGATCCTCCTTCTTTAATTATTATCCTTGGTACTCCATACCTAGGAAATATCTGATCCTGAAGTATACTCCTTGATTATCTTGTAGTATTGGCCTTGCATGTCATTGCCTCGACCCACTTGGAGACATAATCAACGACGACCAATATATACTCGAAACCATGAGAATTCACAAAGGGTCCCATAAAATCCATACCCCAAACATCAAAGATATCGACTTGAATATTGTACTTAAGAGGCAATGCATTCCTACTGTTAACATTTCCTATTCGTTGGCATTGAGCATATATTGCAACATACCTTTTTGCATCTTCGTGCATAGTAGGCCAATAGAATCCACTCGCCCATACCTTTGCTTGTGTTCTGAAGTAGCCATAATGTCCCCCATAATCCGAAGAATGACACTTTGCTTTATCAACCTCTAACCCTCTATTAGATATGATATGACCAAGTACTATCCCTTCTGTTACAATGAAGTGACACTTCTCCCAATTAAGAACTAAGTCACATTCAACACACCTCTTCAAATCCTTCTCCAAATTCTCTAAACAACTATCAAAATCAGTACCATGCACAGAGAAGTCATCCATAAATACCTCCATAATATCTTCTATGAATTCAGTGAATATTGCATTCATGCATCTTTGAAATGTGGTGGGCGTGTTGCAAAGACCAAATGGCATCTTTCTATATGCATATGTCCCAAAAGGGCAAGTAAAAGTAATCTTCTGCTGGTTTTCTGGTCTTACTGGTATTTCAAGGAAACCACTATACCCATTGAAATAACAAAATTATGAATTCTTTGCTAACCTTTCAAGCATCTCGTCAATGAACAGAAGAGGATAGTGATCTTTCTTCATCACCTTGTTCAAACTTCTGTAATCTATGCACATTCTCCATCGAGTTATAGTCCTTTGAGGGATCAACTCATTGTTCTCATTAGGCACTACTGTCAACCCTCCTTTCTTGGGCACACAATGCACTGGACTAACCCATTCACTATCAGCAACAGGGTATATCATACCTGCATTAAGCAGCTTCAAAATCTCCTTTTTAACCACTGGCTTCATTATTTCTTTCATCCTTCACATCCCTTCAACCACTAGTTCAGCATTCTCCTCCAAGTTAATCTTGTGGGTGCAAAATGCAAGGCTGATTCCCTTGATGTCATCCAATGTGTAACCAATCCTTTTGAGCACAGCAAGCAGCTTCTCTTTTTCTTCTTTCATTAGGGCATTGTTCACAATAACTGGATATGTTCTATTCCTCCCTAGATATTCATAGCGTAGATCCTTCGGAAGTTCCTTCTGTTCCACTTCTGGCACTTCATCTGGATCCAGCTCCCCGAGAGGTTTAGAATCAGGATTTTCCTGGTTGAGTCGATCGGCGCAAGGGTCGCGTCGATCGGTGCTGTTTCCCTGGTTGAGCCGATCGGCACTGGCAGTATGCTTGTCAGTTCCACGTAGTATGTGGTCCAGTGGGTCTCTCATATCCATCCCTATCTTCTCGTCTTCCTTTGGGTAGAATTCCTGATAGCAAGAAGGGTCTTGATGAGATGGATTGTTAAATTGAAATTGCACTTCTTCCTCTCCTAGGTGTAGCGTGATTTGTCCTTTTCTAGCGTCCAGAATAGCTTGTACTAATCTTCAAAATGGCCTTCCCAGAATGATATCTTCAACCCTAGTTTCTTCCCAGAATAGCGGTATTGTTTTCGAGCTGATCTCAATTTCAACATTCGTGATCACTCCTAGTGGCTTGGTCTTCCTTCCATCCGCCGTGATGAGCTCAAGTTTAGTCCCCATCAGCTGCTGTTGAGTTTCATAAGGCATGCTCATGAATGCATCGTAAGTCATCAAGCTAACACGAGAACCAAAGTCACACAAAGCTTTCAGAAATTTCTTCCCTGATATCTCACATGGTATGTACAGTTCTTCTTCTTCCTCTTCAACAAGACCTACAACATAGACACGGCATAATCCTTCGTAGGGGGATGGCTCAAAGCAACTATCTAGCAATCTCTTCAATTATTTCACCTCTGTTCCATCAAGCTCTATATCATCCTTGTAAAGCTTCCCTAGAACTCTCCCAATAATCTCTTGATAAAAAATTTCTGACTTGAGGCGATTACTTGGGAAATTATACTCAATTCCGGCTTCGGAGGCATCTTGCGGACTGAAGGATCTTCTCATATTGAACAACTCTTGCAAAAAATCAATAGGAATCCAGTCCATCGTCTCAAATTCATCATGTGGTTTGGCATTCGCCAATGTTCTATCCCCCTTTTGTTTAGCAAAATTGCCTTTCAATTCCTTCAGGTGGTTGTCCAGAATTGTAGCTTCTATCTTGGTATATTCCTTGCAGCTTGACGGAGTCATTAGGGTGGTCAGTCCTCCTTTTGTCACGACTGCGCTGATCGGCTCAGACACTACGCTGATCGGCGCACACGTCAGATCCACAGAGGCGGGTTTGACGGGCTCTTTTTCTTCGAATTTATGCTCTGAAGTAATCATTGCTCTGCTCTCGGACATCATGATCTGTTCAGCCAGCAGCTCCTCCTTTCGCATAACTTTTGGGCATTGCCGATTTGGTTCTAGATATTCTTCCTAATGCTTGTGCAAAGCTTCATTATCAGTAATATTATCTAACAATTCGATCCCTACCTTGGCTGTCAATCTCAGAAAACTTCCTCCGGCTGATCCGTCCAAATGCATCCTCGATGCCTTGTTTATGGCCATGTAGAAAGTTTCAGCGCACATATTCTCATCAATGCCGAGGTCAAGTCCTTGTTTCAACAATTCTTGAAAATGCGTCCAGGCTTCCGCGAGAGATTCTTCATCTTTTTATAAGAAAAATTCACCACCTCTCTTCTCAACTTCTGCACCTTTGGCAAAGGAAAATAGTGGAGACAAAAATTTCCAACTAACTCACTCCACTTACCTTTTGCATCTCGAGATGCTGCCTTATGCCACTCCTTGGCTTTTCCTCCCAAAGACAATGGGAAAAGCAGCCACCTGTAAAGATCCTGAGGCACTCCTTCATGATGGAATGTATGACAAAGTGCCTCCAAATCTTGTAAGTGAGTATAGAGGTTCTCCTCTTTCGCTCCAAAGAACTTGTTTGCTTCATCCATGCTAATAATAATGGGGCTCAACACATACGAAGAGGTCGCGGCCTTCTCATCTGAGGATTGAGGCACCAGCACATCTGGAGATGGTAGAGAAAGCTCCCTGAGTGTCAGAGATGGTCCTATCGTACTCATCCTGAAAATTCACAGAAAACACAAAAAAAAAACAACTAGTAAAGAGAGGATTAGATGTTAGTAAAATATTAATAGTAAATGAACTGCCTTGTTCCCCGGCAACGGCGCCAGAAAATAGAGCTTGTTGGTCGTAACTACGCACCCATTTATATACCGCAAGAGGACGGTGTATAGTTGTAGCTCTTTTTCCCTCAGAGTATTCCAAGTTTATCGAATCCACAAGGAACAAGCAAAACAATTACTATTAAAGGATTACTAACAAATTGCAATGGGTTGGTTGGTGTGAATGATGACGATGAGAGAGTGGAGGGTGAATGTTATTGAGGAAGTAACAGGATAATGAAGGATTCTCTCCTTAGGATTGGTTCACTAGCATGCAACCTTATTCTTATCAACTCAAGTGACGACTCTAATATTCTACATGACATGGTGGTTTCGTTCACCCCGGCTGTCCCTACAGATGCTATTAGCTCCCCACTGGTTTCTTGCACTATGTAATTGGCAAAAGTGTATTGGTCGATACACTGATGAAAAGGATAAATAGATGCGCAATTAAGTTCATCACATAGATTAAATTCATCGAGAGAGTATTTAATAAGCATGAGAGTTACATGACCAGATCCCCACACCGGAGAAGAGAATATGAGACTACTCACTCATCCTTCCGCTAGACATAGTAGAGGGATGAGAAATAGCGCTGGAACACGCATGAGCTAATCAGCGCAAGCGCCATGCCGATCAGCGCGACCTCCCTTCTGGTGGGTTTCATCGGTGTTGACCAACCTCTGCCGCCACTATCCTCGAGTCCTAGTTTTAATGGCTAATTCTCACGATTGCCGTCTCCTGCAAACCTCTATTGTCATCCTGGCTCTTGATAATTATCTTCCTTTTATACTCGACGGGATTAGGTCAACTTCCACCGACTCTGACTCATATTAGGCTGGGCCTTCGTCTTTCTCGGACTGGGTCGTGTTTTCATCATCCTTTCCTTCTGCGCTGATCGGCGCGGTATTGGAGCCGATCGGTGAGGACCCGCATCTGGCCCATCTTCGTTGCTCTTTAGTCCTTTATCCATAATTGCCCTGTTTTACACCTGTTTCCTGCGATTACATCAAAAACAAAACAACTACAAATATATGCAAATATGGGGTTAATTGTTAGTCCAAACCACCAAATTAAGACGCAAAACATCCCTTTATGGTAGATAAAATAGGCATCTAGGAACCACCAACAATGACGATGATACATTTTCTTATGATGATCTTGTTGATATGGTAAGTGTACTTGATGAATCTCTAGGCAAGACAAAAAAATTGTATAAAGAATTAAAAAGGAAATATGCTTCACTACATGAGTCTTATGAGGAGCTAAAGACCTCTCATGAAAATCTAAAGGAGGCTCATGAGGAGCTTAAGGAAGCTCAAGATACTCATGTTGAAAAACAAGATGTTGGAATTACCTTTGATATGCTTGATTGTGTGCCTAGCATGAATAAAGGTAGTGCTTCTAGCATATCAACTTCATGTGATGATTTATTAGCTATACCATGCCCTTTTAGAACTGATTCATATGAAAATATGTCAAGTACATGTGGTCCTTTCCTTATTGTTGAAAATGATGAATTACGTGAGACTGTAGACTCTCTTGTTAAAGCTCTTGTGAATTGTCACAAGGGCAAAAATGTTTTTAACAAAATGTGGGAGTGTCAAAGATTCACTCTCAAGCCTGAGGGACTTGGTTTCATCCCTAAGAAATATAAAAGTGCCTTTGTTGAAAAGAAAACTTCTTTCATAAAAGAGAATGGTTTGTATTGCTCTAAATGCAAAAATATCGAGCATCTTGGAAAGGATTGTACTAGAAGTAAGAATGTGATGTTTAGAGATATGGATGCCTCTTATGTTCTTACTAAATCTTCTATTGGTGCTGTTTATGCCAAGGTTGTTGGTAAAAATAAGATGCATGTTCAAAACTCAAAAACTACCTTGTCAAAAGATGGTGCAAAGAAAAGAAGTCTTTGGGTGCCAAAAGCCTTGGTCACTAACCTCTAAGGACCCAAGCAAGGTTGGGTACCTAAAAGAAACTAATTTTGTTTTGTAGGTGAACTATAAATCCGGTGGACATCATTGGGTGCTTGATAGTAGTTGTTCTGAACATATGACCGGAAATGGAAGCATATTCACCTCAATAAATCATGAAGGTTCAGAATTTGACAAGATTACATTTGGAGGTAATAGCAAAGGCAAAGTGAAAGGATTGGGAAAAATTGCCAGCTCAAATGATTTATTTATCTCAAATGTGTTGTTAGTTGAATCTTTGAGTTTTAACTTGCTATTGGTTGCTCAATTATGTGATATTGGACTCACTTGCATTTTCTCTCCAAAAGATGTCATAATTACTAGCATGAAAAACAATGAGTTGATATTCAAAGGATTTCGGTATGGAAATCTTTACCTTGTGGATTTCTTATCAAAAGATGCTAACTTGAGCATTTGCTTATTTACCAAAGCCTCAAAAGGATGGTTGTGTGTCGGCACTCCCCAAGTGCCCCTTTATATGTGAATATTACCCTAATTAGAGCATAATTGATACTATTTTAGGCCATTTACCTATGATATTGTCTATATATTTGTATATGCGTTGTTTTGGAGCTTTATTGCAGAAACAGGTAAAATTGGTGATTAAACTGATGCTGGAGAGGACAGGAATCCAGAACCGACGAAAAGCACTGAACAAGCCCAGTGCGCCGATCGGCGCAGCCCATGAGCCGGTCGGTGCAAGGGTGTTTTGGCCCACAGAAGTGACCAAGGCCCATTCCACATGTTTATGGAAGTTTATCTATGTAAGACACTTGAAGATATTTGCCTAGAAGATTTATGGAACTTCAAGATCTCGACGTGCAGTACAAGACTTTATCTCGAAGGAAAAGGCCCACATGGCAGCTGTGGAAGACAGAGGAACCGACTCGGAAAAGAAATCAGAGAAGACACAGCAGGCGTCGAACAGCGCAATCCTGCGCCGATCGGCGCAACTGCCTTATTTGCTAGAAACCGAGTCCTTTACGAGGAGAACCCCTATAAATACTTGTAAACCCTGGCTGCAATAGAAGGAGGTGACAGAGGGACAACAGATCCATGAGTTAGAGCCACCGGGGCTTGCCCCGTTAGAATAGATCTCTAGTTGGGTTTCAAGAACCACTGGTGTTAAGAGTTGATCCGTCAAGGTAAGCCATCTCGACGGGGATGAATCTTACTCTATATATCTCAAGGATGATTGAATATATTGATGGTGGTTTTGGTGATTTGTCTATCTTGATTCTATAATCATGCAAGTGCTTATTCCAATTGCTTAGTTCTAGGCTAAGTAAGTAGATATTATCTTGATCGTGGTGATTAGGATAGTATTCGGACGTTGTATTGATTATGGTTGCTTGATGATGCTAGTAGTGTGGTTTAACGGTGACAGCACTAAGCCTGTGCAGCACTATTGGATAGTTGAGTAGGGTAAGATACTCGCGCGATTAAGTGTTTCCTCTCAGTAGCGATAAATCGGGAGCCGCTTGGAAAGCAGGGTGGTCTTATTCATTATAGGTTTTCATTGATCCATATAATTACCCATTATGATGCTATTTAATTAGACTTTTTGGTTACGATCTCACTAGTAGATATCTGGCTACTCACTTAACAGCATAGGCTACAAGGTATCTGGCGCACTTTGGCATAGATTTACTAGTGTGCTGATCGGCTCAACGCCTACGTCGATCAATGCAACGACATATTTACTGTCTGGCGCACCTTTGCACTGGCCAGTCTCCCCTCATGCAACCTGAATTCGATAGTAGCTTTGATTAGATCTTTTACTTTTAACTTTGTTTAATTATTCCTAAGGTCCATCTGGATTCGATAAACTCGAATTTCAAGGGAAAAAGTGCTACAATCATACACTGTCCTCTTGCGGTATATAAGTGGGTCCGTAGTTATGACCAACACTGTGGCATAGAAGGCTTGGTCATGTTGGAATGAAGCAATTGAACCATCTTATGAAGCATGTTCTAGTAATTGG
The DNA here is from genome assembly GCA_032690845.1 of Eleusine coracana subsp. coracana. NCBI lineage: Eukaryota > Viridiplantae > Streptophyta > Magnoliopsida > Poales > Poaceae > Eleusine > Eleusine coracana. The sequence continues at coordinate 44,026,325 of CM064430.1, forward strand.
ATTGTAAGATGTGATTTTTGAAAAGGATAAATTATGTAGTGCTTTTCAATCTGGAAAACAAGTTGGAAGCTCTCATCCATCAAAAAGTGTTATGTGCACTATAAGACCATTGGAATTACTACATATGAATTTGTTTGGACCAACCACATATAGAAGCATTGGTGGAAGCAGCTATTGTTCTTGTTATTGTGGATGATTTCGCAAGATACACATGGGTATTCTTTCTACATGACAAATCAAATGTATTTGCCATATTAAAGAGCTTTGCCAAAAGAGCAGGAAATGAATTTGAGTTCAACATCAAGAAAATTTGAAGTGACACTGGCAGAAAATTTGAAGTGACACTGGCACCAAGTTCAAAAATTACAAAGTTGATGAATATTGTGAAGAAAAAGGAATTAAGCATGAATTTTTAGCAAAGTACACTCCTGAACAAAATGGTGTTGTTGAAAGGAAAAATAGAACCTTGATTGATATGGCAAGATCAATGCTATCAAAATATAATGTTTCGGACAGTTATTGGGATGAAGCTATCAACACCACTTGTCATGCCTGAAATAGATTATATTGCCATCGATTGTTGAAAAAGACTCCATATGAATTGCTAGTGGGGAGAAAGCCAAATATATCAGATTTTTTGGTGTTTGGTTGCAAATGCTATATATTGAGAAAAAGTTCAAGGTTGTCAAAATTCGAAAAGTAAATGTGATGAAGGATTTTTACTTGGATATTCTTTAAATAGCAAAGCTTGTTGAGTATTCAATAAAAATTCTGGAATTGTGGTAGAGTCATGTTGAGTTTGAAGAGAGCAATGGCTCCCAACAAGAACAATAAAATTTGGATGATGTCGGAGATGAGGTATTGAGAAAAGCTATGAAGAATATGACCATTGGTGATACTAAACCCAAGGATGAAGAAGACGATGATATGAGTACATCAATATTTCAAGTATCATCCTCTTCACCTACTTCAAATGATCATGGTCAATCTAGCAATAAGGATGGAGATGAAAATGTTACAATCCAATCTGAAAATGAAGATTCCTCGAGTACTCCTCAAGATATAAATGCTCAACCTAAGATTCATAACTCTATTGTAAAAGATCATCCGATTGATCAAATTGTTGGTGATATAAACAAAGGTGTTCAAACAAGATCAAGACTTGCATCATTTTGTGAACACTATTCTTTTGTCTCAAATGGAGAACCAACCAAAATAGACGAAGCTTTGAAAGATCTAGATTGGGTAAATGCTATGCATGAAGAACTAAATAATTTTGCTCGCAATGATGTATGGGAATTAGTAGAGAGACCAAGTGATCATAATGTCATTGGGACAAAATGGGTATTTTGGAACAAGCAAGATGAAAACGGTGTGGTTGTGCGAAACAAGGCAAGACTTGTGGCACAAGGCTACACTCTAGTTGAAGGTTTGGATTTTGATGAAACATTTGCTCTCCTGGCCAGACTTGAAGCAATAAGAATCTTACTTGCATATGCCACTTCTCACAATATCAAATTATATCAAATGGATGTGAAAAGTGCCTTCTTAAATGGAAAAATAAATGAGCTATTATTTATGGAACAACCACCTGGTTTTGAAGACCCAAAGAAGCCAAATCATGTTACAAGCTCTCCAAAGCACTATATGGCCTTAAACAAGCACCATGTGCTTGGTATGAAAGATTGAGGAAATTTCTAGTTTTGAAAGGATTCAAAATTGGAAAGGTGGACACCACTTTGTTTACTAAGAAAATTGGAGATGATCTATTCATTTGTCAAATATATGTTGATGACATTATATTTGGATCAACAAATCAAGATTTTTGTGAGGAATTTGGAAATATGATGTCCAAAGAATTTGAAATGTCTATGATTGGTGAATTGAGTTTCTTTCTTGGTCTTCAGGTGAAACAAACAACTGATGGGACTTTTTTGCCAAATCAAGTATGTGAATGACCTTCTCAAATGATTTGGTACGGAAAATTCTAAACCAATCAAGACACCTATGGCAACAAATGCACATCTTGATCTTGATGAAGAAGGAAAATCGGTTGATCTAAAGTTATTTTGGTCCATGATTGGAAGTCTTCTGTACCTCACTGCATCTAGGCCCGATATAATGTTTAGTGTTTGTATGTGTGCAAGATATCAAGCATCACCAAAAGAGTGTCATATGATGGTTGTTAAAAGAATATTGAGATACTTGAAGCTAACAGCAAATTTAGGACTATGATATCCAAAAGGTGCTCAATTTGTTGTCATTGGATTTTCTGATTCAGACTATGCCGGATGCAAAATTGATAGAAAAAGTACCTCCAGCACATGTCAACTGCTTTGAAGATCATTGGTTTCAAGGTCATCAAAGAAGCAAAATTCTGTTGCTCTCTTTACCGTCGAAGCTATGTTTCAGCCGGAAGTTGCTATGCACAATTATTTTGGACGAAGCAAACATTGTTGGATTATGGACTAAAATTCGATTGCATACCTGTCACACCCGGTTTTAAGGCCAAAACCGAATGCATCTGTATGCGTGTCCAGGATCAAGTTTTCACGCACACAGGACAAAAGTGAAGTAACAGTACAACCAATGTCATTATTATTATTACATCGAATCATTATTACATAATATAGATTACATCAAAGCATAAAAGAAAACAGTGGAAGACTCCATAACGCCACAGGCAGTCGACCGGGGGCCGCACTCCTAGTCGAAGTAGTCCTCGTTGGCGTAGTCTATCTCGCCAGTGTCGTCTGACCAGCAGTAATATAGCAACAACAAAACAAGGGAAACAATAACGCGTGAGTACATACCATACTCAGCAAGTGGGGGAAAGTAATGAGATGCAGGCTAAAACAAGAATAGGCTTAACACAGGTTTACTGCACTACGCATCCTATGACTCAATTATACAAGCATCCAATTTACTAGGTGAAAGTATCCCAACAGGTTAACCACCTATCCCACACTATCGGTTGCCCACTGATAGCAAAACTATGAGTTAACCACCCATACCAGAACACTACAGGTTACCCACCTGCAGCTACCACCCAAATCTGGTTACCCAGCAGATCGTGTGAGGATCCAGGCCGCTCTTGACCTTGAGCACAGCTGTTATAACAGTTTTACACTCTGTAGAGGTTGCACAACTATACCCACAGGTTGGCATCACCCGTCGGTGACTAAAGTCTCCCTATTGCCAACACACTACCATAGGTGTGAGGCCAAGAGATCATCACATGGTCTTTCAAAGCGCTCCCCAGCTTGCAAAACATCCATGCTAAGGTTTCACCGCCGTGGGATTAACCATCCCTACAGAAGCCCCCTCTGGCACCGTGGCTAGAAGTAACCCTTCATCACCTGAGGCCGAAAGTAACCCTCTCGTCCTCCTTCCTCGAATGCCCGCAAAACTGGGACGATATCTAATACTAAACCATGCTTACCCATATCAGCCCTGTGCTTTGCGCTGTTTTCCTAGGTGGCCGCTCCACGAATTTGGTTTGTATGACCACAAGCAGGCACTACCACAAACCAAACAGTACATTACCCGTACATGTGCATACCCGCACCATCATCAACATTTAGGTTCAAGTGAATATTTATCAAGTTTATCATTATTCATTTTATACCCCAAAGTACTGCACTAGCATGACGTACCCAAAAACCCTTACACTAAACCATAACCCAGGCGACAAGGAATAATCAGGAAGGACAAATGACACGGGATTCAAATTTAGACAAGAATGCATGAAAATAAACTAATCCTTAATAGGTGCAATATGGTCAAGGACACTTGCCTTGTTCTCCCGCTGGCTGCTGCTCAAACTCAAGATCTTGGAAATTCTAGAGCTGCTCCTCTTCTAATATCGATAAATACCGAAAAAGTAAACAACAAACAAATAAGGAACAGTACACCAAACATTTCCTAATGACTATGAAAACAGGACTAAAGATAGTACTCGTTCCTACGGTTCCGTGAGCGTAAAAATAACCTAAATCGGAGTTCCAGATAAAAAGTTATGAAGGGTTCATTAGCAAAATTACACTACTTGGAAAAATTAATTAATTAGTTAGTTTTATAAATTATAAAACAAATAAAAATTAGTTTTATTAAGCAGAGATGCTATAAATTGTTTTGCATTCTAAGCTTAAAAAAATAGATTTTATTTTAGAAAACATATATTTTACTTAAACAGCAAAGGATAGGGAGTTAATTGTATCTTTTGTGGATTATTAGAAACAAAATGTAAAACACAAGGGCTAAGTTATAATTTATAAAAAGGGTAGGGGTTTTTATGTAAAAACAAAGGAACTATATTGTATTTCCTTTAGAATTAGGGACCTAAGCATAAAAGAGGCATTTATCGGGATTTACACGACTTAAAAATAAAAGCTAACTTTGGTGGACTAAGTCCACTATTTTCATGGACCAGCTCAGCCTACGGTTTTATTCGCCCATCATAGAGTGGGCTTATAAACCTTCAGGGTCTTCTAATCCTGGTCGTTGATTACAGAACCAATGAGGGGAAGTGTTCTTGCAAGGTGGGCGGTGGACAACGGCGGTAGAAACAGTAACGCCATGGGTAGTGGTGCTAGAGCATGCTGAGGAGTCACTTCGAAGCTCTGTTTGCTATGGTTTTCGGCCCAAACTGAAACAGAATGAGGGTAGGCTTGCTAGGCTATCGCACAAGGCTGGGAGGGCTTGGAGGCTGAAACAGAATGAAGGTTGGTGGTGGTGGAAGATGCAGTTGGATGGGGACAGGGCTCCGAGGGCTGCAACTCATCTTCGAGGACCGAGGCGCGCTTCTGGAGCTCCTGCGCATGGGCAAATGGGTTGACAGGGTTGAGGTGGCTGGGAAGAAGGTACAGTGCATGGCGGTGACACTCACTTGGGAAGGCGACGTCCGGGAGGTGTTTCTACACGGGATGGGAAGCTAAAAACATCAAGGAAGGCAAATGTAGCCAAGGGGGAACTCACACTGGATTTTATAGGAGTCGAGAGAAAGCGGAGAGGAAGTGAGTGGACCAAACCGGAAATCAATGTCCGTCATGGCCATCCATATGCAATAGCACTCTCGAGTAGTCAATTAAGGCAACTAAGGTATGGGAGTGGGAAAGGGGAAGCGGAGGGTCGCATGAGCTCATTTGGGGTTGGTTCGGGAGCTGCGGAGGCGGGGAATCGAAGCAGCGACGCTGACGGTTTCTAGTGGTGGCGGCGTTCCTGCGAGAGGAAAACGAAGATGCTTGCGGTTGGCGTGCTGGACCTTGCTGCACTGATGGGCCGTGATGCTACGGGAGTGGTGACTAGGCTAAGCAATCCAAGTGGGAAAAAGATGCGGGCGGTCGACGGCAGCATAGCAACAACTGAATGCGGGGGATGACGGGCGGGGTGGTGTTTTGGTGGGAGATTTAAGGCAATAAGTCTCAGGAAATTATAGCAGTGGGTGCTCGCTCTGGATTTTATAGGGGACACGGATCATCGGAACGGACACAAGGTTGGCAGGCAGCTCAGCTGCTGGTGGGAACAGAACAGCATGGCCAAAGACTTGCGCGTTCCCATGGACTGGGTATACTAATCGTTCTATAACTTAAACCTGTGTGTTACAAACGTTGTGGAACATGATAATGGGAAACTAGTTTAGATTTTTGCTCACTTGTAGATCACAGGGTCAAAACAGAGCAAGATCACGAAACGACAGATGGTGGGCCAAATGCGTTCCTGCAGTGGTGGTGGAAGATCTTGGGATGGTCTTCAGCGAACACGAAGAGGACTTCCTAGAACACGACATTAATCAAGGTGTCAAGCATAAAATGTTTTGGATTGATCATAGCAAGGTTCGACATTACCATGTTGCACACAGACCATAAACTAATAGGGAACAGCGGCCATGGCAGACAAGATCCTGGTCGCCTCGGGCCTCCAATTGATGTGAGCTCTTGATATGTTGTAGAGGAGTTCCAGACACACATTCTGGTGAAGTTTCATAACGTTTAGACGAGTGGATCTCCGGGAACACCTATGCCAACTTGGGCCTGCGTTGCTGGACGTGATGGGAGCAGAGAGATGGCGAGGATTTTGAACTTCAATGGTCGGGACAGAGATAGGGGAGGCAGGGGGAGTCGAGGTACGTGACATAGGCCTCCAGGATTCATTTATATAGGCCATGGGAGGGAGGGAAAAGGATAGGGAAGGGAGGGGAAAGGGCAGGACGAGCTGAACCTGATTAGTCATGGTGGAGTTTCAATTGGTGGAGATAGTGGCGACAGTTTCATTTTTTTTGTTTGTGGGAATCAATTGGAGAAGATAATGGGCGACTATTTTGGTGTATTCAGTGGATGTAGGTGTTGTTTAATAAATCAATATTCAGAACTCCTGGTGGCAGCCATGGACGAACGGGAGAGCAAACATCTACGTTCGAAGGAAGAAGAAAGGTGTGATCGTTCCTGGGTTTGTTGGGCTGCGACTATGGCTTTGGGCCAAGGCTTAGCTTGGCTGCGCAATAGGGAAACAAGACTAAGAGGCCACATGTTGCTCATTTTTTTCTAATTTTATTTTCTAGTTCTATTTATTATTTCTAAAACTAAAATGATTTCTACTCAAATTTTAAATAAAATTTTCACACAAAAAAAACCCTACTGCAATACTACTTTGGCATGAATGCAACAAACAAGTAATAAATTAATTTGTTAAATTTAGAAAATATGTATTTTTCCTTAAGAAAACGATAGCAATCTAATTAATTGAAGTTAATTTTTAAACTATTACAGACAGTTTTAAAGTTTAGTGAAATTTTATTAACATCCCAAAATTAAAATTTTGGATGTTACAAAACTACCCCCCTTAAGAGGAATCTCGTCCCGAGATTCAACATGGCTAGCAAGAAATGGGTTAAGGTAATTTGGGTTTTCATTGTTCATCTTGGATTTGATTCACTTGATTAATGGATGGTGTTTATTCCAGAAACTTCTCCAAAAGGCAACTTCATATTCTTTTGTCCATATATGCATCAACCGTAGTTTCTCAATCCTCTAGATTCCATATCCATATGGCTAGCGATGATCTCTATCCCCCTTAGATTCACACTTGGGTTTGTACTAATCTAGTCATTCTTTGGCATGCAAAGCTTCAAAGTAGTGGTTATACGGATCAAAGAGGGAGAATAGGTTCACAAGGAATAGAGGATAAGTACTCCAACTATACTAAATCTAGAATAACCTAGTGACATGATAAAAAAAACAAAATTACTCTGCAAGCACACCAGCACACAATCAAAGAACTTACTCAAACATAGCACACCACAAACAATACAGTGCATACAATTAACGTTTCTCTAACGCTTTGACTATCAAATGGGAAGGATCCTAAATCAAGATTATAGGGAAAATCTTTCTTCATGTTGACATAGAGTGTTGTCCAGTACATTTTGCTTTGTGAAGAATCTTCCACTGTAGCACCTTCATATGTTGTGGAGTCAGCATGTAAATCTTAGTCTTGCTCATGATTGTTCAAATCGGGAAAACTAGAATTTTGAAAATGGGGAAGAATATCATGGAATACATTCATTCAACTTTTGAGAATAGACAAGTGAGGAAAAGAAACATGAAGAGAGATACACCAAATTTGAGAGAAAAAAAAATGTAGAACTAAAAGTTTTCTAAATATTAGTTTTGAAAATAGGACCTATGTCATGACCATTCTAACTAGGCTTGCGTCCTACGGTGGACATGACTCTGATACCACTCTGTCACACCCGGTTTTAAGGCCAAAACCGAGTACATCTGTATATGTGCCCAGGATCAAGTTTTCGCACACAGGACAAAAGTGAAGTAACAGTACAACTAATGTCATTATTATTACATCGAATCATTATTACATAATATGGATTACATCAAAGCATAAAAGAGAATAGTGAAAGACTCCATAATGCCACAGGCAGTCAACCGGGGGCCGCACTCCTAGTCGAAGTAGTCCTCTTCGGCGTAGTCCATCTCGCCAATGTCGTCTGAGCAGCAGTAATATAGCAACAACAAAACAGGGAAACTATAACACGTGAGTACATACCGTACTCAGCAAGTGGGGGAAAGTAACGACATGCAGGCTAAAATAAGAATAGGTTTAACACAGGTTTACTGCACTACTCATCCTATGACTCAACTATACAATCATCCTATTTACTAGGTGAAAGTATCCTAACAGGTTAACCACCTGTCCCACACTATCGGTTGCCCACCGATAGCAAAACTATGAGTTAACCTCCCATACCAGAACACTACAGGTTACCCACCTGCAGCTACCACCTAAATCTGGTTACCCAGCCGATCCACCCAAACATCCATCTAATCGTGTGAGGATCCAGGCCGCTCTTGACCATGAGCACGGTTGTTATAACAGTTTTACACTCTGCAGAGGTTACACAACTTTACCCACAGGTTGATGATTCCATCACGCCTCGATGACTAAAGTCTCTCTATTGCCAACACACTACCGTAGGTGTGAGGGCAAGAGATCACCACATGGTCTTTCAAAGCGCTCCCCAGCTTGTAAAATGTCCATGCTAAGGTTTCACCTCCACGGGATTAACCATCCCTACAGAAGCCCCCTCTGGCGTCGTGGCTAGAAGTAACCCTTCATCAACTGAGGCCGAAAGTAACCCTCTTGTCCTCCTTCCTTAAACGCCTGCAAAACTAGGAAGACATCCAATACTAAACCACGCCTACCCATATCAGCATTGTGCTTTGCTGTTTTCCTGGGTGGCTGCTCCATGAATTTGGTTTATATGACCACAAGCAGGCACTACCACAAACCAAACAGTACATTACCCATACCTGTGCATACCCACACCATCATCAACATCCTCCTGCTTGGGTCATCTAAATTACCCAAATGATAATTAGGTTCAAGTGAATATTTGTCAAGTTTATTATTGTTCATTTTATACCCCAAAGTACTGCACTAGCATGACGTACCCAAAAACCCTTACACTAAACCATAACCCAGGCGATAAGGAATAATCAGGAATAACAAATGACACGGGATTCAAATTTATACAAGCGTGCATGAAAATAAATTAATCCTTAATAGGTGCAATATGATCAAGGACACTTGCCTTGTTCTCTCGCTGGCTGCTGCTCAAACTCAAGATCTTGGAAATTCTGGAGCTGCTCCTCTTCTAATATCGATAAATACTGGAAAAGGAAAGCACAAACAAATAAGGAACAGTACACCAAACATTTCCTAATGACTATGAAAACAGGACTAAAGATATTACTCGTTCCTATGATTCCGTGAGCGTAAACATAACCTAAATCAGAGTTTTAGATAAAAAGTTATGAAGGGTTCATTAGCCAAATTACACTACTCAGAAAAATTAATTAATTAGTTAGTTTTATAAATCATAAAACAAATAAAAATTTGCTTTATTAAGCAGAGATGCTATAAATTGTGTTGCATTCTAAGCTTAAAAAAATAGATTTTATTTTAGAAAACATATATTTTACTTAAACAATATTGGCTAGGGAGTTAAATCTATCTTTTGTAGATTATAAGAAACAAAATGTAAAACACAAGGGCCAAGTTATAATTTATAAAAAGGGTAGGGATTTTTATGTGAAAACAAAGGAACTATAATGTATTTCCTAAGAATAAAAGAGGCATTTACCAGGATTTACACGATTTAAAAGTAAGAGCTAAATTTGGTGGACTAAGTCCACTGTTTTCATGGACTAGCTAAGCCTACGGTTTTATTCGCCCATCATAGACCGGGCTTATAAACCTTCAGGGTCTTCTAGTCCTGGTCGTTGATTACAGAACCAACGGATGGGAAGGGTTCCAGCGAGGTGGGCGGTGGACAACGGCAATAGAAACAGTGACGCCATGGGTAGTGGTGCTAGAGTATGCTAGGGAGTCACTTCGGAGCTCTGTTTTCTATGGTTCTTGGCCCAAGCTGAAACCGAATGAGGGGAGGCTTGCTAGGCTATCGCACAAGGCTAGGAGGGCTTGGAGGCGGCCGGCATCGAAGGGTGGTGGTGGTGGATGATGTAGTTGGATGGGGTCAGAGCTTCGAGGGCTGCAACTCATCTTCGAGGACTGAGGCGCGCTTCTGGAGCTCATGCGCATGGGCAAATGGGTTGAGGGGGTTGAGGTGGCAGAGAAGAAGGTATGGTGCATGGCGGCGACACTCATTTGGGAAGATGTCGTCCGGGGTGGTGTTTCTACACGGGATGGGAAGCAAAAAATGTCAAGGAAGGCAAATGTAGCCAAGGGGGAACTCACACTGGATTTTATAGGAGTCGAGGGAAAGCGGAGAGGAAGTGAGTGGAGCAAACCGAAAATCAATGGCCGTCATGGCCATCCATATGCAATAGCGCTCCCGAGTAGTCAATTAAGGCAACTAAGGTATGGGAGTGGGAAAGGGGCAGCGGAGGGTCGCGTGAGCTCATTTGTGGTTGGTTCAGGAGCTATGGAGGTGGGGAATCGAAGCGGCGACGGTGACGGTTTCCAGTGGCGGCGGTGTTCCTGTGGGAGGAAAACAAAGATGCTTGCGGTTGGCTTAACACAGGTTTACTGCACTACATGTCAAAGCTTGAGATTGGCAGTAAATATATAGGGCTACGCCGAGACTAAGAACTACGATGGTAACACAAGACGCTGAGTTATACAGGTTTGGGCCCTCTCCATGAGAGTAAAAACCCTACGTCCTATGTTCTGTGGATTGTATTGATGATGTAATGTGTGTCAATGTGTCCCTCGAGGGGGGTACCCTGCCGCTTTATATATCCGGTCGGCAGGGGGTACATGGAAAGTCTATCTCTAAATGCCTTGTGCTCCAAGCCAAGTCGGTCGGCTTCCTTGTTGATAAAGTACCCGGTCAGCTACCGACTTAGTCTTATCTAAGGATACCTGTAGAGCAAGTATCCCACAGCAGGCCCCGAGTTCTTCTTGATTTTGAGCTTTCATTCTCCGAGTGATCTTCAATGCCGATCACAAATTAGGAAGACCTCTTTATTGAAGTTCCTGATAGATTTGGTGCACCGGTCAGGTGCACCTGATCAGGTGTAGCTCCCAACTCTTGTATAATTTAGAGACTGACAAATAATGCAAGAGTCTAATTATATTAGCTCTTATTATTTAGTTGTATATAGTTTACTCAAACTATCAAGCTTGAGTCTAACAAAGCTCTAATCATCAAACCAGTAGGTCAATTTGCAAGATTTCAACCTTGTCGATCGATTATTAAAAAGGCCGAGTGATGTACACTATCTTTCGAGTGACTTATCAGTCTGAATTCCATGACATCAATCATGTTCAGTCCATTTCAAGTAGTATGACATCAATCATACAATGGTATTAAGCTAAATGACATCAATCATGACATAGCTTTTTCCTAATAATTTGTCACTCTACCTATCCATAAGTTCAATTTTGGCAATTAATTATTGACTTCAATCAATAACATAACCTTTGAACTTATATCCGTATGACCATCAAGTCCTTTGCTACATGACCATCAAATCATGTAGATACGACAAATATTTTTAAGTGGTTTGACCACTGTTTCTCATCAAAGAAGCCCCCGAGCCTACTTCTCGAGGCTTTGAACCCTAAATATGTTTAAGGCCCTTAATTAATCTTTACTTAATTGGATGCATTTGTCACTATACGGCCCACGCCGCATTTGCACACAAACTCTTCATCTTGCACACAAATCTCGAGGTCAAAAGGAGGCATATAAAAGGCAGCGTCAGGTTGACTCTCAGTCCACGCCGCATTTGCACACAAACTCTTCATCTTCCTTGCACCTCCTCTGCTCTCAGCGATGCCTCTGCTTCTCTGGCTAGGTTTAGCTCATTTCATCCGGCCGTCGCAGATCTTGTCGCCCTTAGCCCCCCAAGCTCCTGCTAGGGTTTAGCGCTCGATCCGCCGTGCCAAAACTTCCACTGCCATGGGTCGCAAGAAGGTTTCCACTTCAATCCCTGCTACTTCCGCCACCACCGCTGAGTCTTCTTTGTCGGAGGTCCAAATCCCGTAGCAGCTTCGAGAGTTCTCGAAGAGCAGCCTCTCCAATGCCGATCTGACAAGGATGGTGGTGGATGGCATCCTCCCCGAGCAAGCTCGGATTGATAGGAAGGTACCCAAAGAATCCTGCCCCATCCCCATTCATAAGTAGATCATCGTGTTCCGCTCATTCTTCGAGCATTGTTTTGGAGTACCCTACTGCAGCATCTTGCACGGGCTCCTGTTCTTTTACGGGATTGAGCTTGTCAACCTCAATACCAACTCGATTCTTCACATCGCCATCTTCGTGCATCTGTGTGAAGCGTTCTTGGGCACTCTTCCCCATTTCAATCTATTTTGCCATCTGTTTGTTCTCCGACCGCTGCCGACCTAGGATAACCAAGTGGCCATAGATGAAGTTGGCATCCAGTTACGCAAAAAAGAAGCCTATATCAATGTGCCACTAAAGACCAGGAACAAGAACTGGAAGGACGAGTGGTTCTATTGTGACAACCCTCCCCCTGTTCTTGCCGACTTCTCTGGTGCTAAGGCAATTCCCCTGGCGCAATGGACTGAGAAGCCTGATCCGACCGACCCCTAGGTGGTCGCTCTGCTGAAGAAGATCACTGACTTGAAGGCTGAAGGCATTGACGGAATCACCATCGCCAAAAGCTTCATAGTACGCAGAGTGCAGCCCCTGAAGCTTCAAAGTCACCCGGCATGGAATTATGTCAATAATGACGAGACCTGAGAAGTGCCTGACCCTCCTAATGGCAAACTTCGTCAAAAGCGCTTATCGAAGATGTTTGAAGGAGATATCCTTCAAGATCACTCTTTAATTGAAAAGGCATACAACAAGGGCACTATGCGGGCCCGGGTAAGCTTCAGTCTACTTTAAGTGATCCATCATTATCTTGTTTTGATATCCTGCTTGATGTCTTGACTTTTATGCAGGTTCTGGATACTTACATATCACATCCTCCGCTCCCTTTGACCGATACCGAGGGACCGGACTATGTTGTGAAGACTCAGCAGATCGACCCTGGAGGCTCAAGCTTGTCTGCAAGCGCTTGACCTAACCATGTTGATCGAGTCGTCACCCTGCCTTCCCCCAATCGATGAGTGAAGCAGACTGTCGTGCGCCATAGGCAATATGTCGGGGATCAGGGTGATGATGAAGAAGAGCCTTCTACTGATGCCGGTCAGCCTGCTCCTGCTCCCTCCGACTGACCTTCAAGCCAGCCGGAGCCCCCAAGCAAAACACCGAGTGACGCGGGGGTATTGCAGCAGACCGATGAGGCACGCAAATCTTTGCAGAAAAGGAAGGAGACTGATTCTTAGTCAACTTCTTCAAAGAAGAGGATATGCCGAATCAAGATCAGGAAGGCCTCCAGGTTAATCCCTTAACCTTATGATCCTTGTCTGTCATTGTCAATAATCATAGTGCATCTTAATCACCTCAATCTCAATTTCTGACAGCGGTCTGACGAGTGATTCAGAAAGTGCCCAAGAGTCCGAGGACACTTGGTCGGGCCCCCCTCCTCGTCCGACTGACCTGCCCAAACCGGTCGGCAAGTCATCAGACATGCCGTCCAAGGTGGATAAGTCTTATGATAAGATAGTTCCTGCCTCCATTCCAAAGCCAGCACCACGACCCTCTCTAGTCAACGTCCCTTCACCTCTTGACAAAGGTAAGGCGACATGAACTGCAGATACACTTGGTCGGCCTGAAGTGGAGGATACGAAAATAATATACCACCATCGAGAAGCCAACAAGGTACTTCAATACCCTGCTCTAGCTTTGTCTCAATATCATCCTTAAGCTTAACCATCTTCTATATATCAGAAAATATATGCTCTTGTGGAGAGGAAACAGGCTAGGGTGGAATACCTTGAACCCAAAACTTTTGGTATGCCCTAGACTCTCTTATCTTCAAGTCTTTATGTTTAAGACTGACATTTTGCTGGTATTGTGCTGGTCACCGGTTAGTAGCTCTCCCAAGCCAAGAAGCAGATCGATAAGCTATAGACTGACCACAAGGAGATAACCAAAGCCTTAGACCAAGGCTGTGCTGATATTGCCGGTAAGATTGCATACCATTTGTAAAATAATCGACTAACCACTCTAACACTAAAAGTTCAATGTATGCCTTTAGCTCGTGATCAGAAGATTGCCAACCTAGAGAAGCTAACTTCCAATCAGCAAAGATTTTTTGATGCTTTAAATGCTGAGAAGGAAAACCTCTCCAAGGCGGTCGAACATCAAAAGGCCGAGATCGCTCGGCTGCAGAAGGAGCTGTAGGAGGCCGACTTGAAGATAGAGGATGCCAAAAGCATCTCCAAATCCTTCAAATGCAATCTTGCCAATAAGCCCTTCATTACTTCTTGCATTTGCTTGAATCAATGTTTGAACTTTCTGACAAAAAAACTTCACTCGCAGCTCTATCTTATGGCACTCAGAAGGCTTTGGATTATATTCATGCCAACCGAGTGGAGCAGACTGGTCACTCCTTGGAGTACTTGCTGGATCATATGTCGGAAACCGTTGCTTACAACACTCGATGAGTGGCGACCGAGGCCGGGAGTCAAGTTCTGGCAATTTGCCAATCATGGTCTCGTGCTCTACCATTGACAAGATCAAGGAGGGCTTCAACCCAGACTTGACAGATGACCAATGTTAGTTTCTCTTGGATTCCATGCTAGAAACTTCCCGAGCCTTGGTCGACAACATAGAAGTGGATCCGACCGTTCCTACTCCACCAGCAACTCCAGAGGTTGAGCTATGGGCTGATTCTTCTTCTCCTTCTAAGGAGCTGTAAATCCTGAAATGTTCAAAAAACATTAGTAGTATCTATGTATTGAAACAATGTTACTTGTATGTAAATTAGTTTCATGCTTAATAGCTTAGAAGATTGATAAAAATATCATAAGTATGTTTCTATCACTGAGAAACAGAAATTGCATTGGTCTGCCATAACATATTAGGTTGTAACTCGTAACCGCGTAAGAGCAGAGTCGACCAATCGACACATGACCTCTCGCACTTTGGCTCTGGGTTTAGTGTAGTGGTAGTCTGATATGTAGTATGAAGTGTATAACCATGATGTGTAGATGTTAGACCAAAAAAAATAAAGACCATATTCAAAGATAAGAAATCGGTCAGAAAATAGTCCAAAACCAAAATAAGGTTAGACCACGGTGGGACATTATTACTAGCCCCCTGGATTGATTGTTTAATAAAATAAATTAAGGAATCAAGACAATATAGAATGAAATCATCAAAAAATCATTCATTAAAATGACCAAAGTTTCATTCATAAATAATGTATAAGTATACAAAAGAATAACTAAGTATAGAAATGACATAGCTGATTTATATTCTAGGAGTTTGGTATATCATCGCCGTCTTCATACATCAGTCGGTAAGCCCTCGGGCGAGTGACTTCCTTCACCACATATGGTCCTTCCCACTTTGGAGAAAGTTTATGTTGTTTCTTTGTCAACTACACTCGGCGCAGCAGTAAATCTCCAAATTGAAATTGGCGACTGCGTATATTTTTATCATAATAACGATGCAAGCCATGTTAGTAAAGGGCCGACCAAAATAGAGCGCGATCACGCAACTCCTCTGCTGCAATCAAATCAATCTCTCGGTTCTCCTCAGAAAGCTGTTCATCATATGCTTGAACTCGCGCCAAAACAAGACTAACCTCGGTCGGCAACATAGCCTCTGAGCCGTAGACCAATGAGAAAGGTGACTGGCCAGTAGCTCGACTGGTATTTGTGCGAAGCCCCCAAAGAACTGAAGGCAATTCATTGATCCACCGACCGACATAAGGTTTAAGTTTGTCAAATATCTGAGGCTTCAATCCTTGAAGAATCATACCGTTGGCCCATTCGACCTGCCCATTGCTTTGAGGATGAGCCACTGACGCAAAGTGGATTTTTATTCCCATCTCATCGGCAAAGTCACGGAACTCCACTGATGTGAATTGAGTGCCATTATCAGTGATGATATCATGAGGAATCCCAAACCGAGTGAAAACATCTTTGACAAATTCAATCGCCTTCTTTGATGTTATCTTGCCGACCAGCTTTGCTTCAATCCACTTGGTGAATTTGTCAATAGCAACAAACAAATAAGTGAACCCGCCTGGCGCTTTCTTGAATGGACCGACAATATCAATCCCCCAGACAACAAAAGGCCAAGTCAAAGGTATCATCTGAAGTGTGCATCTTCAACTGCCATGGGCCAATAAAACCCTTGTTGGAAAGCCTTGCCGACCAAAGTCTTAGAAGCTGCATGATTGCCACATATTCCTGAATGAATTTCTTCCACCAACTTCTGGCCTTCTGGTATCAAGATGCATCACATCAAGATGTTTGATCCTCCTCTTTTGTAGAGTTGATCTCCCACCAACAAATATCCTCGACATTGGGTTTTCAACCTTTGTTGCTCATTAGGATCCAAAAGCAGTGTTCCCTTGTCCAAATATTGGATGAGTGGGTTGCGCCAGTCGGTCTCCGTGTTGTCATCACTAACAAGATTAGCAACAATACTCATTAATACATCCGACCGAGGAGAGATAGTGGGGGAATCCAGGGTATGTAAGAAAACACCGGGTGGGACTTTAGACCGAGATGATCCCATCTTGGCCAATTCATCAGCCGCCTGGTTATTACCCCGAAGAACGTGTGTGAACTTCAATCCATCAAATTTGTCTTCGAGCTTCCTTACTTCTTGACAGTAAGCACTCATATTGTCATCTACACAATTCCAATCCTTAGTGACCTCATTAATAACCAAAGCCGAGTCACCAAAGACGTCAAGACGCTTAATGCCGAGTGATGCATCAATGCGTAGACTATATAGGAGAGCTTCATACTCCACAATGTTATTAGATGCGCGAAACAACACCTGAAGGACATAGCAAAGCTTCTCTGCTATGGGTGAGATAAACACGACTCCCTCACCAGCTCCTGGTAATTGAAGAGATCCATCGAAGTACATTTTCCAGTACTCGACATCTTGGGCAGCAGGAGGATTTTGAATCTCTGTCCACTAGGAAATGAAGTCAGCCAATGCTTGTCCTTTAATTGCCGACCGAGGCGCGAACATAATAGTATATTGACCAAGTTCAACTGCCCACTAGGCAATCTTTCCTTCAGCTTCTCGATTGTGAAGCATTGTGCTGAGTGCGAAGGAGTTCTAGACTTCAATCGGATGAGCTTGAAAATAATGCTTCCATTTCCTGGAGGTGATCAACAATGCATACAACAACTTCAAGATCTGTTGATATCTTGTTTTAGAGGCACTGAGGACCTCACTGACAAAATATACCGGGTGTTGTACTTTTTGTATATGACCCTCTTCCTCTCGGTCGACTGTCAAAACAGTACTCGCAACCTGAGTTATGACCGATATGTAAAGTTGAAGCTTTTCTCCTGGCTCTAGAGGCACCAAGACTGGAATGCTACTGAGGTGAACCTTCAACTCGTTCAATGCCGACTGCGCCTCTACTATCCAAACGAAGTCATCCTTCTTTTTAAGCAATCGGAAAAGTAGTAACCCCCTAACCCCTAGTTGGAAGATAAAGCAACTCATATCAAGGATCGCCTTGATTTTATCCGGGTTAGCCTCTATACCTCATTTTGAAAGGATATAACCGAGTAGCTTTCCCGAAGGAACCCCAAAAACACACTTCTTAGGATTCAGCTTCATCGAATAATGCCTCAAATTGTCAAAGGTTTCTGCCAGGTCAGAAAGAAGTTCTTCGATGTTCTGAGTCTTGACAACAATGTCATCAACATACGCTTCTGCGTTCCGACCGATCTGAGTAGCAAGGCAGCGCTGAATACCCCGTTGGTAAGTCGCACCAGCGTTTTTTAGACTAAGGGTATTGTCATATAG
This sequence comes from Eleusine coracana subsp. coracana, assembly GCA_032690845.1. Taxonomy (NCBI): domain Eukaryota; kingdom Viridiplantae; phylum Streptophyta; class Magnoliopsida; order Poales; family Poaceae; genus Eleusine; species Eleusine coracana. Next base: position 44,044,230 of record CM064430.1, read on the forward strand.
TAATAGGCACCGACGGGTGTTATAAAGGAAGTGTTAATCTGATCTTCGACTTTCAGTGGGATCTGGTGATAGCTTGAATAGGCATCTAGAAAGCTTAAAAGCTCACACCCGGCTATTGAGTCTATAATCTGATCAATATGAGGTAGAGTGAAGGGGCCTTTAGGAGAGACCTTGTTGAGATTGGTATAATCGACACACATCCTCCACTCTTTATTCTTCTTAGGTACAAGGACTGGATTTGCTAACCAGTCGGGATGATACACTTCCTTTATAAATTTAGCATCTAATAATCTAACTATCTCCTTCTTCATGGCGTCCTTGCGGTCTTGTGCAAATCTTCTAAGCCTCTGTTGAATGGGAGTAGCCCAAGGAGGCACCCTTAACTCATGCTCAATCTTTTCCCTAGGAACTCCCCGCATGTCAGATGGCTTCAATGCAAAGATGTCCCTATTTTCCTGGAGGAAAAGAGTGAGCACGAGTTTCTATTTCTCATTGAGGTTACCCCCTGCATAGGTTACCTTATCAGGGTCTTCAGGATCAAGCATGATTTCCTTGGTCTCAATGTCATTGGTCTGGATCTTGTCTTTGGTAGGCTTCTTCACAGGAACTGCTGCATCAGTCTACTCCTCCATGCTGACTGCCTTCTGGATCTCCTGCCGAACAGACAGCATCAACTTCTTATTGGTCATCTCACAACTCTGTACATCACAATCAAAAGAATTCCATAGATCAGAGTGGAGGGAGATTATTCCATTTGGGCTTGGCATCTTGAGGGTGAGATATGGATAATGCGGGACCGCCATGAATTTAGCCATTGCCGGTCGACCAATGATAGCATGATATGCTGAGTCGAAATTAGCCACCTGGAAGAGAAAGCGCTCGGTCCTGAAGTTCTCACGGGTACCAAAGGTGACTGGTAGATTGATCTGTCCAATAGGAACTGAAGTCTTGCCTGGCACAATCCCATGAAAAGGTGAAGAACTCGGCTGAAGGTCACTGACTGACAGACCTAGCTTTTGAAGAGTCTTGATGAAGATTAGGTCCAAACTACTTCCTCCATCAATGCGTACTTTGTTGAACTTCACCTCCTTCATCGTGGCAGCAAGCACCAGCGGGTATCGACCCGGTTTTGGTAGATGTTTAGGGTGATCCGACCGATCAAAAGTGATTGGTATTTCAGACCACCTCATGAATTGAGGCGCAGCTGGTTCCACAGAATTAATCTCCCAAAGTTCTAGCTTCTACTTGTGCTTGGACATATAAGCATCCGGGCCTCCGAAGATGAAGTTAACTTCTTTGCGGGGCTCTTGGAACTCTCCTATGTCATCCTTGTCGCCATCCTTGGTCTTATCTTTGCTATTGCGTCTTGGGGATCTTTGGCCACCTTGAGCGCAGCTGTCGCAAAACCCTTTAGTCGATAGCAGTCCTTTGCTTTGTGGTTTCCCTTTGGGTGCCAGAGGCACGGGCCACTCAGCAGTTCATCCGTGTAAGGATCATGACCATTGAGGTCACCCTGAGGTATGGAGTTTTGGTGATGCATGACAAACATGAAATGTGACTAATATCTACACGAGTGTTGTTCGTGTAGGAAATCCTTTCTATCTTATGATGATTGTCTATGGCGTCCTTGGCAATGGATGACAATGACCGCAAGCATGGAGGCTTGTGAACTTGATGGAGTCCAAGGGTTGATGGAGATGGATCAAAGCATAGAACAAGCTATGGTGGAAGTGTTTGGTACACTTGTCTAGTTGTTAGGCTTTGAGTCCATAGGAAAAACCGGACTATCAAGGGGGTCTAGGTCATTCTCTTAGGTCATGTCTAGTTGGGGATGTGCAAGGTTGCTCAGTGAAATCACACACACTAGGTGACAGTGGAGAAGCCAAGGAGCTGTTTGGAGAAGCTAGGAAACCAAGTTAAGCGAGGACAACAAATTTCAGCTTCTGGACATAGTGACTGGACAGAGGGGTCAGAGGTGACCGGACTGTATGGTCACTATGTGGAGTTTTCCAAGACTTAGCGCAAGGAGAAAGGACTCTGTCTGCAGGAGAATCCATACAGACCGGACGGTTCGGACAGTAGGAGTGCAGGGACGACAGAGAGGATGCAGTTTGCGGACCTTCCTAGAATGGAGAGAGAAAGTGGACCGGATGGTCCGATCTAGTGACCGGACAGTCCGGCCAGTACAGGGGATTGCCTGGACAGGGAGCCAACGGCTGGGAGAGCCATTACCAGAGTGACCGGATAGTCCGGTCAGGCAGTGACCGGACAGTCCAGTCAGTGTGTCCAGAAAGGCAATTTCGTGGAGCAACGACTAGTTTGAGGTTGTGAGCCTATATAACTCCATTGCTGGGATCTTGGAGACCTCTCTTGGCCAGAGGAATACCTGAGGATAATTGGTAAGGTACAAGAGGAAAAGAGGAGAGCACTAGGAGAGGATATTGGATATCTTGAGAGCGATAGAGAGAGTAACATGGAGTGATCTTGCACATCTAAGGCTAGGGTGTCCTTGAGGGTGTGATCAAGGTTGTTACTCTTGGTCTATGGTGAGACCTAGACTGGTTAGGTGTCAGTGATCAAGCCTATCATGATTGGTTGTGAAGGCCATCACAAGTTTATACACGGTTTGAGCCCGCCGTTGGAAGGGGCACCTATAGTGAGCGCCCGTGTCGGCTCGGGGAGTCCAACAAGTTCTCGAGGGAGGCGAGCTTGTGCTTTGTGCAGCGGTGTCACACACCGTGTCTTCACTCGAGGAGTGATTGTGGGCTCGTGGGTGAGAAATCCACTTGGTGGCGGGAGGGACCGGGACTCCGGCAGGAGTGGTCCAACGTGGAGTAGGGGAAGGCGCCATCCTTCCAAGACCTCGGGAAAAAATCATGAGTCATCTCTTACTCTACTCCTTACTTTGATGCATTACCTTCCACATTTACATACCGTGCTATTCATGCTTGTGTGCTTATCTTGCTCTAGTTGACTACCTTGTAGACTTGCATGAGTAGGCTTCTTTACTTTCTAGTAGTGTTTAGCCTTCATACTTGATCACTAGCATGTATAGGAGTTGTTTGGCTTGATTGATCACCCTAGTATGTATTGTGCTACTCATGCATGTATGCTTTCTATATGCTTGTTGATCTAGTAGCTTTGCTTGAGTAGAACTCCTTGCTAACTAGTTGTTTGCTTTCGCGTATCTTTGGTAACTAGCTTGCATAGGAGTTGTATGGCCTTTGTGTGATCCACTAGTATGCTTAGGTTGTTGTTCCTTTCATAGGTTCATTATCTTGCTAGTGTGATCACCACTAGGATTGTGTAGGAGTTGTTTTGAGTGGTCGGTTTTAGGAATTGGCGATTTTGGTACATAGTTTGAGTTCCCGATTCCCCCCCCCCCCTCTCGGTCACTCGGTCCTTTCAAGTGGCATTAGAGCCAAGTGCTCCTCATAAGGCTTAACCGCATTGAGTAGTGACCGTATTGAGTTGGGATGTCATCCCATTCGGGGCCGGGTCATGGCTCATGGAAGGATCGCTTTAAAAGCTACTTAAATGCCATGATTCCGGATGAGTTGATGGATACTCTTGTGGACTTTGCCAATACCTTTACCGATGATCATATGTATGATGATTGTGATGATTGCGTGGATGTGCCTTGTACTAGTGAGTGCCTAGACTCTTCTAGCAATGACTTGATAGGTTGCTCTACTAGTATGCCTAACATGATAATTGATAATGATGTGTCTCTTGATCTTGCTTGCTCTACTAGCATTGATGATGTTGTGTCTCCTATTGATCATGCTAGTAGTTCCATTGTTGAGGAGTTCTTTACTTTTCATGCTAATGATAATGAGGACTTACTTGACTCTCTTATTCGCTTGCGAGGTATTGTGGACAGGATTGGGGCAACTTCTTTTGAGCTTCCCAAGATCATGATAGTGGAGAAGATCCTCTCCTTGGTTCCGAGTAGCAAGCTCTTCTACGTCACACTTGACCTTCTCATGGAGAAGAGTCTCTCCGTAGAAGATGTGATTGAGCTGCTCTTCAAGGATGAGGAGATTGCCGCAAGCATGGCATGGAAGAGGACATTCAAGGCAACTCATGAAGCATCCTCGAGCAAAGGGAAAGGAGTAGCTTCAAGCTCAAACTTCTTTGATCCCTCCACAAGATTGTCTTGCAACATCTTCTACAACCCCTTTGGAGCAAGACATACATCGGGTGCTTCGTCAAGCTCTACCTCAAGTGTCATTCCAAGTCCTACTCCAAGCACTTTGAGTGGACCGAGCATTGGCGTAGGGGGAGCACCAACAACAATGCTCGCTCGATCATTTGAGATGATCAATCTTGCGGCTTCGGCCCCGACGCCTCCGCCTCCTCTGCTCCCTCCACCACAAGATCATCTTTGGCATCTTCATCGACCTGACCAACAAGACCTCTTTGAACTCGGTGAATTTGTGAGAAATCCATATGATGACCTTTGTGAGAATCAATTGAGCATCTATGATCATGTGTGTAGGATTAACTCTTTCAGGGGACTTCAGAAGATTGCACCACGTGAAGTGATTGACAAGCTCCTCCAACAAATCACAACTCCTGAGAGGAGTTTCTTACTTGAGAAGGTAGTCAAAAGGAGACATGAGCTCTCAATTGAGAGAGCAATGGAGATGATACTTGTGCTCCACTCTCAAGTGGGACATGTGCTTGAGCACATCACTGGACTCTATGATCCTCCCCATTACTACATCAACCTTGACAATGTGCACATGGGGGATGATCATGGACATTGGAGATATCATGCTCCTCACTATCCCATTAGGAGGAGACTATTGGATGGGATTGCAAGAATCCCTGTCTATGAGGATGGTCTCATTGCTCAACATCATGAGGTTAGTGCTAGTCAATCAAGTAATGTTTGGATACTAACTCCTCTTCCTCTAGTGCTTGTCTTATGGCTACTACTAGGGTCAACTACAAGAGTGGAGACACTCATTGGATTCTTGATAGTGGGCGCACTCAACACATGACCGGGAAGCCAACCATGTTCACCACCATTGATGGAGACAAAGAGAGTGAGAAGGTGACTTTTGGGGATAACTCAAAAGGGAGAGTTAGAGGCTCGGGCAAGGTGGCCATCACAAATGACCTCCATCTCTCGTAGGTCTTCCTTGTGGAAACCCTCAACTTCAACCTTCTATCTATTGGTCAACTTTGTGACATGGGTTCCAAGTGCACGTTTGATGAGGATGGTGCAACAATTGAGAATGTCAAGAGAGGGCTAGTATTTCATGGAGTGAGACATGGAAACTTGTATGTCACGAATTTCAAGTCAAGCAATATGCCACCAAGCACTTGCCTATTCACTAAGGCATCCAAGGGATGGTTGTGGCATAGAAGGCTAGTACATGTTGGAATGAATCAGCTCAAGAAGATTGTCAAGAGGAATCTAGTTGAAGGAATCAAGGATGTGACCTTTAAGAAGGATAAATTATGCAGCGCTTGTCAGGCGGGGAAACAAGTTGCATCCTCACATCCTACCAAGTCATTCATGTCTACATCTCGTCCTCTAGGGCTCTTGCACATGGACTTGTTTGGGCCAACACATTACAAGAGTCTAGGAGGCAATCTATATTCCTTGGTAATTGTTGATGATTTCACGAGATATACTTGGACCTTCTTTCTTGTGGACAAATCTCAAGCCAGTGGTATCTTCAGAAAGTTTGCCAAGAGGGCAAAGAATGAGTTCAATGCTAGCATTATGAAGATAAGGAGTGACAATGGGACGAAATTCAAAAACACCACAGTGGAGGAATATTGTGACAAGAAGGGGATCAAACATGAATTATCCACTACATATACACCCGAGCAAAATGGAGTAGTGGAGAGGAAGAACAAGACGCTCATCACTCTTGCTCGTGTCATGTTGGATGAGTATGGAACTCATGAGAGGTTTTGGGCGGAGGCAATCAACACGGCTTGCTACACCTCCAACCATGTCTATCTCCACCGTTTGTTGAAGAAGACACCATATGAGCTATTGGTGGGATGAAAACCCAATGTTTCCTATTTCCGAGTCTTTGGATGCAAGTGTTACATTCTCAAGAAGAGGAGAAAGCCTAGGAAGTTTGAGAGCAGAACTTATGAAGCCATTTTTGTTGGGTACTCTAGGACTTCTAAAGCATATAGGGTCTACAACTCCACCACCGGATGTGTGGAGGAATCCTATGATGTGCAATTCGATGAATCAAATGGGTCCCAAAAGGAGGATGAATTTCATGAACTGGACATTGGAGATGAGCCTATGAGGGAAGCCTTGAGAAACATGCCCGTGGGCGAGGTTTTACCCCACGAGGCCAATGATGGTGATGTTGATGAGCCCTCTACTCCACCATCTCAACCTACCTCCTCCTCCGAGGCACAACAAACAACCCAAGATGCCACAAATACTCCCACAAGCCCCGCCCAAGATTCATTGAGAGTACACCCACCAAATGATGAGGAATCTCAAGTGAGAAGTGAGCCACAAACCTCCCCATATACTTCATCACAAACCACTTCTCTTAGTTCTTCACAAGATAACCTCCCATCCACCTCAAGCCCAAAGTCCAAAACAAGAAAGCATAAGAGTGACTCCTCCACCTCTCTTAGGATACAAGACACTCATATATCAAGAGAGCAAACAATTCATGATGCACAAGACACTTCACCAAGAGCCTCTCCCACACAAAGAAAACACCATCCTAGACCTAAGGGCATCAACAAAGATCATTCACAAGACTTGATCATTAGGAATCCATCTCGTGGAATAAAGACAAGGAGAAATCAATACAAGCCCAACTATGTGAGTGAAGAGAATAATGATGAGGCCAATGTTGAGATTGAGAACTTCTCTTTCGTCTCTATGATTGAGCCTACTACCATTGATGAAGCTTTGGATGATCACAAGTGGGTAATTACCATGCAAGAAGAATTGAACAACTTCAAAAGGTGCAAAGGGTGGAAATTCGTTGAGAGACCCAAGAATCATAATGTGGTTGGCACCAAGTGGGTCTTCAAGAACAAGCAAGATGAGAAAGGATAAATTATCAAGAACAAGGCTCACCTAGTGGCTAAGGGATATTCTCAAGTGGTGGGGATTGACTTTGAAGAGACCTTTGCTCCCGTGGCCCGTGTTGAAGCTATTCAGATCTTACTTGCCTATGCATCATATAATGGCTTCAAGCTCTTTCAAATGGATGTCAAGAGTGCGTTCTTGAATGGAGAAATCAATGAGGAAGTCTATATGGAACAACCTCCGGGGTTTTAGGACCCAAAACATCCAAGACATGTATACAAATTGAAGAAAGCTCTCTATGGTCTCAAGCAAGCACCAAGGGCATGGTATGAACACTTGAGGAACTTCCTACTCAAGAATGGATACACCATTTGAAGCATTGATAGCACCTTGTTCACGAGGCATGTTGGGAAGGATCTCTTTGTATGCCAAATCTATGTGGATGATATCATCTATGGGTCAACCAATGAGATGTTCAATGAAGAGTTTCGGGAGATGATGACTAGGAAATTCCAAATGTCAATGATTGGAGAGTTGCACATGTTCCTTGGATTCCAAGTCAAGCAATTGAGAGCGAGAAACTTCATTTATCAAGAAAAATATACCAAGGACCTTCTCAAAAGATTCAACATGGAGAATTCAAAGCCCTTGCACACACCTTTGGCTACAAGCAAACCCTTGGATGATGATGTGAAAGGGAAACCGGTGAACCCCAAGCTATATAGATCAATCATTGGGTCTTTGCTCTATCTCACCGCTTCAAGACCAGACATTATGTTTAGTGTGTGATTGTGTGCACGCTATCAAGCAAATCCAAAGGAGTCACACTTGAAGGCCGTGAAGAGAATAATGAGATACCTCAAGAACACACCTACCATGGGCTTATGGTATCCTAGAGGATCAAACTTTGAGTTACTTGGGTATTCGGATTCTGACTTTGCGGGTTGCAAAGTGAATAGAAAGAGTATCTCGGGTGGTTGTCAATTTCTTGGAACATCTCTAGTTTCTTGGAGCTCAAAGAAGCAAAAACTCCGTGGCTCTATCTACCGCCGAAGCGGAATATATGGCGGCGGGAGCGTGTTGTGCACAACTTCTCTACATGAGGCAAACACTCTCGGACTATGGCCTGAACTACACCCAAATGCCACTATATTGTGATAGTGAGGCGGCAATCAAGATGGCTCTCAAGACGGGAGATCATGGTCATGCGAAGCATATTCAAGTGAGACATCACTTCATAAGAGACCATGTTGAGAAGAAGGATTGGCGGACATCTTCACCAAGCCACTTGATGAGAAGACCTTCAACAAGCTAAGGGGAGAACTCAACGTTCTCGACCTCTCCAACATCACATGAGTAACCCTTGAGCTTGTCCTTTGTACATACATATAGTGTTTTGTTTGTCCTTGTTTGTGTCTTTGTTTGTCCTTGTTTCTCTTATTTTGTAGGTTGACTTCTGACCTTCTTGAGATAGCAATGGACATGGGTTAAGCTTGGGAAGGTGGTTCATGGTGTACCCAAGGCTTTGAAGAATGGTCCATTGTGAGCAAGCTTGAGAAGGGAACAACTCGTTGTTGACACTTTGGTTTATAGTGGTTCTCTCTCTTTTGTTTACCATCGCCTCATGCATTGTATACTTGTTGCATTTGCACTCTTTGCATTTTTGTATCCTTGCATTATGATACCATACATGCTCCCAAGCATGTGTCTAGGGGGATTTGCTCATTTACAATGTGAGTACATGACTCTCTAGACGATCAAATAGTGACATTTGTGCTTCATGCCCATTGAGTCATGTTCGACCGAGCTTCGAGGTTAAATCTACTCGTCCGGCTCAAAGACACGCGGCTCATACATTCCCACCTCCCTAATGACTAACTCTTGCACATTTGAGAAAATCTTTTGTTGAGTCATAAGTGTAGGGGGAGCTATGATGGAGCATCACTACAACCAAGAAGAAGCACCATGAAAGGGGGAGTTATTCTAACTCTTGCCAATTATCTTATGCCTCTAGGTTTTTGTTATGTTTTTGTGTGTGTGACATCCCATGTCACAAAAAAAAATGAAGTTAACTAAGCCTAACCTCAATTAAGGACTAAGAAAGAGTATGATTAATCCATGGGCCAAAGGACAAAGAGAAGAAACCTAGTTAATTAAATTCCATAATATTCAAAAAAAGGGGTCATTCACAAACATTACCAAAACGCATGGAAGTACCCCAATATTTTTGCATATTCTGAATGGCCATATAGGAATATAAGTTTGAGAATTTTTCCAGAATTTTTGGTAACCATTTAATACCCTTAAAAATTCCCCTAAAATCAGAAGAGTGTATTTCGGGTTTAGAATTTTCCTAATTTATCGAAGCAAAACTAGCAGGTGCACCCAAAAGCAAAGTTGGAGCACGCGTTTCACTGAACCTACAAAAAACTTTGTGTCTAATTTAGAGCAAGGGAACGTGTCGAAATTTACCAAACCCGAGTCCAAGTTCTGAGTCAAGCCGGGCCAACCACCCCTTCTCTCTCCCGCTCGCTCCGGCCAGTCTCCGCCCGACACCGACGCGCCCCGTACGGTCGCCACTGCCGCTCTCCTATCGCCCCACTCCAGCCACTGCGCTTCCAACTTGCCGCCCTATGCCACCAGCCGGGAATTGAAGCTGCCCACCGCCGGCAGCCACTCCCCTGCCGATAGCGCAACCCTCTCTCCCTCTCTCCCCCTCCCTCGGCTCTCTCCTCCGCCGGCCGGGTCAAAAGGCAGAAGCAGCACCCAGCCTCATCCCTCTCACTCTCTCTCAGCTCGCAACCAGTTCTCCCACACCCTAGATCAGCCCCCGAGCGCCGGCACCCTCTTCTCCTCCCTCTCCCCGGAGAAAACCGTGCCAGTGCTCTGTTCTTCCCCCGCCATGACCGCCGCCGTGTCCAGCTCCGACTAGGTGGCCTCCCACTCCCTCCTTCCTTCGCAAATTGACGCGCAAGGTCACCACCTCCCTCCCCTCTGACCCGCTTCCTCCCTCGTGCAGCGTGCTCACCGGATTTCACGAAGCCCGAGCCACCGCCGCCGGGATCCGACACCCTCGCCGACGAGAACCCCCCTCCGGCCTTCCTCCTCGACGAGTTCCTCGACGCCGACCATCCCCAGACCACCGTGACACTCGTCGACTGCACCCCGGCCTCCCTCTCCCTCGGCACTGTCGCGTGTACCTCGCCGGAGCTGCTCCTGTCGCCTCACGTCGTCGCCGGCCATCTCCGGTGAGACCCTCTCCCCTCCGACCCCCTCCACGAGATCCCCTCGGCATGGTGACCATCCGAGTCGCCCGCGAGCCCCCGCCATGCCGCCGATCAGCCGCTGGCCCGAGCTCGCTGTCGCCGGCCGCCGCGAGCGCGCGTGCGCGTTTGAAGGATTTGAACCTAATGGCAGATTTGTAAATAAGGGTGAACTTTGATTAAAATTAAAAATTCAATAACTCGAGAAATAAAAGTCCTAAAAATGTCAAATTAATTTTGTTCGACTCCTAAAATCTTGCTCTACCAGAAAAACAGGATCAAGTCCAAGGTTATTCAGTAAAGTAATTTATTTAATCCATCAAAGTCACAACCCTAATTTGCTTAATAAATTCATAAGTAATTATGGGTAAATGGTAAATTCATGAAATTTGCTCAGTAAGCAGTTCATGGCATATCGAAACTTTCTGCAAAAGCACATTTCCATTTTTATGCATATTTTCAGTATTATTGCAAAATCATCATTTTCAGTAATTGAATTTATATAAATTATTGGCTGGGAATTTATTCATGAAATTTGGCATTCCTGTTCTTTATGCACTTGTCCACTTGTGTAAAATCTCATGAAAAATTTGAAGCTACCTAGGTATAAATTCTCTATCGAAATTGATCAAGTGTTGAGTAACTAAGAAATTCTTCATATAAATATTACTTCATGTGTGTATTTAAGGAAAGTAAGAATAAATTAATTTTTGAAAATCCATGGAAAATAACTCATCTTCACATTAGAGTAGGATTTCTTATTGTGCAGTTATATGCTTTGGTTCTTGATTAATTATATGAACTAGAACTAATAATGCAAATTAAAGAGCCATTTTAGGTATAGTATTAATTTACATATGGTCACTTTAGCTAAGTGGCTCAAAAAAATGAACTCTCTGAAATTTAACCCTGAGTACTACATTGTCATGTCATCATCAACCATGATGTCAATTAATCAACATTTAAGCCATGCTCATGTTAAAGTAGACTTACACTAAGAGTGTGATGGTTAAGAAATTGCATTTTTGTAGCTAGAAGTTTGTCCCTTCAAAAATTCAGCAGCTACCATGTCATACTTAGGTGTACACACATTCATAAATAAATGATTAGGCACTAATATTTATTTGCTGAGGAAGTGTCATGAATTGCCATGCCATGCATTCCATCTTTAATCAAGAAAACTCCATGAAACCTCGTGCATTCCTTGGCATTAATGCATATCCATTCCATATAGGGATCGAGACCGAGAAGATCACACCGGACCAGCAAGGAGCTGAAGTGCACCTTGGTGATGACGCTAACTACGATCACACCCAAGGCAAGCCCCGGTGCATAACCTATTCTATCACTCGAGTCCTTTTTCTTTATCACAAGTTAGGAATATTGTATTGTGCATTAAGTGTAGGATTTGGATGGAACACACTTGCATACTCCAGCAATGACCCATGATTAGTATGTTAGTAAGCTTTTCCGTTAGCAAATGCTATGCTTAAACTAGTGGAGTCAACGGTAGGTTAGAGATTCAACTATGGTTCGATTGGTTGATGAACTTGATAGAAATTGGAGCACGTATCGTTGCAACTCCGTGAACAAGTATTGAACTGTACCAAGTGCATACCTTTAATATGGGAATTGGTAAACCTAGTAACTTGGGCGCCATATTGTTGGACGGCCATACTCATCGATCCAGAGGTGATGTGAACAGCACGGTGGTTGCACGGGTTTGAGGACCGCTGGAGAGTGCATGGGTTAAGCCTCGGATACGAAGTACTGTATCGCGGGGAGGACGTGTACTCGGGATCGATGGCCCCGGATCGACTTTATAGCAACCTTGTGAACGGTGGCCATACGTGTTCTTAAATGATGCGTATGTCGTGTATTTGGGTTTTCCTTGCAGGATGTAAATCAATTCGAATTGTCGTCCCTCGCGGTTATGAGTACCTCTTGTTCGAGCAGCGGCAATGATATGTTAAGTAGTAAAGTTGTGGTTAAGTTTCTGAAATTTTACTTATGCTATGGATACCTATTGCTATGGTGTATTGCTTTTTAGCTATATTCGTGTCTTAGCAGCTAGCTAAACTCACCGTAGCTGTGTTCTACAATAAGCAAAGTAAAATCTTGTTTAAGGAAGTTGAAAGTGCAGCATAGAACAAATAGGAGCTTTTTATGCAATTATCAAATAAAACCGGTCAGCCCCCTGCATACTAGGAGTCGGTTTTAGGAAACCGGTTGACGGGTAAGTCTTGCGGAGTATGTTAGATACTCTGGCTTTGCGTTGATGTTGTTTCAGGTCTTCCTCAAGCGACCTATTATGATTGTTGTAATAAGGTTGTGTGGGAAGGTGAGGAGCCTCAGAACTGGACCATCGAATGGGTTCCTAGTTCTCCTAATCTGGATGGGTGAGCCATCGCCATAGGGCCGGCATGGTTCACGTAGGACTAAACATCATGTTTTGTCGTTTCGCCGCTTCCGCAAATTTGTGTAATATGTACTAAGGACACATGTATTCAGATCTGAACTTAATTATATTTCACCTCTGGACTTGTAATGTTATGCACTTAAGTGATGTAATGTTGTAAATGATGAATGTTCATGTGTGAATGCTGTGTATGGTTACTTCGTTAACCATCTCCCGAGACGATCCTGTACGACATACTCTACTTTTCGGAGTAGGGTTGTCACAGTGTGGTTTTTCGTGATAGGTGACAAAGGGGGAGAGAAAACATGAAGATCCAAAAGCCAAGTTGTCTAGGTCAAAGAGGAGGAAGAAACATGAAGACGACGGTTGATAACACAAAGGGGGGAGAGGAGAACATGAAGATTCAAAAGACAAACCCATGAAGAATGGAACATGAAGATCACATCAAGATGAACATGAACATGAAGATAACAATGACGGTGCGTGTCTACGGCGGCAATGAACACCTTCACCGACATGAGCATCTACGTCCTTGGTACGTGTCTACATCAACAAGATCGACTACCACGACACCAAGGCGGGCGCAAATTCGGCTCAAGCTCAATATCTACTGCACTACATAATTGGGTAGTCTTCCCTCAACACCTAGCACATCTCAAGGGGGAGACTACTTCCAAGGTAAGGACCAAGGTATGCCTCTTGGCACCAAGTTGAACTTCAGCTCTGCATATCACCCTCAGACTGATGGACAAACCGAGAGGACGAACCAGATACTAGAAGACATGTTGAGAGCTTGTGCATTGAAATATGGCAAGAGTTGGGACAAGAGCCTACCCTACGCAGAATTTTCTTAGAACAACAGTTATCAAGCAAGTATAGAGATGGCACCTTTCGAGTTCCTATATGGAAGAAAGTGTAGGACACCTCTATTTTGGAACGAGACAGGAGAGAACCAAGTCTTCGGACCTGAGATACTACAAGAAGCAGAAAGACAAGTTAAGATTGTACGCGAGAACCTAAAAGTTGCACAGTCAAGGCAAAAAAGCTACACCGATCGTAGGTGAAGAGACCTATCCTTCGAGATTGGAGATTTCGTGTATCTCAAGGTATCACCCATGAGGGGTGTTAGACGCTTCAAAGTCAAAGGGAAGTTAGCACCACGTTACATCGGCCCTTTCAAGATCCTCGATAGAAGAGGAGAAGTTGCATATCAGTTGGAACTACCCTCGCATCTCACGGATGTGCATGACGTGTTCCATGTGTCCCAATTAAAGAAGTGCTTAAGAGTGCCTGAAGAACAACTACCTGTTGAGGAAATAGACCTTCGGAAAGACCTCACATATACGGAACAACAAGTCAAGATCCTAGAAGTCGTTGAGAGAGTTACAAGAAACAAAGTGATCTGAATGTGCAAAGTGCTCTGGAACCATCACACCGAAGAAGAAGCCACCTGGGACCGCGAAGAAGAATTAAAAGCCGAGTTTCCCCACCTCTTCACCGATCTTTTCGAATCTCGAGGGCGAGATTCATTTTAAGGGGGGTAGGTTTGTAACACCCTATTTTTTTCAAATTCTAAAAATGCCAACTATTAGCATTTAGGAGTTTAATTAAATAACCTAGGTCAAATTGTTTTTATAAATCAAATTAAATTATTACATTTGCATAACTTGTCATATCCATGTAGATTCTCGTGCATTTAGCATTTAGTTTAATTGCTAATTATAACCAGGAAATAAGATTTAGAAAAGAAATTAGAGAAGGAAAGAATTGAGAAAGAAAAGAGAAAAAGGAGAAAACCAGAACAGTGGGCCGAAACCCACCATTCTGGCCCAACTCGCTTCCCCCCCCCCACCTCCTTCTTTCGGCCCAGCCGGCCAGGCCGCCTCCCCCTCCTTCCCTCCTCTCCCCCTCCCGCGGCCTAACTCCCGGCCGGCCCAGCGCGCGCGCGGCCCACTCCCCTTCCGCTCTCTCTCTCTCGCTGGCACGTGGGCCCCGCCTGTCATCTCCCTCCTCCGTCTCTCTCTCTCCCAGCCACCGGAAACCGACGCCGGCCCCGCCAATTTCCCTCCGCCCGCCTTCCCGACTCCCGAAACCGACGCCCAAGCACGCACGCACCCCTCCCCTTCCCCTTTCCCCCCCGCCTTTCAGCCGTTTCGGCTGTTCCCAAACCCGCGCGCATCAATGGCGCTAATGGCCATTGATGGCCGGAGAGCCCCAGCGCCGGCTCGATTCTGTCCCCCTCGGCGCCTATAAAACCCCCGCCGGCACCGTAGGTTCCCGCCGCCTCTCCCCCGCTCTTCCTCACCCGCTCACGACCACCGGAGCCATCTCCCGGCCGAACGCCGACCGCCGCCGACGCCTCCCTCCGCGACCTCTCGCGGCGAGGAACCGCCGACCGGAGCACCGTTCCGGCCAACTCCGGTGAGCACCCCGCCGCCACATCCAACGCCCCCCCCCCCCCCCCCCCCCCCCCCCCCCCCCCCCCGATGCCGTCCATCTTGAAACATAGGGCCCAGATTAGAAAATCGAAGGGGTACCCCCCCCCCCCTGGTCCACCGTGGAACCATGGACCCGGGTCAAAGTCGAGTCAACCATTCCCATAGACCCGGTCCATGAATTTCTAGTTTAAAATTAATTCAATTAATTCCTGGTTAATGTTGGCCTTTTTACATTTAGGCCCCTGTGCTTAGTTTAAATTAGGTTTATGCCCCTGTTTTTGTGCAGAACCAATAGAAAATTGTTTTTAAGCCCCTAAACTTTATAATAATTATTTTTAGCACTGTATTTTTACAGAAAAGCTCCTATACCTTTAAGAAATTATATTTTAGCCCTATATATTTGTAGAAACCCCCCTAGACTTGTTTTAAATTAAAATTTAATCCAGTCTTTTTACACTTTAGTCCCTATAATTGCTATAAATTACATTTTAGTCCCTAGAATTATTTTAAATTATACTTTAATCCTTATTAATTGTGTAAATATTATTTTAGCCCAAAAAATTTACAAAAACACCCCTATACATTATTCCAACTATTATTTTGACCTTGTAATTTTACAAAAACACCCCTGGACTGATTTTAATTACGTTCTAGTCCCTAGAATTAATTTAAATTATACTTTAATCCTTATTAATTGTATAATTATTATTTTAGCCCTAAAATTTTACAGAAACATCCCTATATTTAATTTTAATTATAATTTGGTCCTGTCTTTTTACACTTAACCCCCTACACTTATTATTAATTATGATTAAGTTATAAAATTTTGCATAAACAACCTTATACTTTTAGTAATTATTTTTCAGTCCTAATAATTTACACTTTAGTCCCTATAATTTTATAAAATTACAAATAGGTCCTTAAAAGCCCTTGTTTTTACCCTTTTGCCCCTAAAACTTCAAACTAGCATAACTTTTTACTCGTAACTCCAAATTAGGTGATTCTTGCACCAAAATTCTCGTAGGAGCATAACCTTTGCATTCATTACATCTACATATTGTTTTCCTCTGTTGCATATCGTGTATTGATTTTTTGTATGTTTGCTTGTGTCGGTATTTCGTTACGTAAAGGCGAACATACACAAGGACCGTCCTACGAGGACTTTCAAGAGCAAGAATTTGAAGGGTTAGAGCAGCCTTCCACGCAGGACGAAGGCAAGTGTCCTTGATGCATTTTGCACCTATTGAAATGTTACTATAGAATCGCATGCTTGTGTCAATTTGTTGGGAACCTATTGTTAGGGTTTTCCTAGTATTGTTTTACCCTGTCCCTTATCGCCTAAAAAAAATGGGTGAATTGTGGGTAGAAAATGCTTAGATGGCTTATGGGATGTGGGTTGATATTAATGTTGATTAATGAACAATGTCACGTGGGAAATATTTGGTAAATTTTTAGCAACATGGCTTAGGGATCTATGCAAGCCAGGTGGAAAGGATGTGGTGCCGTGGGCACATGGTTGTGGTGGTAGGCTTGTTGTAGATCCTAGGAACCGGTTCTTGGAGTGACAACCTAGGAAAACAGTGCCATCACAAGACCGACATGGGTATGGCTTGGCCTAGTAATTAGGTGTTCTCCCAGTGTCGGTGTAGCATTTGGTGGAGCAAGGAATGGAAGTCAAAAGGACTTTCCTTGTATCCAAAAGGCTCAAGAGGGGGCTCCTGGGGTGATGAGCTGCTTGTTGAAGGGCTATCACTTATGGATGGGAGTGGAACCTTAGTGGCTAGCATGTACTGGGAGACCCTTTGGAAAAGCCTCATAGTGAAACCCTGCCACACACCAAAGGAAGTGTGTAATGTGAGTCGCGACCACGAGCACCAAGGGAATCATGACTTGTGGGTAAAGTGGTACAAACTCTGCAGAGTATCAAACTATCATGATAGCCGTGCTCACGGTCAAGAGCGGCCTGGAATCCTCACGATATTAGTTGGGTATGGATGGGTTTGGTTGGTAAGAGGGGATGAATTGAGACTTGGTTAGTATAGCACCTTGTGGAATCATGGTTGGGATGATCCCACGTAGTAAATAGGATGCTTAGGTTAATTAAAAGCTCATGCAACCCACTCTATAAAGCCTTTTCTTGACTATAGCCACATGTCATCTTTTCCCCCACTTGCTGAGTACGACACGTACTCACCCTTGCTATACCACGTTGACATTCAGCCCAAGGAGAAGATTGGAGCCGCTACGAGGATGAAGAAAGCGAGTACTAGGCGATGATCTATCAGTCGATGCCTGTGGAGTATGGGACGTCTACGCTAGCTACTTTCCGCTGCTTGAATGTACTTTTCTTCTAGACCCACGGGTCCTTTTGTAATAAAGATACGATGTAATAATTAAAGGATATGGATAATTATTCTATTTTACCATTGATGATGTACCGTATGTGTGTGTAACTTGATCCTGGGCACACGCACGGCTGCACCCGTTTTACTTCTTAAAATGGGTGTTACAAAGCCAACTCTCCTAATTCGCATATGCTTGACCGAGTGAGTTCTTAGTCTCCATGGTTCATATCGGTTATTGGGAGCGTTGTTTAGAGGGCTGACATGAGTTGTGTATTGGTTGTGAGTGTTTAACATGAGTTCATACAATACATATACAAAGCAGCGTGACCCAAGAATTGATTACAATACTGGTAATGAATCTAAACCTTAGCGGTCTATCAAACATTAGTTATATTGTAGTAACGGAGCTGTAATACAGTATTTTAAGCTTTACAATTCCTTACACTTTGGGTAAGGGATCTAGCTCTATCTGGTCGGCTAATATATGCGCTATTTTTTGCGCCTCAGCCATGAGGGCTTCACATTGCTCATCCGAGAAATCTTCATGGAAACCCTCGGCTACCACGTCTAACTCTATGCTGGGGATGTGGGACTTTGCAATTGCCAGGACTTGTGCGCCGGCCAGCTCTGCAACATGTCGAGCCTGTTCTTTTAGTTGGCCAGGTGCCCCTTGTGCCTCGTCATCAGGTCTGGACATCGAGATGGTTTTTCTTCAGGATATATGTATTGGGCAACCACCTCCGCATCCTTCTGAAGAGCTGCAAGAGACCATCGAAGGTTTTAATCACCCTCTATAAATTTCTTCTGCAAAAGCTCATAGGACCTCTTTGATCCTACAGGAGTACAATAATCATATATGTCCAGTACAATGAACTTTGATATAAGGTATTAGATGAATAAACACTTACCTCTTAGGCGTTTCTCGGCTTCTACCTTTTCAGCTTCAAGGGTGGCAACCTTTTCCTTATACTCTTCTTTTAGCTTTTCAACTTCTTTGAATGCTTTCTGGAATTGGTTTAGCTCATCCATAGCCTTTTTGAAGATCTTTTCAGCCTTGATTAATTTGGTTTCTAGCTTTGTGTTTCTCTCCTTTTGGCTTTTTATTGTTTCTTCAGCGCCTGTCAGTTACAAACATTTTAGTACATATATATATATTTGTATGCATAAGTACATTCATTTTTACATTCAGCCCTTTTCTTCCACGAATTTTGCAATTCTTGCATTGTCTTGAAGTCATCTTTTAGCTTTTCAAAATTTTTCTTGATATTTTCTGAGTCCTGGATCTGCTTCTTTAATCCTTGATTCTCGGACTTGAAAGTTTCAATAGCTTGGGCAGACGACTCCAGTTCTTTTATACGGCCTTCGAGACTTGCAATTTGAGCGGCCAACTGGGCATCTTGTTTTTGTTTCAATTCCAGCGACCGCGATGTCTCTGTATGGACGAGGTCAAATATTCATATTCCACAGATAGCATGTGAGGTATAGGCTTTATTGGTCTCATACCTTGTAACTCGAATTGAAGTTCATCAACTTGAGATGAACGGACTTTTAGAGCAACTGATAAGCGCCTGACTTCCAGTCTCTCTTTGGCAAGCTGATCTTCTAAATTGACGGCTTTTGCACAATACCTCTCGACAAGTTGCAGAAGCTTACTCTTGTTGGCCATATGGGTTTTCAGAGCCTGCAATGATGCCGAATTATATGTTTGAAACTTCACAGCCAGGAATGGTGATTACTATTGACAAGAAGGGAGGAATACCTGGAAGGAATGATAGGCTTTTTTAGTATGTTCTTCAAAATTTTTCAATTCTGCTTGCTCTACTGACTCATCAAATCCGGTGATGGCAAATCGGCCAATATGATATACTGACTTAGTCGGCGTTGGCTGTTCTAAAGCACCTTCTCTTACCACTCGGTGAATAGGAGTCGGCGTGACGTTTTCCTCCGGACCGATTGGATACTCATATGTTGGTTCTGGCATAGTTTCAAAAACCAGTGATGGCTCTTCGGGTTTGGTGGAGGCAGGAGTATCAGCACCCGTTGCCATCTCAGACGTATTCAGGTCCAGGATATTGGGTGATTTAGCCTGGTTATCTTCTGGCCGATTGGATTCGGGTGACTCTTTAAATCACTCGGTTTCTCTGCCGAGTGGTCTGGGACATCATCTCTGGATGACCCGACATGTGGTGTCTCCTGGTCTTTTTCAGGAACTGCACTTTGCGCAAGGACTTCTTCAAATGATGACCGCCCGGACGACCTATCAATTAGATAGAGATTACATATTTATTCAAATGGAGAGTTGAGCTTCAAGTTATATTGTTCTTTTTACCTTGAGCGGCATTTGAATTTTAGGCCTGACACTCTTGGTGGGGGGCTAGTTGGCCTTGGGACACCTATTGTGTCTGGTGCCGCCTCATGGGTGCCTGCCTTGCTTGGTTCACTTGGACGATTTTGCTCTTTCTCGATTTCATCCATGGTCCATCGAGTGGTGGAGGCTTCCTCCGAAGTCTTTTTCTTCGCCTCTTCTTGAAGTCTAGCTAATCTTTCAGCTAGCGACTCTTCTTCGTCAGAATCTTCAATGTGTGCCTTATGACGCTTGGAGGCTGATGGTTATGTGGGAGAGTTCTTTTGTGGCGTCGGTAGCAATGGTGGATTGGACACATATACATCAAGGTTCTGCAACATATGCGATGTATAATTCGTTACTAAACATAATGAAAGGTGTGTTAATTTTTCACGCAGTGAGGTGGATAACTTACTGTATTCCTATCAGTCAAGGAATGATGTCCAAATTTTGCACTCCCTGGAGTCCAATCAAGAAGTGATGCGAATATGTTCTCCACACGCAATGTCAATTCCCTCTCTGACAATATTTCTGGCACTTCCATTGTGGGGTCTGAGCCCAATTGAAACTTCCATCCTGGAACATGGCATTTCTTGATAGGCTATACGCCGGTATATCCTTTCGACTTGAGATAAGCAATGTGCTTTAATATAGAATCAACTTGAGACTTCTTGTTTGGATGAGCCTTTGCTGACCACTCGGGTCGTGGCTGGGGGGCTTCAGCCGTAGTTTCTGGCAAAGGTGGAGCGTGGTTTCCCTGGTAAAACCAGTCCGCGTGCCACCCCTTGTTGGTTGATGGAAGTGGCACATCAATATACTTGGATTTATTTCTTAATTGGAATCCAGCCCCCCCTATAACATTATTATTGTTTGACTTCAAAACAAAGAGTTCTTTGAAGGTATCAAAATGGGGATAGATACCCAAGAACACTTCACACAGGTGAATAAATATGGAGATGTGCAAAATGGAATTCGGATTTAGATTGACAAGATTGATGCCATAGAAGCAAAGAAGACCCCTAAAGAAGTTGCAACAAGGGATCCCAAATCCACGATAGAAAAATGACGAGAACACAGTGATTTGGTCGACGGGAGGTTGGGGAAATTTCTAACCTATAGTCTTAATCCATCCTCCGGTTTGTTGATCTTGCAACACGCCGTCAATCACCAGTCTGTTGATTTTTTTTGAATCCATGGCTGACACAGGGAACTCCTTGATGGCGGCAGGGATGTCAAAAACTATCTCTTCTTCTTCGCCCTTCTCAGGAGAAGATTGCTTCTGGGATTGTACCTTAGAGCTTTGGCGGGTGCGCTTCGGGGCCATCGCTCTTGGTTTAGTGCAGTGGGAAGCAGTTGCGTGGATTTTTGGGGTGGAAATGGAAGTATGAGATCTAGGATTTGTGTGCGCAAAATGGCGGCGGTGGCAAAATGAAGACGAAGGGATGCGACTGTTTGGAGGTCCTTTTATAAGGGATAAATGACCTAGTGGGCCGAGGCTTCTCGTAATCCATTATGTCTAGTTTTGTTAATTGGTACGTGCATTTATTATATTATTGAGACTTGTTTTCAGAGTTGATTTTGGATATTGTGGATCTTAACATTAGTAATAAATCACTCGGATTGTTGCGGTTTCAACCTTGGAAATTGTACCTTTCGAGATTTCGTGATAAATCACTCGGATTGTTGTAGTTTCAGCCATGGAAATTGTGCCTTCCAAAATTCCGTGATAAATCACTCGGATTGTTGTGGTTTCTACCTTGGAATTTATAACTTTCATGATTTTTATGATAAATCACTCGGATTATCTCGGCACCAATCTTGGGGGCTGTGTTTCCGTGTTATATTACTACTATTGATACATCACCAATCTTGGGGGCTATGACAATTGAATTTCATCGTTAATCATTTGGATTAATGGCACTTCAGCATTATGGATATAAATATTAATTTGGTGATGCATCAGTCGGCGAGTGAGAAAATTTAGCTAAATATGGAGCTTGTTTAGAGAAATTGGAAGATTAAGATGACATTATCCCCTTTTCTGTTAAGGGACAAGATTAAATGGATATTTTTCAATAACTCAAAAGTTGCTTCGGTGTACACTCAACAACCTTCTGAGTTGGGGGCTATATTCATAGGCTATGTCTTTTTCAGGGATTTATGAATAAGAGTTATTAGAAGTAATAGAAAAAGCACTTCCCAATTTCATAAGATGTCGAGGCAAATCAAGACGACGATTCAAAATGGAAAGTGCTTGGGGGCTACTATGGGACATATGTACCCGGGATACTTAACCACTCGACTAATTGGCCAAGTGGGCCGGGGGCTCGGTATGGTGTATTTGGCCCAGAAGATATTTACTGAGATACTTGTTTGAGTAGGCGGCAAGTTAGATTAGCAGATATGTTGGATAGATAGAATCTATTGTAACCGACTAAAAGATTACCATGTAAATCCCTGCCCTTCGGATATATAAGGAGGGCAGGGGGCCATTGGTAAGAGACAGACTCATATTGGAACCCTAATTCCACTGCGAACCCTAGCAATACAGAAACACCAAACATGACGTAGGGTTATTATCCTTCGGGAGGCCCGAACCTGTATAAACCTTGTGTCTTGTGTCCATCGATCTTTCATACTCATATGCATACCTAGATCTACTATCGAGAATATCTCTCGACAAAACCCTTCAGTCGATAGCAATCCTTTGCTTTGTGGTTTCCCTTTGGGTGCTAAAGGCATGGGCCACTCATCAGCTCGTCCATGGACGGTTGGCTTGTTCGAGGGTTCTTCTAAAGTCGGTCCACCGTGTGAACCACGTTATCAGGCTTCCTCTTCTTGTCCTTCTTGGAGGACTCAGGCTTGTCCGACCGCTTCTCTTTGCCTTTTCCCCAGATGTCATCCAACACCGACTCACCAGATGCGAACTTGTTAGCGATCTCGAAGCACTCTTGAGCGATCAGCTTGAGGTCATGATTCCTCTGACCGATCTCACGAACCAAATCATTGCTACGGATCCCTCCTTGGAAGGCAGTAATGATTTGTTGGTCGGGGACATTGGGGATCTCAGTCTTCTTAGTGCAAAATCACTTGATGTAGTCACGAAGAGGTTCGTCGGTCTTCTGCTTGATCTAAGTGAGGTCGAAGTGGCTGCCCGGTCGATGGCAGGTAGCTTGGAAACTTTCTATGAGCTTCCTGTTGAGGTCTCCCCAAGATGTGATTGACTCCTCTGGAAGAGATGTGAGCCATATCCGAACGGCTGGATCAAGGCAGACCGGGAGGTAATTAGCCATTACATAGGAGTCACCTCGGGCCGACCAAATCGTCGTGCTATAAAGCTGCAGCCACTCTCGGGGATTGGTTTGACCATCATATTTTTCGATGGGGACCGGCTTGAATCCTTTTGGCCATCGAGCTATGCGAAGCCTAGGGATGTAAGCCTTGATGCCATCGATCTCATCGTCGATCGGCGTCATCGACCGCCTATGTCACGGTCCAACATCATCATCATGACGATGACGCCGATGGTCGTTACCATCATTATCACGCTGATCCCGGTTGTCTTGTCGACGTCGGTCATCACGGTTGTGCCTTAGAGGAGGAACTTGACGGTCCTCTTGTCGATCGTCCCGTCGGTCGTCCGTTCTCCAATCACGACGTTCTTCCTCATAGCGTCGGTTGTCCCGAGCGTGTTCTTCATAGTGAGAGTTGATGGTATCTCGTCCATCACGGAGGCTGAGAGAATTTCTCAGATCTTCACGCCTTTGCCAACTTCGCGAAGATACATGACTAGAGCTTGTGACCGACTGGGATTTTGCGGCCTCTTGAGCCACAGCGGCCTTAATCATAGCCACCGCCTTCTGCATCACAGGGGTCTGATAATTCGTGTCAACCATTAGAGTGTCGAGCAAAGTTTTGGCCCCTGTGATGTTATTCTGAGGAGTGTGGTAGACCTTGACACCATCCACCTCGAGTTCTGGACCGAGATCCAGTCGGCGTGCGTTGCATGAACCACGCGACCCTCTTAATCGACGGCGGTGTCCGACCAATAAGTCATCAGCTGGAGGGTCCTCCTTCTGTTGACCTCCTTCGGCTAGTTGATTCGGGTGGCCATCAACGGGGTTATCTTCATGTTCACCATTTTGGTCACCATCCTGGTCTCCATCACCGAGTATGGGGATATGGGTAAGCGGATCCGACCGAGTCCTCATCAAAAGACCGATCCGATTTTGAATCATTCCCGAAGGAAGGATCTTCTTCCTCAGATCCAAGTGGAACCAACACGGGGATCATGTCAGACGAACTCGGTGATCACGCCATGGCGACGGCTGCGGCCATGTCGGATCTGTGGTTTTCCAGACCTAGGGCTCCATTGTCGCCGACTGTGAAGTCGAGTGATCCAAAGGAGATCTTGAAGTCCGGTGAATACTGGATGATGGGAATTTCGGCCATCGTAGTCGATGGAGAATCCCGGCGAGCCTTGTCCCCTACCTGGCACGGCAACTGTCGAAGCTTGAGATTGGCAGTAAAATGTATAGGGCTACGTCGAGACTAAGAACTACGATGGTAACACAAGACGTTGAGTTATACAAGTTCGGGCCCTCTCGATGAGAGTAAAAGCCCTACGTCCTTTGTTCTGTGTATTGTATTGATGTTGTAGAAAAACCTCTATCTACTTGCCCTATCCCCCGATGATGGGGTACCCTGCCACCTTATATATCCGGTCGACATGAGGGTACATGAAGAGTCCTAGTCGTAACCCTTAGGATTTACATAGAAAGTCTATCTCTACATGCCTTGTGCTCCAAGTTGAGTCGGTCAGCTTTCTTGTTGATGAAGTACCCGATCGGCTACCGGCTTAGTCTTGTATGAGGATACCCGTAAGGCAAGTATCCCATAGGAAGGTTTGGGATTTGGTGGATAGTATATGTCAGTGGGTTTGATGGATTGTTCCTCATTCTTGTAGCTAGAGCTAGGCACAAACTTACTCACATTTTCACTCTATTTGTCTCACCTCTCAAAACACAAGCCCTAGTTGTAGGTTGACCTACTAGCACTCTCTTTGACTCTTGCCAAGTCACTCTCAATCTTCTCCTCACTCACTAGGGTTCTTTGGAACCTAGAGATAAGATAGCCATTTTCTTGGACTAGGACTTTGTTTTCCTCCCTAGTGATTACAAGCTTATCCTTAAGAGAGACACACACTTCACATGGTGGTGGAAGGACCTTAGAGTGAGTCTCAATGAGCAGCTTGGACTTGACCTCTTTGACTTTGAGGGTTTGAGCTTCCAACTCACTTGTGAGCTTGAGGCACTTCTGACATGCACCCAAAAGAGTTGGTCTAGCTTCGAATTAATCAAGCTCCTTAAGGGCACTCTCAAGCTGACTGGCAACTTATGCACACTCTCCCTCTGTGCAAGATCATTTATCACAACTTGACAAGACTCACACTCTACAACTATGTCATCTTTAGCAAGCTTAGACCTAAGCGAAATGATCTCATACTCAACACTCTCCAACTTAGACTTAAGCTCTCTACTCTCATGAACAGCACTGCGAAACTTATCATCTTGCATGAGCAGAACATCACGCAAATGATCAAGTTTAGAAGAGAGCTCATCAAGAGTGGGAGCTACCTCGCTTGTGTCGGAGGCGGATCCAGAGTCGGTGTCGTGATCCTTCTTTGCCATAAAGCAAAGCCCGGTGAAGTCATTCTTCATCTTGACTCGTGGCTTTTCAACCTCGTCCTCCGAGCTTGTAAGGCCTTCACTTGATGTGAGGTCGACATCGCTCAAGGCAGCAACACAGGCGTGTCCAATGGCCTTGGCAAACTTCTTGGTGTTCTTGCCCTTCTTGTAGAAGCGGTTCTTCTTCTGCATGAAGTCTTCAGTGTTGTTGTCGTGGTACCCGGCCTTCTTCTTCTTCTTGGGACAATCAGCAATGAAGTGTCCTGGGTCACCGCACTCGAAGCAGATTCTTGAATCACCTCCTCTTCTCTCCTTGCGGTTGTTGTAGAACTTCGTGAACTTCCTTGTGAGCAAGGATAGCTCCTCGTTAGGAATGCATTCCATCTGTTTATCGGAAGCTGCAACAAGAGAAGACAGAGCAAACTGCAAAGAAGACTTGTTAAGTGAGGGGTTAATTCCATAAGAAGCATCACTATGACTACCCTTCTGAGAGCTAGAAAGCAAAGCCATGCTAGAAGCAGGATTAACATGATTAGGACAAGATTTTCTAGACAGTTCCATGGAGCATGATTGCTAGGGGTGTAGCCAAGAAAGATGCCATCGGAAGATCTAGACTCAAACTTATCAAGATTGCCACGCTTGAGAATGAAGCACTTGCAACCAAAGGAACACAAATGAGAAACAGATGGCTTCGTCCCAAAACGTAGCTCATAGGAAGTCACAATAAGAATTGAGCGCAAGAAAACCCGATTGGAAACATAGCAAGCAGTGCTAATGGCCTCAGCCCAGAACCACCTTGGAGTCCTATGCTCATCTAGCATTGTCCGGGCCATCTTCACCAAGGTTTTGTTCTTTCTTTCGACCACACCATTCTGCTGGGGAACACGAGGTGCTGAAAGCTGATGCTCAATGCCATGCTCATGATAGAAAGCATCAAAGGAGGAGTTCTTGAACTCGGTTCCATTATCACTGTGGATTGCTCGTAATGCACCAGGGACTTCCTTGAACAACCTCAAAGCTAAGCTCTGAAAGTGATGAAACACTTCATCCTTCCTCTCAAGAAAGTAAACCCAAGAGTAGCGAGAGTAGTCATCGATAATCACAAGAACATACCACTTCCCACCCGTTGAACGAACCCGAGAAGGACCAACAATGTGCATATGAAGCAACTCTCCAGGGCGTTCAATCATCACCAAATTGATTGGTGGATGAGAAGCGGCAATCATTTTCCAATGACGACAAGGAGCACAAACCAAATCCTTATCAAATTTGAGCATAGGCAATCCTCGGATCAAGCCTAGGCCACTCAAGCGACATAACAAGTCAAAGCTCATGTGACCTAGTCTCCTATGCCATTTCCAGAGCTCAGAAGAAGATTGAGCAAACAAGCACTTGTGAGAACCAGGAGAACCGGCAAAATCAGCCTGAAAAACTTTCCCAATTCTAGAAATCCCACAAACCAAAGAGCCATTTGAATCAAGAACACAAGAAGCATTTTTATTAAAGCGCACTACCAAACCAACATCAAGCAACTGAGAGACAGATAGGAGATTGTACTTAAGATGCTCAACCAAACCAACATCCTTGAGAGTGAATTTTTCATTTACCTTTACGCGCCTCTTGCCTTCACTCTCCCTCTCTTGTCATCTCCAAAGGTCACATACTCTCGGCACTTCAAGGGACTGAGGCTGGAGAACCACTTTTTATCTACGGTCTTGTGGCACGAACACCCAGAGTCCATTAGCCACTTGTTCTCCAGACCTCCACCTGCTGCCTACAAAGAACAAGAAGGAAAAGTCAATGGCTCGGTGCGGGGGTTAGTCAAAAAGCATTTGGGAGTCCAGCACTTCACCATACGACTGGTAGTAGTCATCACAGTTCTTTGAACATTATCATTTGAATGCATGGGACGAGAACCACGATGGGGAAAACATGGCCTATCAAAGCGTTTCGACTCAAACCTTGGATTGTGAGAATAGAAACCATCTGTGTGAAAACCAAATCCACGCGAGTGACGCTCACCACAATAGGGAAAACGTGGTGCACCAAAGCGCTGCTGTGCAAAGCCTTTGTTTCGTGAATCAAAGCCATATGAGGGATGACCCTGTCCACAATAGGCACGAGAAAAAGAGTGAGGCTAAAAACTATCAAAATCATCATGATGCATATTTCTAGTCAACTCAGCTTGCATCCTCTCAGTCCTCTTACGCCTATAACAGTACTCATCCAAGTGACCCTTACGACCACAGAACATGCAAATATAGACACTCTCATGTTTAGGCTTTGTTTGCATTGGTGGTTTGGGTTTTGGCTTCTCTGTTTTCTTTGGGTTGAAGGATGGTTTGGGATTTGGTGGATAGTATGTGTCAGTGGGTTTGATGGATTGTTCCTCATCCTTGTAGCTAGAGCTAGGCACAAACTTACTCATATTTTCACTCTCTTTGTCACACCTCTCAAAACCCAAGCCCAAGTTGTAGGTTGACCTACTAGCACTCTCTTTGACTCTTGCCAAGTCACTCTCAATCTTCTCCTCACTCACTACGGTTCTTTGGAGCCTAGAGATAAGATAGTCATTTTCTTGGACTGAGACATTATTTTCCTCTCTAGTGATTACAAGCTTGTCCTTAAGAGAGATACACACTTCACATGGTGGTGGAAGGACCTTAGAGCGAGTCTCAATGAGCAGCTTGGACTTGAGCTCTGTTGGCATTTCTTAACATCGCATCAAGAATATCACTATCCCAGGTACGACGCCAGAAATGATTTGATGTTTGTTATGCTTTTAGAGAAATATGAATTAATCCCCAAGCGTACGGAACATCTATTGCAGCATTTCACCCGGGAGTATTCCAAGGTATCGTATTTATTTTCTGCAGGGAAGCTAGGCGTAAGAGTATCTTGGTTTAACAAAGATATAACTATAAGAATTATATCAACTGACCAAAGACGGGGGTAAGGATGTTCAATAATAATAGCTGGGGTAGTGAAATAGGAGAAATCCACACTAAGATAAATAAAGAGATCGGTTGAGCTAGCCGGGAGGACAGCGAGTCTAAGTCTAGAATTCCTAAGATTATATCTTCCTATTTTAGCTAAGTCAAGTGTCAAAATTCCTAGTTACTCGGGTTGAGTGCTTACACCAAATTCATGGTACAGCCTCGAGTCTTTCACCAATAAGTTTACTTCGGGGCACGACAACGATCCACTAATAGGGTCGGTAACTAACCTCATACACTAGTGGGCATGTTCCCGCTAGAAAACCCTGCTTGAGACTTCCCAAACGTGGTGGAATACTAAATGGACGGACAGGGCTGTCTCCACCTGCCGCCTACCACACAGCCCGTGGGGACAAATGCAAAACCAGCTAGTGCTAACTTAGGCACCACGCCTACACTTTCACTAGATATTCTTTCGTTGGCCTAGCGGAAGAATAGCCGAGAAATAACCAAGTCTAAGTTCTATTCAAGAACTAAACTTAATTAAATCCTAGCCGGGAATCCCGTAAACTATGCTTCAAAGTTCTTTCCCAATATTTGTAACTTAAGGAAATTAACTAAGTAAAGATAAATACTTGACAAGATAAATAAGAAAATATAATTATATTGATAAGGGATAAGTCTTACAAAAGGAGAAAAGATACAAGAGAGCTCATACCAAGACTCCGAGACGACTTTCGGAATCCCGAGCGATGCTCTCGACTAGACTCTAACTCCCGACTAACTAACCTACTCTACTAGTAAGAAAAGTAGTGGGAAATGGACTCCAATGTGTTTCACTTGCTTCCTTCTCTGTTTTCTGCCAAATTCCCCCTCTATTTATAGGTGGAGGATACTTGGCGAGTACTTCAAGGTGGAGGAGAGTTGGTGGGCAAAAATTCCCCCGCCAGGCAGCGGGCCACACCGGGCGGCCACGTGTGCCGGGTGGCCGGGCATGCCGGGCGGCATGCACTGCCGGACAGCCACTAGATTTGGTCGATTTCCAACCAACTTTCTTTGGACGGCTCAGATCTTGTCCCGATGGCAGTTACTTGGTCGGTTTCCATCGAAATCTCTGTTTTGGGGTCCGTAGAAGTGGGCCTCATGGGCTGGCAACCCTGGGTGGCCAACCCAGGCCGGGCGGCGGCCTGTGCCGGGCGGTGGCCCATCTTTGGTGCCGACCCCCCCTCCCCCCGTCACGTCTTGACTTGTCCATGTTGTGCCACGTGAATTCCTCCTTTATTTCTCCACTTTTTACCCTCCTTAGTCCGGAAATGGAAAACGGCTTCATTTTGGAGTATTTTGCAGGGTCGGCTGGGTCGGATGGTTAGCCTTATGACAACTCTGTTTTGACCTGCCGGGTGGCTGATTTCAGCCTGATATGACCCTGTCGGCTGGGTTTGGATTTCAGCCATCACGACCCTGCCGGGTCCTGATTTCAGCCTCATATGACCCTGTCGGCCTGCTGTTTTAAGGTAGAATCGGCCGACGGGGTGCTGCAAACACATATTTCAACAAAACTCGTGGAACTTTATTAGTTTATACAAATATTCATGAAACTTTGGTCTTTACCTTGTATTTCCCGACCGGTTGGTAACCAATATTGGGTTTTAAGGGCCACCAACAAGCTCTTTGTCTTTGAGGGTTTGAGCTTCTAACTCACTTGTGAGCTTGGGGCAATTCTAACATGCACCCAAAAGAGTTGGTCTAGCTTTGAATTCATCAAGCTCCTTGAGGGCACTCTCAAGCTGACTGGCAACTTATGCACACTCTCCCTCTGTGCAAGATCATTTATCACAACTTGACAAGACTCACACTCTACAACCATGTCATCTTTAGCAAGCTTAGACCTAAGCAAAATGATCTCAAACTCAACACTCTCGAACTTAGACTTAAGCTCTCTACTCTCACGAACAGCACCGCGAAGCTTAACATCTTGCATGAGCAGGACATCGTGCAAATGATCAAGTTCAGAAGAGAGCTCATCAAGAGTAGGAGGTACCTCGCTTGTGTCGGAGTCGGATCCAGAGTCGGTGTCGTGGTCGTTCTATGCCATGAAGCAAAGCCCGGTGAAGTCATCCTTCCTCTTGACTCGTGGCTTTTCAACCTCCTCCTCCGAGCTTGTAAGGCCTTCGCTTGATGTGAGGTCGACATCGCTCAAGGCAGCAACGCAGGCGCGTGCAATGGCGTTGGTGAACTTCTTGGAGTTCTTGCCCTTCTTGTAGAAGCGGTTCTTCTTCTGCTTGAAGTCTTCAGTGTTGTTGTCATGGTACCCGGCCTTCTTCTTCTTCTTAGGACAATCAGCAATGAAGTGTCCCGGGTCACCGTCTCGTAGCAGGTTCTTGAACCACCTCCTCTTCTCTCCTTGTGGTTGTTGTAGAACTTCCTGAACTTCCTTGTGAGCAAGGACAACTCATCGTCAGGAATGTACTCCATCTGTTTATTGAAAGCTGCAACAAGAGAAGACAGAGCAAACTACAAAGAAGACTTGTCAAGTGCAGGGTTTGTTCCATAAGAAGCATCATGTGACTACCCTTCTCAGAGCTAAAAAGCAAAGCCATGCTAGAAGCAGGATTAACATGATTAGGACAAGATTTCCTAGACAGTTCATGGTGCATGATTGCTGGGGGTGTAGCCAAGAAAGTTGCCATCGGAAGATCTAGACTCAAACTTATCAAGATTGCCATGCTTGAGAATGAAGTACTTGCAACCAAAGGCACGCAAATGAGAAATAGATGGCTTCCTCCCAAAACATAGCTCATAGGAAGTCACATTAAGAATTGAGTGCAAGAAAACCCAATTGGAAACATAGCAAGCAGTGCTAATGGCCTCAATCCAGAACGGCCTCGGAGTGCTATGCTCATCGAGCATCATCCGGGCCATCTTCACCAAGTGTCTGTTCTTTCTTTCGACCACACCATTCTACTGGGGAACCTGAGGTGCTGAAAACTGATGCTCAATACCATGCTCAAGACAGAAAGCATCAAAGGAGGAGTTCTTGAACTCGGTGCCATTATCACTGTGGATTGCTCGTGATGCACGAGGGAGTTCCTTGAACAACCTCAAAGCTAAGCTCTGAAAGTGATGAAACACTTCATCCTTGCTCTCAAGAAAGTAAACCCAAGAGTAGTGTTGGCACTCCCCAAGTGCCCCCTTTATATGTGAATATTACCCCAATTAGAGCATGATTGATACTAATTTAGGCCATTTACCTGTGATATTGTCTATATGTTTGTATATGTGTTGTTTTGGAGCTGTATTGTAGAAACAGGTAAAATTGGTGATTAATGTGATGCTGGAGAGGACAGGAATCTAGAACCGATGAAAAACACTGAAGAAGCCCAGTGCACTGATCGGCGCAGTCCATGAGCCGGTCGGTGCAAGGGTGTTTTGGCCCACAGAAGTGACCAAGGCCTATTCCACATGTTTATGGAAGTTTATCTGCGCAAGACACTTGAAGATATTTGCCTAGAAGATTTATGGAACTTCAAGATATCGACATGCAGTACAAGACTCTATCTCAAAGGAAAAGGCCCACATGGCAGCTGTGGAAGACAGAGGAACCGACTCGGAGAAGGAACCAGAGAAGACACGGCTTGCGCGCCTTATTTGCTAGAAATCGAGTCCTTTACGAGTAGAACCCCTATAAATACTTGTAAACCCTAGCCGCAACGAACGAGAGGTGACAGTGGGACAACAGATCTATGAGTTAGAGCCACCGGGGCTTGCCCCTTATAATAGATCTCTAGTTGAGTTTCAAGAACCATTGGTGTTAAGAGTTGATCCGTCAAGGTAGGCCATCTCAACGGGGATGAATCTTACTCTATGTATCTCATGGATGATTGAATATGTTGATGATGGTTTTGGTGATTTGTCTATCTTGATTCTATAATCATGCATGTACTTATTCCAATTGCTTAGTTCTAGGCTAAGTAAGTAGATATTATCTTGATTGTGGTGATTAGGATAGTATTTGGACATTGTATTGATTATGGTTGCTTGATGATGCTAGTAGTGTGGTTTAGCGGTGATAGCACTAAGCCTGCGCGGCACTATTGGATAGTTGAGTAGGGCAAGATACTCGCGCGATTAAGGGTTTCCTCTCGGCAGCGATAAATTAGGAGCCGCTCGGAAAGCAGGGTGGTCTTATTCATTATATGTTTTCATTGATCCATGTAATTACCCATTATAATACTATTTAATTAGACTTTTTGGTTGCGATCTCACTAGTAGATATTTGGCTACTCACTTAACAACATAGGCTTACAAGGTATGTAGCGCACTTTGGCTTAGATTTACTATTGTGCCGATCGGCTCAACACCTGCGCCGATCGACGCAACGATAGATTTACTGTCTGGCGCACCTTTGCGCTGGCCAGTCTCTCCTCATGCAACCTGAATTTGACAGTAGCTTTGACTAGATCTTTTACTGTTAACTTTGTTTAATTATCCCTAAGGTCCCTATCGATTCGATAAACCTTGGAATACTCAATTCAAGGGAAAAAGTGCTACAATCGTACACCGTCCTCTTGCGGTACATAAGTGGGTGCGTAGTTACGACCAACAAGCCTTCTTTTTCTGGCACCGTTGCCGGGGACCATAGCAGATTTTTAAACATTGTTTGATGTATTAGTGTTTAGTCATTGTGCTTTATTTTACTCGTCTCTTTAGTACATATATTCTGTTAAGTGAAACTAATAGGTATGGACGGTCCTAAATCAAACAAACCCTCTATTTACAGCGATGATCCAGAAAGACTCTTTCACAAGAAGAGAACAGCGAAGATGAGAAGCAAGTCACTTGGAGATTTAGTTGTAGAAGCAGTCCGCGCCACCCCTCGAACATTATTCACAATAGAAGCCCCAGCTCAATATCAAGAAGAAGAGAAGATGGCGGAGGTACCTATGGTTAATCGTCTCATGCCTCAATTGACTAATGTTGTCAAGACAGATTTCCAAGAAGCTCAAGATCAACTTCCATATCAATTGGAGAGATATGTTAGAATAGTGGCGCAACAACCGTTCACAGGTTCGGAAGATCCCAATCATCACTTGCAACACTTATTGAGGTTTGCAGTACATTCAAGATAGCGGGATTGACCGGAGACCAAGCACGTGTGCGGTTGTTCCCCTTCTCTCTAGTTGGACGCCCCAAGCAATGGTACAATGGATTGGAAAACTCAGTAAAGACGGTGTGGAACACGTTAACAGCTAAATTCTTGGCCAAATACTTCCCTCCTGGTAAGACTCAAGCTTTGAAGAATAAGATTCTCGAATTTACATAGAACGTTGATGAGGGCATTGGAGAAGCATGGGAGAGATACAATGAATATATGGATGCATGCCCTCATCATGGTCTGACGGTTGGAGAAGTTGTTGAGAGGTTCTACATAGGATTGATCTTCTATCTTGTAAACACTTGGATGCTTTAGTTGCAAGTTCATTCATGTCAACAACTCCCATAGAAGCTAAGAATTTGATCAAGTTGCTAGTTGAAAATCAATCATGGGATGGTGAGTGAAGTTCAAGGAATTTGCAACCTTCAAAAGGAGTGGCGAAGAGTTTGATTGAGAGGACTCATGAAGACTTAACTAAGGATCGCCTCGACGCTATTCAAAGGTGGTTGGACAATAATCTTTATATCCCTAAGGAAGAGCCACTCAAGCTAGCGGAATCACACTGCACTTGTGGTGAGTGTGGAGAATTCAGTCATGTGCAGAAAGATTGCCCTGAAGAGATGAAGATGCTAGAATATATGAAGAATAGTTGATGGAAGCCCCAATACCAGCAGAGGAGTTCTTTCTCTCCTAGTTCATCCATGCAAATTCTATCCCACTTGGTCCCCAATGTCATGAGTTCTTCCAAGCTCAAGAGAAGATCAACAAGGACAATCAAGCTAAATTCAAGGAGATTGATCGTGTCCTTGAGGGAATTAATGACAAGATGATAGAAATTAGGAGCTCCACTGAGCAGATTTTGAAGCATACCAAGATTATGGAGCAACAGTTGGGACAGTTATCGCAAGCCATTCAAGGCAACAAAGGGGCTATTCCTGGCAATACGATGTCTACAGAGCAGTTGAAGGCAATAGCTACGCGGTCAGGAAAACAAGCAAAAGATCCAGAGCACCCTGCGGGAGCAAGGAGGCCCCACACCGATCAGTGCACCCCTGGCGCCAAACGACGCGATGGTCCTGATGGCACCTATTGGCTTTCTGAAAGTGTCGATCAGCGCGAGGAGGATGTTGATCTCTCTAGTCTGAAAATGGGCATGTTGACAGAGGAGCATGGCCCTGCCACGTTCCGGGATACTCAACTGCTGATGAAGACAGAAAGAGCGTGGCAACACGACGAGCAATTTGCAAGGTTCGTCGATATTATGAAGAAGCTTAACATCAATGTCCCTTTTGTTGATGCTATTCAAGTAACCACCTATGCCAAGTACATTAAGGACATGATGCAAAACAAGAAGTCTCTAGTTTCTGAGGATGTTGTGCAGGTTACTAAGGAGCTTATGGCGGCAATCAATGATGTTGCACTTGAGAAGAAACCCAACCCTGGATCACCAAGCATCAAATGCATGATTGGAACAAGGATATTTGATAGGTGCTTGTGCAATCTTGGAGCAAGTGTACGTGTTATTCCCCGTCATATATTCACAAGTCTCAATTTGCCAGAATTGGAGCCTACGGGTATGTGCTTGGAGTTAGCCAATCAATCGGTACGCTTCCCTGATGGAATAGCTGAGGATGTGCCTATTCAAATGGGAGATCACATCAACCCTGTTGATTCTATTGTGCTTGATATGGATAAGAGGACGAGGCCCCCGTTGATCTTAGGCAGACCCTTCTTGAGGACAGCAAGAGCAAGTATTGATGTAGGGAGTGGTGAGATAAGCTTCGATATAAGTGGGACTCCCTACTCTTTCAAGTTTTGCCCAAAGGGAGAAGAGTGTTGTACTGTTCGAGCGGACGTATGGATAGGTCGTTCGAGCTATATGAACCATGGAGATAAGAGGACCTTGTAGTATCGCGGCCTCACATCCCGCACCGTGACACTAAGGATTGATTGTTTGCGGGGAGGTCAAGCCCTTTGACCTCTAAATAACTAGAGCGCTCTTGGGAGGCAACCCAATGATCGGGGGATTTAGAAGTTGTTTAGTGCTTGCGGGAGGGAAATCCATTTCATTTAGTTAATTAGTGTTGGCCGGGAGGGCAACCCGGGCTTTTAATTTGCTTGCTTGTAATAAAGACAATCTTCGGAATAAAAGAAATAGAAGAACTGTGTGCTTAATTCTTGTGTGCTCTTGTGTTGTCTGTTTATTTGTGCAAAATTGTGTATATACATGCTATAGACTAACAATGTAGGAATAAAAACAAAAAAAAGACCAAAAACAGGAAGGAACAGTGCTTGCACTGATCGGCGCACATATGCGCCGGTCGGCACATTATTGCCCAGGTCAGGACAAAAGGCTGACGACGTCCAGAATTGAAGGGGTGCTAAAAATCAACCAACATAGTAATTTTCAAAGATAGAGCTATTTTCAAGGTAATTAAAAATAATTTTGAATTAATTTTTGTGTGCAAAATGGTTGCTAAATGACGCAAGAAAGGATGAAGAGCAACATCTAGCGAAGAAGCGAGGGGCCAGGACCAAGAATGGACGTTGCGCCGAACGGCGCGCGTCAGGGCCATTCGGCGCGGTCACCAGATGGGCCCCACTATGTATGTCAATACTACAGGAACATTGGGAAAAGTGGAAAATTAGGTCAAAAAAAGATGAACACGAGGCATCAGGATCAGCGCTTGACCAAAAGACGAGGTGCAAGGGACTTGCGCGTCGGTGCCCTACTGTGCCGACCGGCGCAGGTACCCATGTCGTTCCCAAATGGGCGACAAAGGTGGCAGGCGTTGATTTTGACGAACAGGTATGATTGCTATGTAGGTGTGTGGTCCAGAGGAGACACGGAATTGACCAACAGCTGAAAAAGAGACGGTGCGCCGATCAGCGCGAGCCCGTGCTGATTGGCGCAGTCAACAAAACATCAGGATTCTGTGTTGTTCCCCTGCCAACCAACATGATGTATCGGGAAGCGACATAAATGATGGGAATCAAGTGCCACAGTTGTCAGAGCATTCAAAATTTGAATTGTGCCGAATGACGCACCGCCACACCGATCGGCGCGCTTTCAAATTTTGAAAATTCTGGCGATTTCTTCTCCTAGAAGTTTCTCACACTATAAAAGGGAGGCCAGGCGCCCCCGGTCCGGGACACCATCCCGGTAATTTCTCCACCTTCCCACTACCCACGATCTCGCACACGTTCCACAATCCTCGCAGATGGATCATCTCCGCTCCTCCGTCGGCAAGTTTGTGACACCCATGCCATCAAATTAGGGTTAGAGGTCACCAGGTCTACAAACTTATGGCAAGGTAAAACTAGGTTTGTCCAAATTCAAACTAGATTCAAGCAAATTTTCAAAGATATTTGAATTACAAGTCCAAATATTATAATGTAACATACCCCCACCAAAAATATATGTTGGATTCCATGATCAATTAGAATTTTGAGGAATTTTTTGAATTTTTATTCTAATGATTAATGCCCCAAATAAATGGTAAAAGGGTCAAAAACTAGCCTACTTCACAAAATTCCTATTTAAAATCTTTTAAGAACTAATAGCAGTTAGCATTTTTATAAAATCAATCGCTTCATATGGAGCCTAACCATGTTTTTGGTGGGTAAGGAGCCACCCCCAATTAATTCCAATCAAAAGAACAAGCACCAGTGGTTTATTGGGGTTGGAAAATAAGGGAAAAGAAAACTCCCCGTGGGACCCACCCGTCAGTGGCCTCAAACAAGCACACCCGGCGCCGCCCAGAGCTTCTGCCTGCTCGTACGCCGCATGGGTGCCGTCGGCTGGGCAACGGCCATTGCTGCGGATCGACGACCCCACCGCCATTCGGACATCCTCTTTGCCTCCCCCACTCTTGCCTGAAGCGACCATTTCTCTGGTTCTCTCCTTCGTGCATGCCCGAAACCCACCCACCATTACAGCCGTGGGAGAGCTCCGCTCCGCCGATGTCCCGCCACTCGACCCATCTCATCGAGCCTCCCAAAGCCTCGCCCTAACGTCATGGTGCTGTTTGCGAAGCCGCTTTCCCTTCTCCGACTCCAAGCCACCGACAGTTGACTCCATCTTCTCAGCCTCCGGTCGTCACTCCGCCGCCCCGAGCATGCTCTCTAGTGAGCCATCTTTCGATTAACATCTCCGACAACTTCTCCTTCCGGTCGCACACCTCCTGGGCCCACCTCGGCTCACAGATGAGCTGCACTGGTCTCGGATCATGGCGACCGCCGCTAGTGCTTGCTCCAGCTCCATCACGCACCGCCTCGCCACCCCGTTCTCCGTGCCTGCAGCGACTTCCTCGCCTGTTTCCCGCGCGCCGCACACCTGCCCTACACCCCCGATTCTCAGTGAGCTCAATGCCGCCGCCACCGCTGCTCCGGCATGCCACCGGACGGCCGCCATCAAGCGCTGCGCCTAGCCAGGCGCGTGCCCGCGCCTGGGGGCCTCGGCATGGACGAGCCGGCCGCTGGGCCGCCCATGGCCTTCGGGGCCCGTTCCAATCTTGGGCCAAATCTGGCCTGAGCGTGCCCCCGCGCGCAAGTTCGGCCAGTGGGCCGCGGTAGATCTGGTCCACGAGGCCGGAAATTTGTTTTCGTTTCCTTTTCAAATAGATTATAATTCCAGTAAATGAAATAAACTTTGAAAATGCATAGTAAACTATTTACTATGAATTTTGGGGTAGGGTAAAAATGTAGTAGGCTTCTCTGTACAGGTACTATTTAACGAAAATATGAAATCTCCCTGCATGTTAATATTTTCACCGTACAAATTAAATGGCCAAAACACTAATAAATTTAGTTTTATTTATATATGTTTATTAAATTTCTGATACTTGGTGTAAAATCATGTTTTGAATTATTGGACCTTACTGTAAAACCATGAGTCCCATTTCTTTGTATTTAGTCATAATTAATTATTTAACCCTAAGAATAGTTTTAATTATTTAAAATTAATGGCTCAATGCATGTAAGTAAAAATTGGCTAATAAATCATCCCTGATATGTTCTATTTACAGTAAATTCCCCATATGCAATTGACTCTCAGAACCATGCCAAAAATGTTAACTCTTTTCCAAAACTCGACGGTTTCGTAAACCCTAATACACACTGAGTAGCATTTTCGATGGACAACACCCTGTACTTTTGTACCAAATTTCCACTTTTAGTTTCTGGAGTCCATGATGGAATTACACTAAACGCGCCCACGATATGTCTCGGCCATATATGTTATATTACTGAACTAATCGACACACCCCTTCCACTTCTACATGTAATATTGATGTTAACGTATTTGTTGAGGAAGTGCCATGAATCGAATAGTGTTCTCATGCACCATATCATCTGCATCATATAGGTCACGAGGTGAACCACGTGAAGCCAGGACAGGAGCAGGAACCAGAGGAGCAAGGAGGAAATCCCGCTAATCAGGAACCCGCTCAAGGCAAGCCCCGGTGCATTCCACCTGTTTTAACTATTTTTATCCTCTCACTAGTTCAGAGGTGTAGGCTTGTTGTGCATTAAGTATAGGAGTTGTTTGAAAACCTAGCATTGCAGTAGGTCCCCCTTTACCTGATAATAACCTCAGGATGGTAGTTGCTCTGCTTAATATAGGACGACTATTCGTTGAGTGATATGGAGACCACTCATAGACTAGGAAACATTATCACTGGGGAATGATATCGGCTGAAGGAAAGTTTGGATGGGATAACAAATGAAGACCGGGCAGGCAACTAGGTGGAAAGGGAAGGACAGCTTGTCTTCAAGGAGGTAGCCCCGTCCGAGTCACCTAAGGCTACGCCTCGTGTCCGGTCCTATGAGATCAAGTTTGAACGTACTGTTTGCATGCTGGAGTTATGGGCCTAGTAAACTGACATAGCTACGACTACTGCCTGGTGGGTTAAAAGGGAGTCCTTGTTCTTCGAACACATGGGGCCGTCCAGGTCATCGACGCCACGTGATGTAGACTGTGGTCGCTTTTCTCCAGGAAGTGGCCTACCTGGGGTGAAGCCCGTATGGAATGATACGAGGTGCATTTAAATTCCTGTCAAAATATTATCTATCTATCAATTGCCTGATATGTGGATGGTTGGATGGAAATTTTCTGCAGGTACGCTAACCACGATTCACATAAGAAACATGTAGAATACGACTAACTTGAGAGATCGACTACCACCGACTATACATATGGTCCTATTCGTGACCAAATTTTATTTTATGAGGACATGTAGGCCAAAAGCAAATGCATCCATGAAAAATATTGGAGCATTAATTCATTGTGGAAGACTGAGATTTCAGCTAGCATGTCTCCCACATAAAAATCTATATCTCCTCACTCAAAAATTGAAATCTTCCGAATAAATACTTATTAGAATCATGAACAACCCCTCTGTACATCCAGAAAAAGTTTTTTTTTTGAAATTGTCCAGATAATGCCATTTTGGGTATGTCCGAGTTAGCACTTAGAAGTGATGTCGATCTGAAATGCAGATTCATGACCTATCTTGTAAAATCCATAACTTTTTGCTCAGACCACCTCTAAGGTTGTATGAGTACTTCATAGAAAGGTGAGAGAGTCCTCTACAACTTTGGTATGAGCCCAAATGGCTAGTTTTGCATACATTAGGGGCAGTTTCTGTTTTCGTGTTATCTATTGGTCAGGTAACAGAGTTGGCAGGGAGCAGAATTTCAGAACTGACGGTCAACTTGAAAAATTCATAGCTCCTAAACCGTTTATCCTACGAGGGCGTGTAGGTACTCGTTGGAAAGATGTTTAAGTTATCTCAAACATTTAAGTTTAATTTAGTGACGGTTGCATATTAGGACAGATTATTCGTTTCCAAGAGTCGAAACTTAATTTATCTGTGCGGTTAAAATTCTCCATCATCTCCAGCACCATATCCTTTGTTATTAATATGCTTTCTCATCTTGTGGAACACCACACTTACCATTGGATTTTTGTTCCAGATGGACAACCACGGCTTTGAGGAGCTAGCACACGACTGGTGGCGCTATACCACCGGCCTTCACCACCGTGGTTTTCCTACTCTGTTGTGGCGCCTACTGCATTTGCTGGGCTATGTGGAGCTGCCTTCCTACCATGGGCATGAGGTCCACCAGCACGGCCTGACCCTTGCTGAGGTGCACATCAGCGTGTCCACCCACCCACGCAGCCCTGACCTGCCGGGGATGGAGAGCACGGTGACGTGCGGGAGCCTTCGGGAGGGCTTGGAGAGAGCAGCCCATAGGGCTCTCACCCACTTCTGCGGGCGCCACACCGCAGTACTCTCTAGGACCCCGTTCGAGATGATTCCCATATAGCACCAGGCCAACCTGGTCTGGCAGAGGCGCATAAGGCGCATTGCCCGTGATGACTACCCGGAGTACCACGAGGGGTACCACCGCATATCTCACTACACCGAATGCCTCCTCAACTTGGATGAGGAGTCGAGCAGCCGCAACAGGATCCTTATGGTAGAGGCTGAGCAGGTATGGGAGCAGAGGAATGACCTGTGGACACAGGTTGACGCACAGCAGAGGGAGATTCAGGCGAGCGAGATTCGCGTGACTGAGGTTACGGAACAGCATGACACCCTTGAGCAGGAGGTGGATAGGCGCGGTGTGATTATGCAGTAGCGCGCCAGCCACAACGAGCACCTGCAGCAGCAGTTGGCGGCTACCCAGCAGGAGATGGAGCTTATGGGAGAGGACCTGGAGACCCTGGCCCACAAGAACCAGGGCCCACAGGAGCAGCTGGAGGCAGCTCTGGCACCACCGGCGGCACCAGAGGAGGAAGACCCAGAGGAGAACATGGACGAGGAGTCCGACATAGACTACGAGCCGCCAGCACCGACGGGAGCAGACCATCCAAGACCCTCCAGCACAGCTGGAGACAGGGGGTAGTAGGACGTAGCAGGCATGATTAGGTCAGGCAGGTAGGACAGAGTGGGTAGGTAGCTTTTGTCGATCCACGTGTGGTTGTTGTATTTTGGGGATCACCCGCATGAATTTCTTTTGTGACTCGATGGCCACATATTCCGAGTTATGTACTGCAGACCTTATTGACTTGTACTTGCACTTATGCTAGTTTATGGATGCAAACCTTGTCGGAAAAATGTTAGCTATTTCATTATTACCTGTGTTGTGATGTTATATGAATTCATTTATGCAGTGATGTTGTTGGAAAAGAGGCTAATTGGAATCCCTCTTCTTGCATTTTAGAATGGTTCGCACCCGTAACAACAACAAGCTCCACGGCGAGCAGCCCGAAAGCTCTAGGGCCAGGGAGAGCAACAATCAACATGAGGCTCCACCACCGCCTCCCAACCCCATGCAGATGATGGCGTAGTTCTTCGCCAGCATGATGGAGAACCACCAGCAGCAGGCGGCGGGAGTTGGCACTGCAGAATATGGCCAACAGAAATGCTAGGGGAAACAACGACAGCGTAGCACAGAACAGCACCTACGCCGACTTCCTCGCCACCAGGCCACCTACATTCAGCTCCACCACTGAACCTATGGAGGCTGAAAACTTCCTCCGCATGCTCGAGTCCAAGTTTGGGCTTCTCAACTGCACGCCTGTGCAGAAGATGTTATTCGCGGCACAGCAGCTACATGGTGCAACCGGGGCATGGTGGGCCAACCATGTTGCCTCAGTTGGGGAGAACCCACAGATCACCTGGGATGAATTCAAGACCGCATTCAGTGCCCACTATATCCCTGCAGGGCTCATTCGTAGGAAGGCATGGGAGTTCGCAGCTCTAGAACAAGGCAACCGCAGTGTCGAAGAATACTGTGAGGAGTTCAACCGCCTGGTGCTCTATGCTCCTGAACAATTAGACACCCCCGCCAAGCGCAAGGACTGATTCTTGGAGGGACTCAGCATAGAATTGTAGGACTGCCTCAAACTCAACATGGGTGGCATATTTGCGGAGTTCGTCAACAATGCCATCATTGCAGAGGATGAGTTCCGCAAGGTGATGGCAGAGTAGAAGAGATCCGCTAGTGCTATGGGGTCATCCAGTGGGCCACCACAGAAGTATTGCATGGTGTACACGGATCCCTCGGGACAGAGGTATCGTTCCACCCCTGTGTCAGAACCTTTCCCACGCCCACCCCAGCAGCCCCAGTAGCGACCCCAGGCACCACGACAGCAGTAGAACCAAGGAGGGTATCGTCCACAACCGTAGCAGAACACCTAGACGAGGCCTTTTCCCTGTTACAACTACCGTTGTCTTGGACATTTTTCGAGGGAGTGCACCTTCC
Organism: Eleusine coracana subsp. coracana; assembly: GCA_032690845.1. Lineage (NCBI taxonomy): Eukaryota > Viridiplantae > Streptophyta > Magnoliopsida > Poales > Poaceae > Eleusine > Eleusine coracana. Next base: position 44,087,126 of record CM064430.1, read on the forward strand.
CCAAGAGGAAGTTAGGCCAGAACCAGCAAAGGAACAGCAATAGCAGTAGCAACAACAATCGCAACAACAAGGGACCCATCCGCACTGGCCACGTGAACACCACTCTGGAGGAGATTCCGGAGAACAGCCCCATTCTCGCTGGTATGTTTTCTGTTCGAGGCCATTCCACGCTTGTTCTATTCGATTCGGGGGCATCGCATAGTTTCGTTAGTGGGTTCTTTGTTGATAAACACCAGCTGCCTCGTAACCTTATGAAAACAAGATATACCATTAGATCAGCTGGTGGGCAAACCCCTGCTCTCTATGAAATTGAGAAACTCCCCATAACCCTAGGAACAAAGGTTTACTCTACAAAATGAATGGTTTTAGATGGGAGCAACATTGACATTATTCTGGGCATGCCTTGGATGAGACAACACAAGGCTGTGTTAGACATAGACGCCTACACCGTACATCTAAATTCTCCCACCCATGGCAACACCAGTTTTCGAGTAGTACCCCCACAACTGACTGCACCTGTAGCTCATCACACCACATCCACACCATTAAAAGACATCCCAGTGGTTAATGAGTTTCCGGACGTGTTTCCTGATGATCTCCCTGGACTACCTCCGAATCGGGATGTCGAATTCAAGATTGAGCTTCAGCCAGGAACGACACCTATATCCAAGAGACCATATAAAATGGCACCCAAGGAACTAGCAGAGTTGAAAGAACAACTGAAGGAGTTACTAGATAAGGGATTTATAAGACCAAGTTCTTCACCTTGGGGTTGTCTGGCATTGTTTGTAAAGAAGAAGGACGAGACCTTAAGGCTATGTGTGGACTATCGTCCGCTCAGTGCCATGACTATCAAGAACAAGTACCCACTGCCTCGCATTGATATTCTATTTGATCAACTAATTGGAACTAAAGTTTTCTCTAAGATCGATCTGCGATCTAGATATCACCAAATTAAGATCCGTGCTGAAGATATTCCCAAAACAGCATTCTCCACTCAATACGGACTTTATGAGTATTTGGTAATGTCGTTTGGCTTGACAAATGCACCGGCACGCTTCATGTATCTCATGATCTCGGTGTTCATGCCAGAGCTGGACAAGTTTGTGGTGGTGTTCATTGACGACATTCTAGTCTACTCCAAGTCAAAAGAGGAACATGCAGAGCATCTCCGCATTGTGCTATAGAGGTTAAGGGAACATCAACTATATGCTAAGTTTAGCAAGTGCGAGTTTTGGTTAAAGCAAGTACCATTTCTGGGCCACGTCATCTCAGAAGAAGGCATAGCAGTAGATCCTAGCAAAGTAAGAGACGTACTGAACTGGAAGACACCAAAGACTGTATTTCACATACGCAATTTTCTTGGATTGGCTGGTTACTATTGTCGTTTCATCCCGAATTTCTCCAAGATTGCAAAACCTATGACTGAGCTACGGAAGAAAGAAAAGAAATTTGTATGAGATCAAGGCTGCGAGAACGCCTTTCAAACCCTAAAGAAGCATCTTACGACTGCCCCAGTATTAGCTCAATTGGACCTGGGGAAGCCATTCGATGTCTATTGTGACGCTTCGGGTATTGGATTAGGGTGTGTGCTCATGCAAGATGGAAGAGTCATCGCCTACGGCTCTAGACAACTGAGGAAGAATGAGTAGAATTACCCCGCACATGATCTGGAATTAGCAGCAGTGGTACTAGCGTTGAAAATGTGGAGACACTACCTGCTTGGTAATCTAGTTCGTATCTACACTGATCATAAAAGCTTGAAGTACGTCTTCACTTAGGATCATCTGAACATGAGGCAACGTCATTGGTTGGAATTGATTAAATACTATGAATTGGAAGTGCATTACCACCCCGGAAAAGCAAATGTCATGGCTGATGCACTAAGTTGTAAGGCTCAATGCCACCAAATCATGGTCGGCCCACAGGTGCGAGACGGTCACTATGTCCAGGTAACACCCCACGGAGCTCTCTATAACCTAGCGTTGGTACCTACCTTGCGAGAAGAGATAGTAGAAGCCCAGAAGAAGGATGTTGGCATGGCACACCTTAGAAGGAGACTAAAGGAGGGCGATACTAAAGTCCAATGTTTTCGGGAGACGCAGAAGGTGTGCTATGGTTCAAGGATCACCTAGTAGTGCCTAAGAATCTAAACTTCGCAAGAAGATTTCGGACGAGGCTCATGTCGTGAAGTACTCCATGCATCCAGGAAGCAACAAGATGTACCATGATTTGAGATCCAGATATTGGTGGACTCGTATGAAGAGGGAAATAGCACGATATGTCATAGAGTGTGATACCTGCCGCCAAGTCAAGGCCGATCATCTGAAGAAGGCAGGCCTATTACAACCCTCGAGTGTTCCAGCTTGGAAATAAGAGGATATCAGCATGGATTTCATTGTTGGTCTTCCCCGCACCTCTCGTAAATTTGACTCTATATGGGTGATTGTTGATCGGTTGATGAAAGTTGCACACTTCATCCCTGTACCAACATGGTTCACAATAGAGAGGTATGCACAATTATATATAGATCGGATCCTCTGCTTACATGGAGTACCCAAAATGATTGTATCTGATAGGGGCCCCCAGTTTGTTGGACGTTTCTGGGAGCAGCTCCATGCATCATTGGGCACAAAGTTGATTAAAGGTTCTGCATATCACCCCTAAACAGACGGCCAAACGGAAAGGGTGAACCAAATATTAGAGGACATGTTGAGAGCCTATGTACTAAATCATAGCAAAAAGTGGGACGGATGCTTACCCTTGGCGGAATTGGCATACAACAATAGTTATCAACAAAGTATCAAGATGGCACCATTTGAAGCTCTCTATCGTCGCCGTTGTCGTACACCGTTGAGTTGGTCAGAATCAGGGGAGAGAGTAATATTCGGCCCGGAATTAGTGCAACAAGCTGAAGAGAAAGTACTAGAAATCCAGTCGATCCTGCAAGCAGCTAAATCCATGCAGAAGAGTTATGCAGATAAAAGACGTCGCCCGTTGGAGTTCAAAGTCGGTGATATGGTCTATCTCCAAGTGTCACCAACCAAAGGTGTACAGCGATTTGGGATATGCAGGAAGTTATCACCTTGCTATATCGGTCCCTACCCAATCCTCGCGAGATGCGGGCCTGTAGCCTACAAACTCCAGCTACCCAAGGAGCTCGCTGGAGTACATGACACATTCCACGTGTCCCAACTCAAGAAATGTTTGAAGACACCCGTAGACGTTCCCCTGGAGAACACGGATCAGCTACAACCCGACTTGACATATTCCGAGCGCCCGGTGAAGGTACTAGATGAGAAGGAACGAGTAACTCACAAGAAGACGCTCAAGTTCTACAAGGTCCAATGGAGCAACCACACCGCGAAGGAGGTTACTTGGGAGACGGAAGAGTTCCTACAAAGTCACTACCCCGAATTCCTACACCAGCACCTAGGTAAACCGTAGTACTTTTCTTAATCTCGGGACGATATTTCATTAAGGGGGGAGGGCTGTGACACCCATGCCACCGAATTAGGGTTAGAGGTCACCATGTCTACAAACTTATGGCAAGGTAAAACTAGGTTTGTCCAAATTCAAACTAGATTCAAGCAAATTTTCAAAGATATTTGAATTACAAGTCCAAATATTATAATGTAACATACTCCCACCAAAAATATATGTTAGATTCCATGATCAATTAGAATTTTGAGGATTTTTTTGGATTTTTATTCTAATGATTAATGCCCCAAATAAATGGTAAAAAGGGTCAAAAACTAGCCTACTTCACAAAATTCCTATTTAAATTCTGTTAAGAACTAATAGCAGTTAGCATTTTTATAAAATCAATCGCTTCATATCGAGCCTAACCATGTTTTGGTGGGTAAGGAGCCACCCCCAATTAATTCCAATTAAAAGAACAAGCACCAGTGGTTTATTGGGGTTGGAAAATAAGGGAAAAGAAAAACTCCTCGTGGGACCCACCTGTCAGCGGCACCAAACAAGCACACCCGGTGCCGCCCAGAGCTTCCGCCTGCCCGGACACCGCGTGGGCACCGTAGGATGGGCAACGGCCGTTGGCGCGGATCGACGACCCCACCGCCGCTCGGACATCCTCTTTGCCTCCCCCACTCTTGCCCGAAGCGACCATTTCTTTCTTTGGTTCTCTCCTTCGCGCATGCCCGAAACCCACCCACCATTATAACCGCAGAAGAGCTCCGCTCCGCCGACGTCCCGCCACTCGACCCACCTCACCGAGCCTCCCAAAGCCTCGCCCTGACGTCCTGGTGCTGTTTGCGAAGCCGCTTTCCCTTCTCCGACTCCGAGCCGCCGACAATCGACTCCATCTTCTCAGCCTCCGGTCGTCACTCCGCCGCCCCGCGCATGCTCTCTGGTGAGCCATCTTTCGATTAACCTCTCTGACAACTTCTCCTTCGGGGGCGCACCTTCCGGGCCCACCTCGGCTCACAGACTAGCTGCACTGGTCTCGGAACATGGCGACCGCCGCTGGCGCCTGCTCCGGCTCCATCACGCACTGCCTCGCCACCCCATTCTCCGTGCCTGCAGCGCCTCCCTCGCCTGTTTCCCGTGCGCCGCACACCCGCCCTACACCCCCGATCCTCGGTGAGCTCAATGTCGCTGCCATCGCTGCTCTGGCATGCCACCGGACGGCCGCCATCGAGCGCCGCGCCAGGCCAGGCGCGCACCCGCGCCTGTGGGCCTCGGCATGGACGAGCCGACCGCTGGGCCACCCATGGCCTTTGGGCCCTAGCCCATTCTTGGGCCGAATCTAGCCTGAGCGTGCCCCCGTGCGCACGTTCGGCCGATGGGCCGCACTAGATCTGGCCCACAAGGCCGGAAATTCGTTTTCGTTTCCTTTTCAATTAGATTCTAATTCCCGTAAATGAAATAAACTTTGAAAATGCATAGTAAACTATTTACTGCGAATTTTGGGGTAGGGTAAAAATGTAGTAGGCTTCTTTGGACAGGTACTATTTAACAAAAATATGAAATCTCCCTTCATGTCAATATTTTCACCGTACCAAATTAAATGGCCAAAACACTAATAAATTTAGTTTTAAATATATATGTTTATTAAATTCTTGATACTTGGTGTAAAATCATGTTTTGGATTATTGGACCTTCCTATAAAACCATGAGTCCCATTTCTTTGTAAATTAGTCATAATTAATTTTTTAACCCATAATTATTTTGGAATAAATTCCCCTTTGTGAAAGGTTTCTAGATTTTAATTAATTAATTAGGGTATTTCCACATCTGGTAAAATGCTCATTAAATTCGTACAATTCTATTTTATTATTACAAATCTGATTATGAATTTATTTGGCATAAGTTATTTTGAAATGTTTTAAGTTACTTTAATATCTTTGTTGCAGGGGCTTTAATTGCCTTGAATTAATTCAAATAAATTGGGCTCTATCATTTCATGCTATAATATTCATGATTTGTGCTCTTCATGGTTGTTAAGTAGAAGTGAGACACCTGGGTGTCACAGAAGGCCAACTTCTTACTCGCCTTGCCCCTCTTGTCGAACCAACCCCGCACCATCAACGACATGGGGTTGCAATGAGACAGACTCACGATGGCGTTGTAGAGCCACCGCAAGTTCGCATCGGTGACGTTGCTGGAGTCCACCTTGTCGCATGTGCGCGCCGCCAACCACCAATGGAAGACTTGAATGGTCGGGTTACGGATGTTGCCGTGCCTCATGTCCTCCACGAGAGAGAGCCGCCTCCAAAAGGAGTCCAACTCCCCACGTCCCAAGATACCGGCGACGACTGCGTCGGCATCAAAGCTGAAGGCTTGAGCCGCCGTCTCAATGGTCATCGTGTAGCTGATGTCGCGGACGCAGAAGTTGACAGCCTCGTTGTCGTAGTCGTTGGTGCTGAGCCTCATCGTAGAGGCAACCTTGGTGATGACGTCGAGGTTATAGTCCATGGGAAGGAGCTGGAAGTTCACCCAGCCGACATTGTTGAGCATCCTCCTTATGTCCTCCCACATGCCGATCGTGGTGAGGAAGGTCTCGTCCAAGTCGAAGTTGGGGACGAACCTTCCCCTCACCGTGAGATAGTGCCGCTGTTCCTGTAGTCGGTGGATGCATCACCCACCGACATGTCATCGCGAGCGTTGAAGCCCCCTCTTGCCAAGGAGTCACTGCTCGACTCGCCCCTGCCGCCGGAACTGCTTCCCCGGCGCAGCCTCTTGCCCAACTTTGTAACAGAACCGACTTACCATGGAGCCGGCTCCGTTCCAGGATCTTCTCGAGTGGCGACATGCACTGTGATGCCCAATAGTACAACACATGGTAGAGAATATAATTGCAACGAGAACATAGACAGAGTACAAAGTTTTACATAAATCCGAATCTAAAGTTTACAAACCAGAGTTTTAAGAAAATGCGAAAGAAAAATAGTCTAGATAGCTCGACAGAATGAGTAAGATACAATCGTCCACTCATGATGATTCACACAGCACATCTGGCTTGGTAGGTGTTTGCCCAAACACCGTGCCGTCAATCAACATGCTACTCCTCCTTGTTGTCGATGCAAGGCTCCTATTATATGTTCCAGCAGTCGGGTCGCTGGCTTTCCTAGTGGAACCTCCCACCACAGTGGTAGTCTCCAACCTGATCATCTGAAAACCACATAGAACATTGCCCTGAGTAACTAGTTTACTCAGCAAGACTGACCCGTCAAGGTGGCCAACTACAGCCGACTCCTAGACATGCACAGGCTAAGGGTATGGTTCATGTTGCCAAAAGCCAGCCTAAGAGTAAATCCCTAGTTTTCAAGTTTTAGCATTAAGTTAATAGGCGAATAGTAAATTTAGTTTGCCCTATGTCTACAACAATCATGGTTGCAATACAATTAATAATAATTTCCAAATAGCATTATTAAACCCATTCAACAAATTAATGGCTTCCGACACTGTTCTGGAGCAGCGATCAAGTGGTACTCGTTACTGTGAGGGGCAGCGACTCGAATCAATTTACATCCTGTAGGAGCACCTGCTTGCACGATCCATACACGCTTCGTGGAAGCCACATGGAGCAACCTTTCGCTGTTGTACCACAAGGTCTTCCGGGTCTAGACTCCCCCGAGGAGGGTCCCCCAACGCGATGCGCCCCGTGCCGCTGTCCGTGGGTAGATTCCCCCCTCCTCTCAGCCCCAGTTCCACCAAACAAGGGAAATGGCTATCTTCCGACCAGGCAGTAGTCATAGCTACGTCAGTTTACTGGGCTCATAACTCCAGCATGCAAACAGTATGTTCAAACTTGATCTCATAGGATCGGACACGAGGCGTAGTCTTAGGTGACTCGGACGGGGCTACCTCCTTGAAGACAAGCTGTCCTTCCCTTTCCACCTAGTTTCCCGCGCCCGGTCTTCATATGTTATCCCATCCAAACTTTCCTTTAGCTGATATCATTCCCCAGTGATAATATTTCCTAGTCTATGAGTGGTCTCCATACCACTCAACGAATAGCCATCCTATATTAAGAAGAGCAACTACCATCCTGAGGCTATTATCAGGTAAAGGGGGACCTACTGCAATGCTAGGTTTTCAAACAACTCCTATACTTATTGCACAGACAAGCCTACACCTCTGAACTAGTGAGAAGATAAAAATAGTTAAAACAGGTGGAATGCTCCGGGGCTTGCCTTGAGCGGGTTCCTGGTTAGCGGGATTTCCTCCTTGCTCCTCTGATTCCTGCTCCTGTCCTGGCTCCACATGGTTCACCTCGTTACCTATATGATGCGGATAATATGATGCATGAGAACACTATTCGATTCATGGCACTTCCTCAACAAATACGTTAACATCAATATTACATGTAGAAGTGGAAGGGGTGTGTCGATTAGTTCAGTAGTATAACATATATGGCCGAGACATATCATGGGCGCATTTAGTGTATTTCCTTCATGGACTCCAGAAACTAAAAGTGGAAATTTGGTACAAAAGTACGGGGTGTTGTCCATCGAAAATGTTACTCAGCGTGTATTAGGGTTTACGAAACCATCGAGTTTTGGAAAAGAGTTAACATCTTTGGCATGGTTCTGAGAGTCTATTGCATATGGGGAATTTACTGTAAATAGAACACATCAGGAATGATTTATTGGCCAATTTTCACTTACATGCATTGAGCCATTAATTTTAAATAATTAAAACAAGGCTACGAAGCCACCCTCTTCCTCCCACTATTTGGAACAGCAAGAGATGTCTCTCACACACCCTTTGCATAATTTAATTTCAGAGTCCGTAGTGTTGAGTTTGTGTCCTAGTCGAGTTCAGTTGCTAGTTTGAATTTGTGTTTCGATTCGGTTTGTGTTTCGATCTCCGCTGCACACCACCATCACCATCGTGTTTTCCATTGGATTCACCATTGTGTCACCCACCCACCACACCCACAATCTGTTGCCAACAAAAAAAACCCTATCTTGACATACCTTCGGTAAAACAGGCATAACTTTTCGCTCGTTACTCCGATTGGGCTGAAATGTTTACAGCAGATTCTTGACTCAGAGTTGAGGTGACCCACACTCGGCTCCGCCCTGTGTGCCCTCGTCAGAAAATTCAAAAAAAATTGGGAAAAAATAGAAAAAAATTGTGAAGTCAAAAATAGCGCTTTCGGCGAAACTTTGAGATTTTGCCTACCCTTTGTTTTACCTCTGTTTGAGTTGAAACTTCTTGTGGTTCCTTCCTTTGTGTTCCTCTATCACAGAAAAATAGTGGAAAAATCATACAAAAAAATCAAGATTTTGATTTGCAACCCCCCCCCCCCCCCCCCCCCCACCCTGAAAATTCTAAGTCTGTGAAGTCTGTTTTGTTCCTTGCTGCCTTTTCCATTGTTCTTTGCCATTGTTCTTGCTGTCACAACTGTTTTTGAACATGATTCTTTTGCCAGCAATTAGGACACTGCTTTGGACATTTATTCAGTGCTACTATCTGTTATTGAATTGTGTTCCAGTGACATACATATTAGCCTTCCAAGCTATACATATTGCAGCACTGGTTTCTTCCTTGCAACTGTTACACCCAAGCTCAACTACAGATTGTGTCGACCTGTTTGGCTTTGGTAAGAACACTTGCAAGATTGTGATACATTGCTTCTGATATTGTTTTCCACTTTCTACACCTCTGCTACCTGTTAGTTGATAGGGCTAATCTTTTTGTTTAGTATTGTCTTTTGCTTTTAACCATGTCAGAGAAAGGGAAAGGGACACCTGGAGAGTTGGAGTCCCCTATAGACTTCAATGATTGCGTCTCCAAGGCCGAGCTCACGAAGCTTCTTGCGGACCAGCGTACATTCATGGAAACGAAGTTTGCCGAGTTGATGGGTCACATCAACACTATTGTCCACCGCATTGAGGATGTTGAACGACAACCTCCACCTCAACGAGCTGCTATTGATGATGATTTTGACTGTGATGCAGACCGTCTTCACCATAATCGACACGGTATGGGAGGTAATAAAAATCATGGTAATACTGATACTTTTGTTAAGCCCAAATTTAACATACCACCTTTTGCCGGTAGTGCTGACCCTGAAGCATACTTAGATTGGGAACTTGCTGTTGAACAAAAATTTAATTCTCATTTAGTTCCTGCTGAGCATAGAGTTAGACTTGCTACTAGTGCGTTTATAGGTTTTGCTTTCTTTTGGTGGAATGATCTTTGCAATACTAATGCTGCTATACCTGCCACGTGGCCTGTTTTGAAACAACGCATGAAATCTCGTTTTGTTCCTCCTTATTACCAACGTGATTTACGTTTGAAATTACAATCTTTAACACAAGGTAGTAAAACAGTAGAGGAATATTATCAGGAATTGCTTATTGGTTTAGCACGTTATGATATACATGAAGATGATCTTGCAACTAGTGCTAGATTTTTTGGTGGTTTGAACCGTGATATCCAGAATATTGTCGACTATAAAGAGTGGAATAGGTTCAGCCAATGTATCATATTGCTCTTAAGGCTGAACGAGAAGTACAGGGACGCTTTCCACAACAATCTTGCAGGTCCAACACTGAGCAATATCTCCAGCAATGCACTGGAGTAGAGAACTTGAAGAGTCATATTGCTAAGACACCAGCAACAACTTTTCCACTTGCGCCTACTTCTGCGGCGCAATCGTCTAGTGTGCAGCACCAACACCAGAAGAAGGTTACTACTTCCGGTACTAGGAGTGGCTCCTCCACCACCATAATTTGGCACCGCTGCAAGGGCATGGGACATGTCATGAAGGATTGCCCTAGTCGTCGTGCTTTCATCGCTACCGCTGATGGGTATGAAAATTCTAGTGATGTTGAAGATGAATTTGCTCGTATGCCTAACCTTGTTGCAGATTCAACGGAGGAGCAGGAGACTACCGCCATTGATTCTATTGCTGCCACCGCGGGCTTTCCTAGCCTCATTGTATAGCGTGTGTTGACCACTCGGGTGGGACAAAGAGGAAGAAAAACAACGCAACAATTTATTCTACATGTACCTCATTGTTGCGGACCGCCATGTTCTCACCATCATTGATACTGGGAGCTGTAACAACTTGGTAAGTTCTGATTTGGTAAGAAAAGTTGGCTTGACCACGCATGCACTACATCAGCCCTACCACATCAAATGGTTCAACAATAGTGGTACGGGACAGGTAACTCGATCAGCACGCATACACTTTTTAGTAGGTTCTTATCAAGACTTTGCTGATTTTCATGTTGTACCTATGCAAGCATGTTCGCTTTTATTAGGCCGTCCATGGGAATATGAGACGGATACTGCCCATCATGGTAGAACAAATACATATACATTCGTGCATAAGGACATGAATATTACTTTGCGTCCGTTATTGCCTGCTGATATTAGAAATCATTTTAAACTGCTTGCTGAAAATACTGAGAATAAACATGATAACAAACAACTTTCTGATGTTAAACAAAAGGCTATTCAGTTAAAGGGATGTGTTTTTCTTGCTATGACATCTACTATTACTGATCTTTGTGATAATCATGATGCACCTTGCTATACTATGCTTTGTCATGATATATCTTCTATTGATGGTCATGTATCTTGTACTTTGTGTTCTGCTAGTACTAACCTTTTGCAGGAGATTGATACTGAGATGGAGTCGAGGGCGACTCCAATTCAAGAAGGGGAGGATGATGAGGACATCACCATGCTGGATACGTGCATATCATGGCCTTCCCCAAGTTACAAGTCGTCACCAACTCGGTCGCCGCGTTCATCTCGGATTCAGCCGACACCCCTTCACGGTTTTGATGATATCTCCCACATCTGACATCCAAACGAGGTGTTCTTTGATGCGATGGAAAGAGGACGACGATGCCGTCGTTTTGGTTCTGGTCCTAGCTCCAGAAGGGTCGTGAGTCATAATATGTGAGCATGACAAGGTGTTGTGCCACCTATTTTGGGCCAACTTGGCCATGTATTGTGTCGGGCCTTAAGCCCATGTCGTGGGCGCCCCCCCTGGTTGCCCCCAACCCTAGGACGTCTTTGTTTCCTACATAAACTCAGTAGCCACCGTCTTTTAGTTTGGGGTTTTGTTTAGTTCAGTTTTCCAGAGAGAAACTTGATCGAATTATTGTAACTGTGGCGACAAGTCCTTTTACAGTAATCCAGGGCCCCTGTTCTTGTTCTACACCACTGTGGCGATTAGTCCTTTTGTGATCAGAGCTTGAACCTTTTCTTGTGATTCACTTCATCCATATTTGCAATTTCAGATTGCGTGTTTATCCTCTCTTGCTTGTGTTCTCAATTTCGCTTGCAGGAACAATCAAGTTGTGCTTGGTGCAACGGTTGCGGGGTTGGATCGTGTCTGATTCATGCCGGGTCGTCGACGCCGAGTTCCCCAAATTCGAGTTTATCCCCTTAACTCTCGGAAGATCGGGCCATATCTACATCAAGTTCTCTCCTAGCACTTTGAATAGAGTACTAACACAAGGCTAATGGGAAGAGAGGCACCTCTTCCACTAGCCACACCTCTCCTTATATAGGCCTAGGGTCTATTGTCCACATGACCACTCTACTCTTGACCTACATAACACACCCACCTACCACCGGGGGCATAACTGTCCATTTTTTTCCTCATCGCCCAAATGCCATCGGACGCTTCACGTTTTTGCTTCATCTCGAAGCAAGCTCCATGATGGTGCCACGTGCACCACCAACCACCGCCACCAGTTTTGAGGCCCAAACTGGGAAACCACCTTGCACACTCCTCAAAGCATGACTTCTCGATGTCGACACGTGTCACCTTGTCCCACGATCTTGACCACCGGCAAGTCTCTCCCAGTCCCTGTCCATCGGGCCCCCTTGTCACTTGCACCGGCATCCCATTCGCCTTGACTTGGTCAACACACCGTCTTATCACCACCATGGTTTTGAGGCTCAACCGTGAAACCGTCCGTGCTTCTTGCCTCTCCACATGTACGGTGTGGATCACCCTTGACTTCACCTGGCATCCCGATCGTCTGGCCCCAAGTCCCCTACTTGTGCCCGATCCTCTCACCGTTGACCGTTAAGTCGACTCCAGTGACCTACATATCATGAGACAAGCAAACACATTTCCCATCTCCTGCAATATCACCAATATCTCCACCAACTCCAGTTAGTCATAACCATGATATGCAAATCCATGCAATCCCTGGATTCCCGCATTTCAACTCAAACACCAAATCCATTCAAGTCAATTACTCATCACAAATATAGCAAACCATGGCACATATCCACATGGTTTCTCACTACCACCACTTTGGTTTGGTAAAATATGAATTATTTTAGGCTCTGGAATTTATTTAGTGTGTTTGCTTAGATTAGTTCTAGTAATTATTCTATAAATAATTTGCCCCTGCCACTTGGCATAAAAATCACTCATATAAGCCTCTGTTCACAGTAAATCACACGTGTCTAGAAACGTAAATTTACTATACTAATTAATTTCATTTCTCATATCACTCATTTACTCTATTTAATTGCATAAGGAATATATATACTTAAAATCTTAAATAACAACTCCACTTCTCTGAAGCATATGGCTTCGAGAACATAATAATAATTTTGTTAACAATAAAACACTAATGTGCTTGCTTGCATCATACCATTGCATTAAACGGTGTTCCGACAATGCCGTTAACTCAATTCCATCATATAGGTAACGACCACCAGGAGCAAGAGGAGGATTATCAGAAGGATATTGACCCTCAAGAGCAAGAAGTTGTAGTTGCTAGCACTAACATTGATCCAGGCAAGCCCTGGTTTGCATTCTACTTTTATAAAGTTTTGCTAGTTTATAATATTACTAGTGTCTATGATGATTGTTGCATTAGGTCATAGGAGTTGATTGAAACCCACTTTGCATGATACCCAAATGACCTATGCTACTGTCTTAGAACCTGTCGATGATACATACTATCGGGGTACCTCACAGAGAAGGAAAGCAAAGTGGACTCCTACTTGGATATGTATAGTAGACCAACTAGGACTCCGCCATGTAACCCTGTCCCCCCGGATATATAAGGAGGGGCTGGGGTCCTCCTCAATAGACAAGCTGAATTAGATAGATCCCACAACGGGACATAGAATAGATACAACTAGACATCATTGTCTAGGTCTACCCTCCTCGTCTAGATCTTTAGATCTATACATATCAATATAAATACCACAGGACATAGGACGTAGAGTTATTATCCTCCGGGAGGCCTGAACCTGTCTAAATCGACGTCTTGTGTTACAATCGTCTCTCGATCTCGCGCATACCCCTATCTTACATATAAATCCTCATAGATGAACTACCCTATGTCTATTGCCGAGATTAAGTCTTGACAGTTGACGCGCCAGGAAGGGGAAGTGCAACGGTCGGCTCGTCGAGATGGTGGTTTCAATCTACTACTTCAAGATTTCATCGCGAGCAGACCAGCGTTGAAGCGCACGAGTCGCCGTATTTTCAAAAGATTTCTTCTTCAAGATCTAATCATGAGCAGACTGATGTTGAAGCATCATGTCGTCGCACAAATCATCACGTCTTCATCAAGATGACACCATCAACGAGGACGAACGCTATTCGGCGACATCATCCATTACTATGATGCTTCTAACAACTCGATACATCGGCGAATTCCGATGACTCGGCAACATCGCCGTGACTCGACGGTTCGACTGCTCACGGCCACATGTACATGCCCGGGGGCTACTCCGTCTTCACCTGGCCACTCGGCCGCTCAAAGACGTCTTCGACGACTCAGCGCATCGGCAATCACCGTGACTCGATCACTCGGCGATATTGCCTTGACTCGATCACTTGGCGACATCGCCTCGACTCAGTCATTTGGTGATATCGCCTCGACTCGGTCACTCGGCAACATCGCTGCAACACTATGACTCAACGGCTACTCAGCTACTCAGCAACGCCACCAATTACTTGACGCTTTAGGTTTTCATCCACTCGGCTACTCGATGACGCCTGCAATGACATGGCGCTTCGGTCACTCGACCACTCGGCCACACCTTCAATGATTCGGTGTCTCGGTCAACCACTCCAAGCGTCAATGATCCGGTGACATGATGGCTCAACTTTGACATTTGACCACTCGCCGACAACATCAGCACGCTCGGGGGCTCATCTTCAACTCGCTGAATAGCAAAGCTAAGTATCTTTATGCTTTCTCGATTTATTTTTCGAGATTATGGGCTCATGTCCTTCATTCTTTTTCCCTATGATTGTTTATCTTTGTTTTCTAAGCAGAAGGTCATAGATTTTTTATGAGTAAAGTCGGACTTTTAAATCAGTGCTCTTATTTATGGCTTTATTCATCTTTATATTGCCTCGGTTCTTTAACTCTTCGCATCAAACAATCGAGCCAGGGGGCTATTTGTGTATCTATACACGTGTTCTCTCACTTTTTTTGTGAATCTAGTAGTACACATGTCGGTCGGTGACCTTTCGGTAGTGCATCAGCCCTGACACCATATGACCCATGTCGTCTGTTCTAGTTTCACCTTTTTTGGCTTCTGCCTCGACCGATATATTGCATTTTATTCGCAATTTGGTCTTATTTTTTGGTCTTACGCCGACTAGCGACTAAGTCATAAAACTTTTTTGCTACGCGACAGACTGCCACTACACTAAACCCAGAGCCAAAGTTGCGAGAGGTCATGTGACGATTGGTTCTGATTGCTACGCAAGAGTAAATTATGACCGATATTGTTGCGGAAGACTGAACTCCGAGCTCTTCATATTTGTCCCAAGTATCCTACGATAGATCGATCCGGTTGCTAATGCACGAATACGCTGCTATGCGCTAGTCGGTCTACCTATAGGAGAAAAATGGATACACACTTGACTTTTCAGTCAACTGATTTGTTTGGCTTATATTAGGAAATTATCCTAATTTCCTTTATTGTCAGGAACATTTTGATGGATAGGTGGATACACCACTCGGCATAGAGTGATTTCCTCGCCCTCATCGGTCGACTTATAGCTCCGACCACCTTCATCGATCGACCGTGCCAGTTCCGACTACCTCCATCAGTCGGCCTACAGCTCCGATCGCCTTCATCGATCGGTTTACAGCTCTGACCGCTTTCATCGGTCGGCTACACTAGCTCCGACTACCACCATCGGTTGGCCACATGACAAACTGTCGGCTTCACTCGGTCATCACGACTTTGAGTGATTCCTACTTCATCAGCGGTCGGCAGCTACAACAACCTTGACTGTCTTCTTCACTCGACCTTATCGTCATAAGTTAAGTACCGCTGCCACTCAGACATGATATTCTGAGTTGAGCGCGACCGACACTCATAATAGCGATTGTCTCGGGGGCTTCTTTGAAGAGAGGCACTTTATGGTTGATGCCATAATATATAAATATATGATTTGATGATCATATAACAATGGCTTGATGGTCACTCTATCAAATGTGCTTCTTTGATGAGAAGTGCATTATCATAAAGTGGTTGATGCTATAATCATTTAGAGCATGATTTAATGATCATGACACTATGACTTGATGGTCATATACGCAAAATATTGAGCATCACTCAGCTGATTGAAGTCAGTCTATAATAGTGAAAATAAAGCTCAAATATATGAGTGATTACAATTCTTAAGGAAAGGTTACTTAATCATGATTGAAGTCATGGTAACTTAGTACTTGGCTACGATTGATGTCATAAAGCCTCGTTCATTCAGTTGTGATTGAAGTCACCCATTTAGAACATAATTATTCAGTTGTGATTGAAGTCACCCGTTTGATTCATAAATCACTCATAGGCCACTCGGCCAAAAACTATGTCATTTGGCTATGGTTGATGTCATAAGCTTACGTTCACCCAGATGTGATTGATGTCACTCGAGTATATCATATAGCACTCGGCAATGATTGAAGTCATTGGTTTGAGTCATCTACCACTCAGCGGTGATTGAAGTCACTCGACTAAGTCATTTATCACTCGCTAATGATTGATGTCATTCTACTGAGTTATTATCACTCAGATTTGATGATTTGAGTGATTTCTCCTTAAAGAGAGCCAACACGACTATTCTTATTTTGGGCTCTTGCATTATTTGCAGTTTCCAAATGATACAAGAGTCGGGGGCTACACCTATGTCTATTGCCGAGATTAAATCTCGATAGAACCTTGGTAGTATTGGTATTGTGTTGCTATGCTTAGTAATTATTGGTCTCGGTAGATATTATTACTAAAGAAAGACTTGACCACTGGAATGGAACTTAATAAAAGAAGTTTACTTTCGATGTTATGGCTGGGCAGGGATTATGCATGTATAGGTTTGCAGCAACACATGGGTGTTGACTGTGGTAGCCCTGCCTTGCCCACCCTAGGACCCGTCCGTGCTCGGCTCCTTGATCAAGTATTGAACAGTACCGAATGCATGCTAGTTTATGGGCACCAGTAAACCGATGTAACATTAAGGGTCACTTGCATTAAGGATGGTTAAGGTGTGTTGGTCATTGACCCTCCTGCTGCTAGAGTGGGCGGTTCATACCATAAAGTACTATTGGCAGAATGGCATGCCCACTCGACGTGACCACACCCAGTCTGAGGTGTAAGTGCTTTTCTTGTGAAAGGTTGCCATATACGACCTTAATTGGTGCGTATGTGTTGTGTATCTCGGGTTTTCCCAGCTGGTGTAAATCAAATGCAATTACTGTCCCTCGTAGTAATGAGTACCACTTGGTCACCGCGCCAATCACGTAGTTGCACATGATACTGGAAATTGATTATGTTGCTTATTGATTATTATTATTACTCCTCTTATGATGTACTTACTTTATATATTGTTTTATTATCTTATTGTTGTAACTAAAGTTACATTTCAGCTCAACCTATTTAAGTTGACAAATAAAACTTGATAGAACTAATATGTTGCTTAGTGAGAGTCCTTTCAAACCAGCTACCTATTAGAGCCATTGCATGTCTAGGTGTAAGTTTTGCTAAGTAATTAGTACTCAGGCTTTGTGCCATTGTTCTTTTCAGGTAATGAAGAAATAGAATTGCCTATAGATGAGATGCCTTGGGACATGCAAGTCCCTGAGGGTTGGACTGCCCACTGGAGTCCGACTTGCCACCGTAGAGATGTTGTGTGCTGCTAGAGTGATGGTTCTTTGGGCATGAATCATTACTACGTTGTATCATCGAGCTCGTAGTTTCTCAACGTTATTCGTTTCCTTGTTTTCAAAACATTCATGAACTTGTATTATTCCGCTGCACTTTGATCACCTTAATGATGTAATATTCAACTTAAATTTGGACAAATGTTGTATTATCATGTGCCTACGTTATCAGCATCTTCGGGACCTTGATCCTTCGGGAAGGGGCACCACAGCTGGTATCAGAGCCATGGTCCATGATAATACAACAAATAAATTGTATTTTCAAAAACTACGACGTTTGTGAGTAAGGATATGTTAGTATTGCCCATATAGATAGTAGGGTGGTGACAAATCTAACCTGGGTTATGTTTGTTTACATTATTTGCATCTACGACTTCTTCAAATGAAGGTATGTGCATGCTTCACTGACACGCATAATATCGGTGTTTGTGCGCACAGACGGATACGAGACACTGTTGGCTCGTGACTTATCACAGGGCGATCCTTTTCCATAGATCGTTACTAGTAGAA
This sequence comes from Eleusine coracana subsp. coracana, assembly GCA_032690845.1. Taxonomy (NCBI): domain Eukaryota; kingdom Viridiplantae; phylum Streptophyta; class Magnoliopsida; order Poales; family Poaceae; genus Eleusine; species Eleusine coracana. Next base: position 44,105,281 of record CM064430.1, read on the forward strand.
TTGTGCTTATTTTTGTAGTTTCTTTTGAATTTGATGTATTGTTTCTGCAATGGATCTTCTGCAGGTATACTAACACCATTAGTATAACACTTAGAATGACTTACGTGTTGAGTGCGGGTCGTCACCAAATACTTGTGCCGCTAAGTATTGGCAAAATATGTGTCGTGTTGTGAGGAATGATAGGTTAATAAAATGAAAAATTTTGCATCATGCATCCCTATATAACTAAACAAAAATTTTGTTCTCATCTTGCTCACCAACCTCTGGATATAAAATTTCTAGATTTGTTGAGCATAAAATTTCAAAATACAAGCCCAATTGTCAAGTTACCAAGAATCTGTCCTGTTTTTAGCTATCAACTTCAAAAATTCATAAGTCTAGTTTTACTTGGAATTTTTGAGAGTATAAATACAATCTGGAAAGCTATGAAAGTGTACTGTAACATTGTACCAAGCCCCAATTTTGAAGACCTTGTTTTCTGATCAAAATACTCACTTTTCTAACTGTTGTACAGTTAAGACAGAATCTGTTTTAAAAACCTATTGTCGTATTATTGCCCCTTGAGACTGGAAAATGTAAAATAAAACTGTCTTTGTATTTCACAGCACTTTATGTGAAATACATCTTTACTGAAAGGAAGGTTTGACTCAATCAAAATACTTTCCTTATAGATGGCTGAAAACAACAACCAACCACCACCGGGTTGGGAGATCACCGACAGTCTGGAGTTCACTAGGATGACTCATCTGTTTTGGAGAGTTCTCCGTGGATTTGGTTATGATACCCTTCCACTTATGTTGGCAAGGAATTTCAGGAGCATGGAGTTCCCTCATGTGTCATCCATGTGGCAGTTCCCACCAACTACTCGGTTGCTCCAGCATGGGAATCTTGGACTATTAGCATCTCTGGGACAGATTTACCTTCCGCTTGTTGTGTTGCTGCTTTTAAGGCACTCACTCGGTTTTGTGAAGATCACAAGCATGACGTTGCTGGAACACCCGTCGCATTATTGCCCATCAGTGATGTGGATAATTTTGAATGGAATCGGCGTGTGGACTTCATCATTGATCCAAACCATCGCCACCATGATTCTATGCTGCCCATAATAGAGTATTATGGCTTATCCATTTTCGCCTTGTGCACAAAATTGAGTCACTGACTGAATGTGTTTCATGCGGCACTTTGACTTTCTAAAGTCGAAAAACAAGCTAAGGATGAGGAAATTGCAGAACTGAACCAACAAATCCAAGCAAAGAATGAAGAGATGGATGCGATTATAGAAGAACGTGACCAAGCCTTGCAGGATGCAGCAGATTTTGAGCATGACATGATTGAGGCTCAAGATAACTTGGACGCATTCAAGGCTGCCCACCTTCCTATTGAAGGGAATTGGGATGAGATCATCATGGAATATGGAGAACAAGAGGATGTAGAGATGGCACCTGCCGGTATTAATGATGTGGAAATGATGGATCCAGAGGAACCGGAAGAGCCTATGGAACAAGAAGAACCAGAAGAGCCGGAAGATATAGACCAAGAGTAGATGGTTCGTTCCACCCCTGTGTACGGTCGTGTAGTATATGTATCTCTAGTTCAATGTAGGATTGTGAATCTTCCATAATGTGTCCGCAATACTGTAGCTAGGCGTTGGCACATATGTGTAAGAGATCATGTGATGTTGTCCTTTTAACAACCATGTAGTCTGAATTGAATTAAGGGAGATGGTTGTCGCTTCCGAAATTTTATTTATGCCTCTTGCAAATTTATATTCTTGCACATGTGTTTTTATGGATTATTTTGAGAAATAACTAATGTGCAATGCATAAATTGCAGCATGGTGCGTACTCGTAATTAGGATGATCCTGAGAGCTCTCAGCAAGGAGCTAATGCTAAGCCCTCGCTGGCAGAAGTATTGGCTGCTGCACTCAACCGGCAGCAGAATGACTCCGAGTTGCTTCGTCGGCTGGTAGATATTACGTCCTATTTGGCTAGACATGGAGGCAACCGCAACGACAACAACCAGCCCCGATAAAGCACCTACTCAAACTTCCTAGGTACTCATCCACCGACATTCGAGCGTGCCAGAGAGCCGCTGGACGCCGATCATTGACTGCGTTAGACTGAGTCAAAATTCAGTCTGCTGGAATGCACTGAGCACCAGAAGGTGTTGTTCGCCGCCCAGCAACTCCAGGGCCCTGCTAGTGCCTGGTGGGCAAATTATGAAGCTTTTCCGCCCGCTGGACGCCGCATCAAGTGGAATGAGTTCAAGACTGCATTTCGTGCTCATTTCATTCCTGCTGGCCTCATGTAGAGGAAATTCCAGGAATTCATGGATCTGAAACAAGGAGGGAGATATGTCCTCCAATATTCTGAAGCTTTCAATCACCTTGCTCAGTATGCAACTGACTATGTCAACGCTGAGGAGAAGAAGAGATATGCATTCTTGCGTGGGATGAATGCCACGCTCAAGGAACGTCTGACTTGGTAGACGACTGGCATGTACAATGACCTGGTCAATGCTGCTATTGTCTAGGAAGGCGTTATGCGCCAAGGTGAAGAAGAAGATCGCAAAGTGCCTCTGCTGCCCCACAGGCAAAGCATCGCCTAATTTACACTTCACCCACCGGACAACGTTTCTGGGCATCTCCGCAGCAGCAGTATCAGCGACAGTTTGGCCAGAACTACTCGAGGCCACCATAGCAACAGAACTTTCCACCCCGTGCACCGTGCCAACAGCAGAACACTCAGTACCGTGAACCATATCAGCAGCAAGGAAACCAGAATGCTTGTGCCCCATAGCCCGCTGATCGTGGAAGCATCTATCCGTGCTATAACTATGGTCGCACCGGCCACTTTGCTAAGGACTGCACTGCACCTAGGCGCAACAACAACAACAACAATAGCAACCAGCGTCAGAACCAGAACATGAATATGAATGCACCGTCTCATGGTGCCCAAGTGAACTACACCAATGCTGAAGACATCCCTCAGGGCGAACCCGTGTTGACCGGTATGCTCTCACTCTATCGCCAGCATGTCCTTGCACTTTTTGATTCTGGTGCTATGCATAATTTCATTAGCAAAGCTTGTGTGCAAAAACATAATCTCCACATCACCACCATAAATAGATGCTACACCATCCGCTCTCCTGCTAGACAATTTTTTACTAACGAAGTAGTATGTAAAGCTCCACTAGAAATAAATCAAAAGATTTACCCCACCGATTTCATCATGCTCAAGGATCAAGAAATCGATCTGATCATAGGTATGATCTGGATGAAAACCCATAGAGCCATGCTAGACATCGAACCCCGTATCGTTCACATCAACTCTCCCTTGCATGGCCAAGACACTTTTTCTCTAAACACTGATTCATCGAAAGCCCTGGTTGTCCATCACTTGGAAGCACAATCACTCGAGAACATTCCCGTTGTTTGTGAGTATCCGGATGTGTTCCCTGAAGATATCTCTGGCCTCCCGCCTGATCGTGAAGTGGAATTTAAGATAGAGCTACAGCCAGGAACTTCTCTAATATCCCATTGACCATATAAAATGGCTCCGAATGAGCTGGCTGAGTTGAAGAAGCAATTGAATGAGCTGCTAGAAAAAGGATTTATTCGCCCAAGTACTTCACCTTAGGGCTGCCCTACTATTTTTGTGAAGAAGAAGGACAAATCTCTGTGTCTCGTCGTTGATTATCAGCCTCTCAATGAAGTTACCATCAAAAATAAATATCCGCTACCCCGTATTGATATCCTTTTTAACCAATTGGTTGGTGCCAAGGTCTTTTCAAAAATTGACCTCCGTTCGAGTTATCATCAAATCAAGATTAGAGCAGAAGACATTCTGAAGACCGCCTTCTCTACTAGATATGGATTGTTCGAGTATCTAGTAATGTCATTCGGATTAACAAACGCCCTGCCCATTTCATGTACCTCATGAATTCGATATTCATGTCAGAGCTGGACAAATTTGTGGTAGTACTCATCAATGACATCCTCATCTATTCTAAGTCCAAGGAAGAGCATGCTGAACATCTTCGCATTGTTCTTCAATGGCTCCGAGATCGCAAGTTATATGCAAAATTCAGCAAGTGTGAATTTTGGTTAGACCATGTGCTATTTCTCGGCCACATAGTTCCAGCAGAAGGAATCTCGGTAGATTCCAGCAAAGTTCAAGATGTGCTAGATTGGAAGCCACCGAAAACAGTTCATCAAGTTCGTAGTTTCCTCGAATTAGCTGGATATTATCGTAGGCTCATCCCTAATTTTTCCCAGTTATCCAAGCCTATCACAAGATTACTGAAAAACGATGTGAAGTTTGAATGGAGTGATAAATGTGAAGAAGCATTTCAGAAATTGAAGGAACTATTAACCACTACCCCTAGTATTGGCTCAGCTGGACATCACTACACCATTTGATGTGTATTGTGATGCATCTGGGATAGTACTTGGATGTGTGCTTATGCAAAGCGGTCATGTCATTGCCTATGCATCGCGACAACTAAGGAAGCATGAAGAACATTATCCAACTCATGATTTAGAACTAGCTGCAGTTGTGCTTGCACTAAAGATTTGGAGGCATTATCTACTTGGGAATTTAGTGCATATCTACACAGATCATAAGATCTTGAAATACATTTTCACTCAGACAGATCTGTACATGAGACAATATTGATGGCTGGAATTAATCTAGGATTACAATCTAGAGATCTGAAAGACTTTGAACTTCGACGGAAAATCTTGGATGAAGCACATCACTCCAAATACTCTATCCATTCGGGTAGTAATAAAATGTACCAAGATCTGAAGAAGAATTTCTGGTGGACAAGAATGAAGCGAGAAGTTGCTCGGTAATTTGCAGAATGTGATACTTGTCAGAGAGTTATGGCTGACCATTTGAAACAGGCCGGATTACTTCAACCATTGAGTATTCCCGCTTGGAAATGGGAATACATCAGCATGGACTTTATTGTTGGCCTCCCTCTCACTTCTCGGAAGCATGATTCAATTTGGGTTATTATGGACAAACTCACCAAATCTGCTCACTTCCTACCAGTCAACAATAGATACAGCATACAACAGTATACAGAACTATACATCACAAGAATTTCGTGTCTTTATGGAGTACCCAAGACCATCATTTCAGATCGCGGTTCGTAGTTTGTCACTCGTTTCTGGGAACAGCTGCATGCATCTCTGGGTACAGGTTTAATTTGTAGTTCTGCTTACCATCCCGCTATCGATGGACAAACAGAGCGTGTCAACCAAATTTTGGAAGATATGCTTAGAGCATGTGTTTTAGCACATGGTGGTAATTGGGATAAGTATCTACCTTATGTGGAATTTTCATAACACCTTTCACGTCTCTTAGCTAAAGCGGTGTCTCAAACCACCTATTGATAAAATCTTGGAAGACTATGACCAACTTCAACCGGACCTCACATACCCTAAACAACCAATAAAGATCCTCAAAGAGAAAGAGTGCACAACCCGTAAAAAGAACAATCAAATTCTATAAAGTTCAATGGAGTAATCAGTCGGAAGATGAATCCATTTGGGAATCTGATGAATTTTTTAGTACACATTACCCAAAATTTTGGTCATCATACTTAGGTATAACATTTGGCTTAACAACCATGAAGGCGTGGGATATCCCTAAGGAGCTAGCTATGGATAGGAGCACTTGGAGACTAGCAATAGATGTGCCAAAACCGTGATCTTTTTTCCATCCTTCTTGCTTACTCGTTTCTTCTTTCCTTTGGCTTTTGTTCCTTTTGTTTTTGTCTCTTTTTTCTTTTTTCTTTTTTTCTTCTTTTTCTTCTCTTTCTTTTGGCTTTTGTTTATTTGTCTCTTCTTTTGTCGGTTCTCATGGGTTTCATCTCTAGCCTACCCTAACTTGCTTGGGATAAAAAAGGCTTTGTTGTTGTTGTTGTTGTTGTTGTTGTTGTTGTTGTTGTTGTACACGTAGGTATAACCATGGCCACCGTACTTCCCTCTAGTTTGCCTTGTTCATAATCTCGGGACGAGATTTCTTTGAGGAGGGAGGGCTGTGACATCCAGGTGTCTCACTTCTACTTAACAACCATGAAGAGCACAAATCATGAATATTATAGCATGAAATGATTGAGCCCAATTTATTTGAATTAATTCTAGGCAATTAAAGACCCTGCAAACAAGATATTAAAGTAACTTAAAACATTTTAATATAACTTATGCCAAATAAATTCATCAGATTTGTAATTATAAAATAGAATTTTAAGAATTTAATGAGCATTTTACCAAATGTGGAAATACCCCAATTAATTAATTAAAATCTAGAAACCTTTCATAATGGGGAATTAATTCTAAAATAATTATAAATCTTCTGATCATTTGGGCCCCACCAGAGAACCAGGAATAACCCAAAGGACCTATGTGCAAAATCCCAAATTATTTGGAGGTCCCTAGCTATTTTATTTGGAATTACCTTTGACCAAGGACCTGTTTGCAAGAAATCTAAATCTTTAGGGGGTTCAGAGGAAAATCTCTTTCTTTCTTCTCCCACTGGCGAAGAGCCCTTCTCCGGCGCAGCTGCTCTCCCCGACGCATGCAACCTCCTTCACCTCGAGACCCCGTGCGCTACAGCATCGCCTGCACCCCTCCGTCCTGTCTTGTCCACCGCCCTGCGGCCAGAGCTTGCCCAACGGCCACCTTCCTCCCCTCTGCACGCCAACCCTGTCACCCGGCAAAGCTTCAATGCCGAGCGCCATCGCCGCATCCCGACCACCAACCCCCTCCACTCCCCTCTGCGCGACTTGAAAGGGTGCCCGCGAGTCCTCAACCCCACTCCATCTCTGCCCTGCTCCCTACTCTCTCCCATTCTTATTCTTCCCCCAACCACTAGTCGCCATTGTTGAGCCCAAGTTCAATCTCGAATTGATACTGCCCCGAGCCTTTCGGACCAGCACCCCATAGCAAAAACCTACGCCTACTCCCCCTCTACCTCTCTATGTCACTTCTTGGCCCAATCCTCTCGTGCATTGGCTGAATCGAAGGAAAATTCAGAGTCGAGCGCCTCCGGCGACCTTCCCCACCGCCGGCCAAAATTGGCTACCTTCGGTGAGTCTCATGGCCCCATTTTTCTTTTCTCATGCGCGTGAGTACCTGGTGCACCCCTCTAACCTCTATCTCTCTGATTCTTGGCCTGAGCTAGGAACAGCTCCGCTTTTCCCCGGCTCTGATCCATCACCGCTGATCGCCGAGCCGCCTTGCCAATGAGCCCCTATCTCCAAACCTCCATGTCGAATGCCAACTCGGCCGCTCTTCTCCGTGTCTCCGTGAAGCTCGAGGTGAAGACGGAGCTCGATTTGCTGTCTCCGTCCAGAAACACGACATCGTCGAACCCCTTTCTCCCGCCGCCTCTCATCGCTGACCACCTCATGGTGAGCTACCCCTCTCATGACCCCGCCAGCCTCTCCGTCTCGGTGCACGCATTGTTTTCCTGCTCCCGTGACGAGTTCCCTCCCATCGGCGCGCCCGACGGTGAGCCCTCCGGCGAGCAAATCCCTGTTCCGGCGATGCTGCTGACGCGCTCAGCTGGCGCCTACTGGCAGCTGAGCTGGCCCTGACGTGGCATCAATGTGTCGCCCACGTGGCATTGACCTGTCATTTGATTAACCCAGGAAATTAACAAAAACTCTAGAAAATAACCAGAACTTCTAAAACCCATAGTAAATCGAATATAAATCCAACGAGTCCCAAATAAATTTGTTAGATTCAGCATGAAGTGATTTATTTTAGTAAAATCATAAACCAAAGTTTCTATACATGTATATTTATTAATACATTTAATTGTTAAAACACTAAATAACTCACCAGAAATTCTAGGAGCAAAATTAAATCCTGATTTTTGGCATGCTTAGTAAACACATGATTATCTACCACCATAAATTTTGGTTTGGTAAAATATGAATTATTTTAGGCTCTGGAATTTATTTAGTGTGTTTTCTTAGATTAATTCTAGTAATTATTCTGTAAATAATTTGCCCCTGCCACTTGGCATAAAAATCACTCATATAAGCCTCTGTTCACAGTAAATTACACATGTCCAGAAACATAAATTTAATTAATTTAATTGCTCATATCACTCATTTACTCTATTTAATTGTATAAGGAATATATATACTTAAAATCTTAAATAACAACTCCACTTCTCTGAAGCATATGGCTTCGAGAACATAATAATAATTTTGTTAACAATAAAACACTAATGTGCTTGCATGCATCATACCATTGCATTAAACGGTGTTCTGACAATGCCGTTAACTCAACTCCATCATATAGGTAACGACCACCAGGAGCAAGAAGTTGTAGTTGCTAGTGAAGGGGAATGGGTAGGCTACGATAGCATATAAAATTTCTACCATTCAACCAGGAAACCTTGCAAGAGGGGATCATGGATCGTTACCACTAGACGCGCAGGCGGAGCGGAAGCGAAGGTTGGAGCAGCTCGTCCAACGTAGTCGCTCGATGTAGAATCACAATCATCTCCTCCTAGTCCAGCCGTCCGGCAGCGCAGCAACAGCAGTGCCTCCTCGCGGTATCCACACGTACGGGGTTGGAGCACTGTGTGCGGCGTGCTAACACCGGCAACACGGCTAGGGTTTGTGGGCGAGAGAGAGGAGCGTGGCGGCTAGGGTTCTAGACTCGTGGTCGCGTGCACCCCTTGCCCCGCCTCCACTTATATAGACCCTTCTAATGGGCCTCAACAAGTTGGCCCATTAGTGGACTAATCCCTCACGGATCAATATCCGTATGGACCTCACATACGGATCAAATCCATAATGTCTCTTGGGCATATCTTTAACAATCTCCCACTTGCACTAGAGACAATCACATAGGCAAACAATGTTCCAACCCGTTAAGTGTGTGACCCGTTAGGTTCACATGTACACGATAATGATGTAAAAACCCTTTTTCAAATAATAAATCAATGGCGGCACCTAGCAGCACATACTGATTCTCGGTTACACATAAAGATCATATCAGCTGAACCATTGACATACGCATTCAGAGATCCCTTTGCCTCAAGATATCAGTCAAGCTCAAGGCGAGATACGTGCCATCTCTATAATAGCTCGACCATTCACTCGAACGTCTAGTGGATTTATCATGACTAACTCTTAGTCATCGTGATTAACTTTTAATCACATTGGCATGGCCATGCACTTCCAAATCCATCTAACTCGAGGGGCCCAGCGATATCTCTCCTGTTATTAGGAGGGGCAAATTCCATCTTGACCGCTCACACCCCATGACATGTTTCATAACATACCCGAAAGCTACCTTTATGACTACCCAGTTACGGAGTAGCATTTGGTAATCCCTAAGTGTGCTACTATGCATTCTGGAAATCAATGACGATCTCAGGTCTAAGGATCCCAAAGGTATATCATTCAAGACAATGACTGATAGCACAAATATAACATCTTAGCAGAGTTTTTTAGTGGGTCAATCCAACACCATGTTCTCCAACATGTGTCCACATTATTGATTTGATATCTCCATATCAATGATCTGTGAAACATGATCGTCAACCAATACATGTGCTAGTCCATGAATCATTATTGTCCCACATAATGATAAGGAACTAGGGATCATTTAGGATAATATTATAAAAACAATGAGTTTCATAAACAAGTCACGTACTTGTTAATCAATGCAATAATTATTATCCATGGAACAGAATAACACTTTATTCAATCACACATAAACATAGACATTACACAATCTCTCATACATTAATCATGCAGATATCTAATACCCATGGATTTCATATGTGCCTCATGCTTGGGCTGAGAGAGAGGCTTTGTCAACGGATCAGCGAATTTTGAATCCGTGTGCACCTTGCATATGTTTACATCACCTCGAGCGACGATATCCCGAATGAGGTGATAACACTGTAGTACGTGTTTGTTCTTTTGATGCGCTCTAGGCTCCTTGGCTTGCGCAATAGCACCACTATTGTCACAATAGAGATCCATTGGACTGGATGCACTAGGAACCACACCCAACTTAGAAACAAATTTTCTGATCCAAACAGCTTCCTTTGCAGCTTCTGAAGCAGCAAGGTACTCGGCCTCCGTTGTAGATTCAGCAACCGTATTTTTCTTGGAACTCTTCTAGCTCACCGCACCTCCATTGAGGCAAAACACATATCCAGATTGTGATCTCAAATCGTCTTTGTCAGTTTGGAAGCTAGTATCAGTGTAACCATTTACAACGAGCTCTTCCTCACCTCCATAAACTAGGAACATACCCATAGTTCTTCTCAAGTACTTTAGGATATTCTTACTAGCCACCCAGTGAGCTTCTCCTGGGTTTGATTGGAATCTGCTTGCAGCACTTAGAGCAAAAGCTACATCTGGGCGCCTACATATCATGGCATACATGATGGATCCGATAGCCGAAGCATACGGGATCGCTCTCATCTTCTCAATCTCATCAGGTGTCGAAGGACACTGAGTCTTGCTAAGAGTAATGCCATGCGACATGGGCAAGAAACCTTTATTGGAATCTTGCATATTGAACCGTTTCAATACCTTATCGATGTACGTGTCTTGGCATAATCCAATTAGCCTTTTTAATCTATATCTATAGATCTTAATACCTAAAATGTAAGCTGCCTCTCCTAAGTCCTTCATAGAGAAACTCTTTCTCAAAGAAGTCTTAACAGCTTCAAGCATTGGAATATCATTACCGATCAGCAATATGTCATCCACATAAAGGACCAGAAAGACAAGCGCACTCCCACTAGCCTTTTTGTAAACACAAGGCTCTTCTTCATTTTTAATGAAGCCAAACCCTTTGACTACCTCATCAAAGTGAAGATTCCAACTCCGAGATGCTTGCTTTAGTCCATAAATGGACTTTTGAAGCTTGCATATCTTCCTAGCATTTTGTGGATCGACAAAACCTTTAGACTATGTCATGTACACATCCTCACTTAGGTTTTCATTAAGGAAAGCAATTTTGACATCCATTTGCCATATCTCATAATCATAAAATGCGGCAATTGCTAGAAGGATCCGTATAGACTTTAGCATAGCGATGGGCGAGAAGGTCTCATCATAATCAACCCCTTGAATTTGCTTAAAACCTTTCACCACCAATCGTGCCTTATAGATGTGAACATTTCCATCCATGTCTATCTTTTTCTTAAAACCCCATTTACACTCAATGGTTTTTACACCATCAGGCGGATCTATCAAGTTCCAAACTTGATTTTCTCTCATAGATTCTAATTCGGAACTCATGGCTCCAAGCCATTTCTCAGATTCCGTCCCATCATTGCTTCGTTGTAAGTCTTAGGCTCATCATCTGGAGCTTCTTGAACTTCTTCGAGTTGCACTGTTCTCCCACTTACCCTTTTGGAGAGAAACTCTTTCTCTAGAAAAACACCATTACGAGCGACAAACACTTTGCCCTCTTCCCGGTTGTAGAAATAATAACCTTTGGTTTCCCTAGGGTATCCTACAAAGAAGCATTTATCAGACTTGGAAGATAGCTTATCAGACGTCATACATTTTACATAAGCATCACATCCCCAAATCTTAAGAAAAGACAACTCGGGACATTTCCCAGTCTATATCTCATATGGCATCCTTTCCACGGATTTAGATGGAACCCTATTAAGTGTGAAAGCGGCAGTTTCTAGAGCGTATCCCCAGAAGGACAATGGAAGATCACTTTGGCTCATCATAGACCTAACCATGTCTAACAAGGTTCGGTTCCTCCGTTCGGATACTCCATTCCATTGGGGTGTTCCTGGCGGAGTCCATTGTGGAACAATTCCACATTGCTTTAGATGTTCACCAAATTCATGGCTTAAATATTCACCACCACGATCAGATCGTAGGAGTTTAATAGTCTTGCCCAATTGATTTTATACTTTATTTTGAAATTCTTTAAACTTTTCAAAGGATTCAGACTTATGCCTTATCAAGTAGATGTAACCATATCTACTGAAGTCGTCGGTAAAAGTTATGAAGTACTGAAAACCACCTCTGGCCGTGCAATTCATTGGTCCACTTACATCCGTATGTACAAGTCCCAATAGTTCACTCGCCCTCTCACTATTTCCTGTGAAAGGCGACTTTGTCATTTTGCCAAGTAAACAAGACTCACATGTATCAATTGATTCAAATTCAAAAGAACTTAGAAGACCATCTGTATGGAGCTTCTTTATGCGCTTCTCATTTATATGACCTAAACGACAATGCCAAGTATATATGGGATTCAAATCATTAGGCTTGAGCCTTTTTGCATCAATGTTATAAATAGGCTTATTCTCAAGATCTAAGTAATACAATCCATTCACCAATGGGCAATTACCATAGAGAATATCATTCAAATAAATGGAACAACACTTGTTCCTTATTATGACCTCATAACCATCATGTTCCTCTAAACACTTTGAAGAAATAATGTTTTTGCCTAAGGCAGGAATGTAATAATAATTATTTAACTCCAAAACTAATCCTGATGGTAATGAAAGTGGATAAGTTCTGACGGCCAATGTAGCAACCTTTGCACCATTACCGATGCGAGCATCCACCTCGCCCTTTGCACACTTCCTTGCTTCTTTAAGCCCCTGCAACGATTTGCAAGTATGAATCATTGATCTCGTATCAAATACCCATGAATCATAAGGACGTGTAGCAACATTATTAATTTCAATAACATTGATACCTGAATTAGAAGTGACTCCATGCTTCTTCTTCAGCTCTTCCAGATAAAGCATGCAATTCCTCTTCCAATGACCGGTTTTCTTACAGTGAAAACAAGGATCACCAGCCGTCGGTTTAGGATTAGGAGCTGCTACAGGTTTAGGCTTAGTGCTAGAGATCTCATCTGTAGCCTTAGCCTTAGCCTTGCGCTTTCGCTTCTTGCTATCCTTTTGAACCAAGTTAACTTGACTTGGACCAGATTTTTTTTATGCTTGCCTCAGCTGTCTTAAGCATCCCATGCAACTCAGCCAATGTCTTCTCCATGCTATTCATTTGAAAGTTCAAAATGAAAGGCTCATAGCTCACGGGAAGCGACTGGAGAATCACATATGTGGCCAAATCAGGGTGTAGAGCAGCACCAAGTTTCTCCAGATTCTCAATGTAACCAATCATCTTGATCACATGAGGACTGACAGAACCGTTTTCAGCTAGCCTGCATGCAAACAAGGACTTTGAGATGTTGTACCTCTCAGACCTTGCTTGGTTCTCAAACATGCCACGGAGTCCCTCAATCATATTGTAGGCATCCACGTTCTCATATTGCTTCTAAAGCTCAGAGGACATAGTGGCAAGCATGAGACAGCTAACATCAATGGCATCATTAGTATGCTTCTCATACTCCCTTTTCTGAGCGGCAGTAGCATTATCTGGCAGATCAGCGGGATAGGAAAGGTCTAGAACATATTCTTTTTTCTCTTGCTTGAGAACAATTCTCAAGTTGTGATACCAATCAATAAAGTTTGTTCCACTAAGCTTTTCTTTTTCAAGAATCGAGCGCAAACTGAAAGTGTTACTAGCGGTTGGTGCCATGATTTACAACAGAAAATATGCGAACATAAGCACTATGTAAATGTAAAACTCTTATTAAACATTTTAACAAAAGTTTATTATTCTACTATATGCTTGGAACCGTTTTCCCTCAAAACAACATATAGTGGTTCAAGATCCATATTCAACTTAGATCCTAGTGAGCTTTGGCATCACCGCTAGAAATCTAGTGACATAGGTAAGCAACACTTTGATAATCACATCCCAATGTGACTCTTGTTTGTTGGATGGCATCACATGCCCCGGCGCCAACACCATGCCCCAAAGCCCAAAACCGTTTTGATAGCTTTGTTAATTAAACCAATACTATGCATGTAAATGTCCGACATTTACCCTAATAATTAAGATAGTTGAGGTATCTACTTTGGCAGACCTACCATGCAACAATCATAATTTTAATAGGTGCAGCTATTGGAAGGGCATATAATTTATTTTTTCTTGAGGGAACCTATTCTAGCATGTTAATCATATCCAATATAAATAACACATGAAAGAATAGGATGACAGGAACATCATCACAGGAAATCATATTAACCGTGAAATAGCATGACCCCTTTCAATTGGTGATCTCCATCTCCATTGTCATCGCCATGTCTCCCGTCCCTTCAACCATCATGCTTGAGGCCTCCATGAACTAACACTTAGCTACTACAACTAATAGCTAGTAATAAATTACATGAGAATATCAAACATCACAGGTTGACACGTAGGCCATTATACAATAATATGACAGCCTCAACCCAGTTGTAATTAATCATGACACGAAGGTCATGCAAATCACATACATACATCACATGCATCTTTTGGACCATACCATTCACAACATTCTCTGCAAAAAGAAGTTAGGCGAGAAGCGAATGCTAACGTGTGGCCAAAAAGTGGTGTAACAATCTAGGCGAGAAACCTCAAAGGATTTCACAGATTGTATCTATGAAATCGCAATGGAAATCCTATCGAGAAAATCATATTTGCCTGATTTCGAGTCATTCATAATGCCTAAGTTTCCATTAGGTTTTCATGAGTAGACTGTGGTACATGATCATGATACTATTGGCTCTTCTACTGGCGCACGTAGTTAGTCCCGATGGTGATTCCAGGCGGTAGGGACAAGTCCTGCACGCATGGAGAAAGAACACAAATAAATCAATGATGCATGTATCGCTATCCGCCCATTACCTTGTGAACCTCCCTATCACCATTGATCTAATCAACTCGTACACAAAAGCATGTAATAGATCTCATCTAATACATCAGCATATCAACTATATGCACAAGATGCAGATCACAAACTACACAAGGTCGGCTCTGATACCACTGAAGGGGAACGGGTAAGCTATGATAGCATATAAAATTTCTATCGTTCAACCAAGAAACCTTGCAAGAGGGGATCATGGATCGTTACCACTAGACGCGCAGGCGAAGCGGAAGCGAAGGTTGGAGTAGCTCGTCCAACGTAGTCACGCGTCGATGTAGAGGAAGTAGTCGATCACAATCATCTCCTCCTAGTCCAGTCGTCCGGCACCGCAGCAACAGCAGCGCCTCCTCGCGGTATCCACACGTACGGGGTTGGAGCATTGTGTGCGGCGTGCTAGCACCGACAACACGGCTAGGGTTTGTGGGCGAGAGAGAGGAGCGCGGCGGCTAGGGTTCTAGACTAGTGGTCGCATGCACCCCTTGCCCCGCCTCCACTTATATAGACCCTTCTAATAGGCCTCGACAACTTGGCCCATTAGTGGACTAATCCCTCACAGATCAATATCCGTATGGCCCTCATATACGGATCAAATCCATAATGTCTCTTGGGCGTATCTCTAACAGCTAGCACTAACATTGATCCAGGCAAGCCCTGGTTTGCATTCCCCTTTTATAAAGTTTTGCTAGTTTATAATAATACTAGTGTCTATGATGATTGTTGCATTAGGTCATAGGAGTTGATTGAAACCCACTTTGCATGATACCCAAATGACCTATGCTACTGTCTTAGAACCTTGGTAGTATCGGTACTGTGTTGCTATGCTTAGTAATTATTAATCTCGGTAGATATTATTACTAAGGAAAGACTTGACCACGAGAACGGAACTTAATAAAAGAAGTTTACTTTTGATGTTATGGTCGGGCAGGGATTATGCATGTATAGGTTTGCAGCGACACATGGGTGTTGACTATGGTAGCCCTGCCTTACCCACCCTAGGACCCGTCCGTGGTTGGCCCCTTGAACAAGTATTGAACAGTACCGAATGCATGCTAGTTTATGGGCACTAGTAAACCGATGTAATATTAAGGGTCACTTGCATTAAGGACGGTTAAGGTGCGTTGGTCATCGACCCTCCTGCTACTGGAGTGGGCGGTTCATACCACAAAGTACTGTTGGCAGAACGGCATGCCCACTCGACGTCACCACACCCGGTCTAAGGTGTAAGTGCTTTTCTTGTGAAAGGTTGCCATATACGACCTTAATTGGTGCGTATGTGTCGTGTATCTCAGGTTTTCCCAGCTGGTGTAAATCAATTGCAATTGCTGTCCCTCGTAGTAATGAGTACCACTTGGTCACCGTGCCAATCACGTAGTTGCACATGATACTTGGAAATTGATTATGTTGATTATTGATTATTATTATTACTGCTCTTATGATATACTTACTTTATGTATTGTTTTATTATCTTATTGTTGCAACTAAAGTTACATTTCAGCTCAACCCATTTATATTGACAAATAAAATATGATAGAACTAATAGGTTGCTTAGTGCGAGTCCTTTCAAACCAGCCACCTATTAGAGCCATTGCATGTCTAGGTGTTCGACGGGTAAGTCTTGCTGAGTAATTATGTAAGGTTCATGACCATTGAGGTCACCCCATGGTATTGTGTTTTGGTGATGAATGATAAACATGAAATGAGACTAATGTCTACATGAGTGTTGTCCGTGTAGGAAACCTTTTCTATCTTATGATGATGATTGTCGATGGCATCCTTGGCGATGGATGACAATGACCACAAGCATGGAGGCTTGTGAACTTGATGGAGTCCAAGGGTTGATGGAGATGGATCAAAATTGGAGAACAAGCTATGGTGCAAGAGTTTTGGAACACTTGAGTAGTTGTTAGGGTTTTGAGTCTATAGGAAAAACCAGACTATCAAGGGGTTTTGGAACACTATCACCTAGGTCATTCTCTTAGGTCATGTCTAGTCGGTGATGTGCAAGGTTGCTCGATAAAATCACAGACACTAGGTGATAGTGGAGAAGCCAAGGAGCTGTTCGAAGAAGCCAGGAAACGAAGTCAAGCGAGGATGACAAGTTTTGGCTTCTAGACATAGAGACCGGACAAAGGGGTCTATAGAGAACGGACTGTATGGTCACTATGGGGAGTTGTTCAGGACTTAGCGCGAGGAGCAGGACTCTGTCAGCAGGGGACTCTATAAGGACCAGACGGTCCGGTCTGCTGACCGAACGGTCCGGTCAGTAGGAGTGCAGGAAAGGAAGAAGAGGTGCATTTCTCAGAGGCTCCTGGAATAGAGAGAAAGTTGACCGGACAGTCTAGTCCAGTGACAGGACAGTCCGGTTAGTACAGGAATTTGCCTGGACAGAGGAGGCCAATAGTTGAGGAGAGCCGTTACAGAGTGACCGGACGGTCCGGTCAGGCAGTGACTGGACAGTCCGATCAGTGTGTCCAAAAAGGCAATTTCATGGAGCAACGGCTAGTTTGAGATTGGGAGCCTATATAACTTTGTTGTTGGGGTCTTGGAGACCACTCTTGGCCAGCGGAATACCTGAGAGCAATTGGTAAGGTCCAAGAGGAAAAGAGGAGAGCACTAGGAGGAGATATTGCATATCTTGAGCGTGCTAGTGGAGAGTAACTTGAGCATCTTGCACAAGTAAGGCTAGGGTGTCCTTGAGGGTGTGATCTAGATTGTTACTCTTGGTCTATGGTGAGACCTAGACTGATTAGGTGTCAGTGATTGAGCCTGTCGTGATCGGTTGTGAAGGCCGTCACACGTTTGTACACGGTTTGAGCCCACCTTTGAAAGGGGCATCGCTAGTGAGCGCTCATGTCGGCTCGAGGAGTCCGGCAAGTTCTCGAGGGAGGCGAGCTTATGCTTTGTGCAGCGGAGACGCACACCGTGTCTTCACTCTAGGAGTGATTGCAGGCTCATGGGCGAGAACTCCACTTGGCGGCGGGAGGGACCGGGACTCTGGCGCGAGTGGTCCAACAAGGATTAGGGGAAGGCGCCATCCTTCCGAGACCTCGGGAGAAATCATGAGCCACCCCCTACACTACTCCTCACTATGATGCTTTACTTTCCACATTTACATATCGTGCTATTCATCCTTGTGTGTTCTATTAGTTCTCTTTGACTATCTTATAGACTTCCATGTTTAGACTCCTTACTTGCTAGTAGTGTTTAAGCTTCCGTATTTGATGGCTAGCATGAGTAGGAGTTGCATTGGTGTGCTTGATCACTAGAAGTGCATAGGAGTTGTATTGACTTGTGTGATCCACTAGTTTGCATAGGATGTCTTTCCTCTCATAGGATTATATTGTTAGCATGATCACCACTAGATTTGAGTAGGAGTTGCTTTGAGTGCTATCGGTGTTTAGTATTTGATAAAATTGGTTCATAGTGGTAGTTCCCGATTCACCCCCCCCCCCCCCCCCCCCCCCGTTCACTACGACCCTTTCAAATTAGTACTCAGGCTTTGTGCCATTGTTGTTTTTCAGGTAATGAAGAAATAGAATTGTTTGTAGATGTGATGCCTTGGGACATGCAAGTCCCTGAGGGTTGGACTACTCACTGGGAGTCTGACTTGCCGCCGTAGTGATGTTGTGTGCTGCTAGAGTGATGGTTCTTTAGGCATGAATCATTACTACGCTGTATCGTCGAGCTTGTAGTTTCTCAACATTATTCGCTTCCACTATTTTCAAAACGTTTATGAACTTGTATTATTCCGCTGCACTTTGATCACCTTAATGATGTAATATTCAACTTAAATTTGGACCAATGTTGTATTATCAAGTGCCTGCATTATCAGCACCTTCGGGACCTCGATCCTCCAGGAAGGGGCGCCACACCTTCGGGGCCTATCTTCAATGCCTAGTAGCCCTCACCTGCGAAGGCGACGGACTGGGAGGGCGCAACAACAAGTGAGAGTACGCGACGGAGATCGGCGAGAATATGACTCGTGGCAATATTGTCAAGGGGAGTGTTCACGCCGGTTTCCATGTTGGTGGCACCAACATCAAGCTCCCGTGTGCGAAGCTAGTAGTTTTCCTCCATCACAAGCTGGAGGGAGGAAATTGGCTTGAGGAAGGTCTCCTAGAGAGGGGCCGAGTTCTCAAGGACCGCCGTGGGCGGGTTCGACAACCGGCGACATCTACAGCAGCCAGCGGCGAGTGGGACTCCTGGGGGTCATGCTAGGAGCCACAGCAGTACCAGCCAGGGTGGAGCGACACAGCAGGCGGTTAGCCCTTTGCGCCGATCGGTGCAGGCGACGCACCGGTCGGCGCTCCCTACTTCAGCGTGGGTATCGACCACAGGTACCAAGGGCATGTACCTGTGGTGCCTCCTGTGCCCGGTGCAGACTTTTTCGTGCCCATACAGGGGCACATCAACAACATCATGCACTACATCGAGCGTGTGGAGGATGCCACGTCCCAAAGGAGGGACAACCACGAGGCGATGGTGGAGGAGTTTGAGCGACTCAAGGCGTAGTGCTATGGCTTCAATCAGCCACCGCCTCCACCTTCGCTTGACTAGAGTGCCTAGGAGTTGGCACGTGTATCAGTTTCTCGGTTTGCATTTTCTTCTATTTTTTGCAATTTTTTTCTTTATTTGCTTATGTGTGTGTGAGCAGGTTGGGAAACCATGTATCCGGGGTGTTTACTTTCATGCAAGTGTGTTAGTAGTAGTTAGTAGTAGTTTTATTTTTATGCAAGTGTGTGCAAAAATCATCACCATGTATTCGAGTTTCAATCTTAATATAATGGTGGCAGTTATGCTCTTTTAGGAGAATTGAATTATTTATTCTTTTGTGAAAAGTGTTGATGAAGACCAAATAATATTGAGCATTGAATAAAATTTCGAACTTACACTTTATGATTATTCGGCAAATATGTCTTATGTGGAGTAATTTTGAGTACCCATGTGCTTCGTTTGTATTGTCCAATTTGTGATGATAACTTAGTACCAATCTTTTCATAAATAAATTTTCATGTTGTGAACTTTAGAATTTATTCTTTTCAAGATCCTTACCCACCAATGCCATATTTTGAGCAATTCTCATGAACCTTTGATTTGTAGATAAACATTAAATTGATGGTTGAGTTCGGTTAGGATTTAATTCTTTTTGGTATGAACTTTACTAAGATGGCAAATCTTTGTGTATCTTTTTCTAGCCTTGAATTACTCATGCAAAAATTCAATTCTGCTGAGTATCCTACCATAAACCCAAAATATCTTGTTGAGTATCATTCCTTGACCACATCCTATATTTCTGGCTATATTTAATTCTTGAATAAATATTGAAGCCAGACGAATCAAATACCAACAAATGTTGGTGAATTCGAGTTGAGAGCCGATCGGCGCACCCTGAACCGATCGGCATAGCAGAGAGCAAAATAAAAAAGGGAGAAACAAAAAGTAAAAAAAAAATAGAAGAAGAAGAAAAAAAGAAAAGCTCTGCTGTTTGCTAAGGGACTAGCAAAATTTTAAATGTGGGGGTATGGTATATGACATGCTTATTTTCAAAATTCATTCTAATATAGCCTTGAATCATTCCAACCATGTGCAATATGATAATAGGAGTTCTTTTCCTTCCAAGATCAAATTTTTTCTATGCGCATGTCCACATATCCAAAGTGTGAGTCCTTTCTTAAATTTTTCTTTCTTAATGGCCATCTTGATAAGTTTCTATAATTCCAATGAAGAATAATCTCCTAGCTTTACAATATATTGTTGATTTATGTTTGCAATCCTTGAATTACCTCACCTAGCTACTCATATAAGACTTACACAAATATTATTTGATCATTATGATGTAGAATATAGGTTGAGTGATTTGAAAGATGAGTTGTTGCCTTGGATTATTTGGAAGATAGATTCTTATGTTCACAACAATCTTTTAAGTGATTTACATGTGTGGAAAAGTTATAATTTGTGAGTTGGACATGATTCGTTGCTTTGGGGAGAAACTTTAAGCTTTATGCCCATATTTGAACTATTTTGCTGAATACCAATATGAAATACACCACAAAAGAACAATGCTCAACATTTTCTGATTTGAGATATCTTTTATGATAGAAAGAGTATGTTCTTTGATTTTTCTTTTTTTTACTTTATTTGGGACAAGCAAAGGTTTAAGTGTGGGGGAACTGTTAGCACTCCCCAAGTGCCCCTTTTATATGTGAATATTACCCCAATTAGAGCATAATTGATACTAATTTAGGTTATTTACCTATGATATTGTCTATATATTTGTATATGTATTGTTTTGGAGCTTTATTGCAGAAACAGGTAAAATTGGTGATTAAAGTGATGCTAGAGAGGACAAGAATCCAGAACCGACGAAAAGCACTAAAAAAGCCCAGTGCGTCGATCGGCGTAGTCCATGAGCCTGTCGGTTCAGGGGTGTTTTGGCCCACAGAAGTGACCAAGGCCCATTCCACATATTTATGGAAGTTTATCTACGCAAGACACTTGAAGATATTTGCCTAGAAGATTTATGGAGCTTCAAGATCTCGACATGCAGTACAAGACTTTATCTCGAAGGAAGTGGCCCACATGGCAACTTTGGAAGATAGAGGAACCAACTCGGAGAAGAAACCAGAGAAGGCACGGCTTGCGCCAAACGGCGTAATCCTACGCCGATCAGCACAACCGCCTTATTTGCTAGAAATCGAGTCCTTTACGAGTAGAACCCTATAAATACTTGTAAACCCTAGCCGTAATGAATGAGAGGCGACAGAGGGACAATAGATCTGTGAGTTAGAGCCACCGGGGCTTGTCCCGTTAGAATAGATATCTAGTTGAGTTTCAAGAACCATTGGTGTTAAGAGTTGATCCGTCAAGGTAGGCCATCTCGACGGGGATGAATCTTACTCTATGTATCTCAAGGATAATTTGTCTATCTTGATTCTATAATCATGTATGTACTTATTCCAATTGCTTAGTTCTAGGCTAAGTAAGTAGATAGTATCTTGATCGTGGTGATTAGGATAGTATTCGGACATTGTATTGATTATGGTTGCTTGATGGTGCTAGTAGTTGTGTTTAGCGGTGACAGCACTAAGCCTACGCAACACTATTGGATAGTTGGGTAGGGTAAGATACTCACGTGATTAAGGGTTTCCTCTCGGTAGCGATAAATCGGGAGCCGCTCGGAAAGCAGGGTTGTCTTATTCATTATAGGTTTTCATTGATCCATGTAATTACCTATTATGATGCTATTTAATTAGACTTTTTGGTTACGATCTCACTAGTAGATATTTGGCTACTAACTTAATAGCATAGGCTTACAAGGTATATGGCGCCCTTTGGCTTGGATTTACTAATGTGCCTATTGGCTCAACACCTGCGCCGATCGACACAATGACAGATTTACTGTCTGGCGCACCTTTGCGCTGGCCAGTCTCCCCTCATGTAACCTGAATTGGATAGTAGCTTTGACTAGATCTTTTACTGTTAACTTTGTTTCATTATCCCTAAGGTCCCTATGGATTCGATAAACCTTGGAATACTCAATTCAAGGGAAAAAGTGCTACAATCATACACCGTCCACTTGCGGTATATAAGTGGGTGCGTAGTTACAACCAACAAGTAGCGAGAGTAGTCATCATCAATCACAAGAACATACCACTTCCCACCCGCCGAATGAACCCGAGAAGGACCAATAGTGTCCATATGAAGCAACTCTCCAGGGCGTTCAGTCATCACCAAATTGATTGGTGGATGAGAAGTGGCAATCATTTTCCCATGACGACAAGGAGCACAAACCAAATCCTTATCAAATTTGAGCTTAGGCAATCCTCGGATCAAGCCTAGGCCACTCAAGCGACATAACAAGTCAAAGCTCATGTGACCTAGTCTCCTATGCCATTTTCAGAGCTCCGAAGAAGATTGAGCAAACAAGCACTTGTGAGAACCAGGAGAACCAGCAAAATCAGCTTGAAAAACTTTCCCAATGCTAGAAATCCCACAAACCAAAGAGCCATTTGAATCAAGAACACAAGAAGCATTTTTCTTAAAGCACACTTCCAAACCAACATCAAGCAACTAAGAGATAGAGAGAAGATTGTACTTAAGATGCTCAACCAAACCAACATCCTTAAGAGTGAATTTTTCATTTACCTTTATCGTGCCTCTTGCCTTCTCTCTCTCTCTCTCTCTCTCTCTCTCTCTTGTCATCTCCAACGGTCACATACTCCCGGCACTTCAAGGGAGTGAGGCTGGAGAACCACTTTGCATCTCCGGTGTGGCATGAACACCCGAAGTCCATTAGCCACTTGTTCTCTAGGCCTCCACCTGCTGCCTACAAAGAACAAGAAGGAAAAGTCGATGGCTCAGTGCTGGGGTTAGTCAAAAAGCATTTGGGAATCCAGCACTTCACCATATGACCGGTAGCAGTCATCACAGTTCTTTGTACATTATCATTTGAACGCATGGGACGAGAACCACGATGGGGAAAATGTGGTCTGTCAAAGCGTCTCAACTCAAACCTTGGGTTGTGAGAATAGAAACCATGTGTGTGAAAACCAGATCCACGCGAGTGACGCTCACCATGATGGGGAAAACATGGGGCGCCAAAGCGCTGCTACGCAAAGCCTCTGTTTCTTGAATCAAAGCCATATGAGGGATGACCCTGTCCACGATAGGCACGAGAAAAAGACCGAGGCTGAAAAATATTAAAATCATCATGATGCACATTTCTAGTTAACTCAGCTTGCATCCTCTCAATCCTCTTACGCCTATAGCAGTACTCATCCAAGTGACCCTTACGACCACAGAACATGCAAATGTAGACACTCTCATGTTTAGGCTTTGTTTGCACTGGAGGTTTGGGTTTTGGCTTCTCTGTTTGCTTAGGGTTGAAAGAAGGTTTGGGGTTTGGTGGATAGTATGTGTCAGTGGGTTTGATGGATTGTTCCTCATCCTTGTAGCTAGAGCTAGGCACAAACTCACATTTTCACTCTCTTTGTCACACCTCTCAAAACCCAAGCACAAGTTGTAGGTTGACCTACTAGCGCTCTCTTTGACTCTTGCCAAGTCACTCTCAATCTTCTCCTCACTCACTAGGGTTCTTTCGAGCCTAGAGATAAGGTAGTCATTTTCTTGGACTAGGACTTTGTTTTCCTCCCTGGTGATTACAAGCTTGTCCTTAACAGAGACACACACATCACATGGTGGTGGAAGGACCTTAGAGCGAGTCTTAATGAGCAGCTTGGACTCGAGCTCTTTGACTTTGAGGGTTTGAGCTTCCAACTCACTTATGAGCTTGGGGCACTTCTAAAATGCACCCAAAAGAGTGGGTCTAGCTTGAATTCATCAAGCTCCTTGAGGGCACTCTCAAGCTGACTAGCAACTTGAGCATGCACACTCTCCCTCTATGCAAGATCATTCATCACAACTTGACAAGACTCACACTCCACAGCCATGTCATCTTTAGCAAGCTTAGACCTAAGTGAAATGATCTCATACTCAGCACTCTCCAACTTAGACTTAAGCTCTCTACTCTCATGAACTACACTGTGAAGCTTATCATCTGGCATGAGCAGAACATCGCACAAATGATCAAGTTCAGAAGAGAGCTCATCAAGAGTGGGAGGTACCTCGCTTGTGTCGAAGTCGGATCTTGAGTCGGTGTCGTGGTCGTTCTTTGCCATGAAGCAAAGCCCGGTGAAGTCATCCTTCCTCTTGACTCGTGGCTTTTCAGCCTCCTCCTCCGAGCTTGTAAGGCCTTCGCTTGATGTGAGGTCGACATCGCTCAAGGCAGCAACGCAGGCACGTGTAATGGCCTTGGCAAACTTCTTGGAGTTCTTGCCCTTCTTGTAGAAGCGGTTCTTCTTCTGCTTGAAGTCTTCAGTGTTGTTGTCACAATACCCGACCTTCTTCTTCTTCTTCTTCTTGGGACAATTAGCAATGAAGTGTCCCGGTCACTGTACTCGAAGTAGGTTCTTGAACCACCTCCTCTTCTCTCCATGCGGTTGTTGTAGAACTTCCTGAACTTCCTTGTGAGCAAGAACAGCTCCTCGTCAGGAATGCACTCCATCTGTTTATCGGAAGCTGCAACAAGAGAAGATAGAGCAAACTGCAAAGAAGACTTGTCAAGTGAGGGGTTAGTTTCATAAGAAGCATCACTGTGACTACCCTTCTGAGTGCTAGAAAGAAAAGCCATGCTAGAAGCAGGATTAACATGATTAGGACAAGATTTCCTAGACAGTTCATGAGATTTCAGCTTGCTATATAGTTGCTCGTAGTTCACGGTGTTGAAGTCAGCTGTTTTTTCTAGGATAGCAATTTTAACCCCCCAAACATTTTCATCAAGTGAATACAGTAGTTGCTTAGCTCTATCATTATCATTATACACAAGGTTATCACAAACCCGCAAGTTGCACACAATTGCCTCAAACCTACGAAAGGTGTCATCTAGTGACTCACTAGGTTTTTGTGCAAAGATTTGGCATTATCTATTGTAAGAATCCTTACGCATAGACTTGACTTGATTGGTACCCTCATGGTATGTGCAAAGCTTATCCCAAATAGCATGAGCAGTGTCAAGGTGTGCAACTCGATCATGTTCACTCCTACCATGTGTAAAGAGCAGAATATTGATAGCTTTGGAATTGTTTTCATACCTGTTCAACTCACGTACTGGAGCAGTGTTGAGGTCGGTAGGTATGTTGTATTCTTGCTCGACAATGTCCCAGATAGCACGTCCTTGTCTCAGCAGAAAAGCCTTGGTCCACGACTTCCAATAGGAGAAGTCCTCTCCATTGAATATCCATAGCTTGATAGCACGCTTCTCCATGTCGCCTTCAGATCACAAAGCCGGTGAAGGTCAACTAGTTATCAAACCTTGCTCTGATACCAATTGAAGGACCAAGAAGGTGATCAGAGGGGGGTGAATGGGAGCCAATTAAAATTCTTCTCAAGAACTTGGCCTATGTCCCACATACAACCCAAACCACCCTCTAACCGAGTCATCAAGATTACACACACCAACTTGTGATATGCTAACCCTAGGAATAACTCAAACCAAAAGGATAAGAGGAACAAAAAGGGAAACAAGGAAGATCCGAGAGATCACAAAATTGAGCTTGACAGAAGTTCTATGGTGCCCGATGGAAGTTTGAAAGTCCCGACAGAAGTTCTATCAATCATGGAAGTTCTGCGCGACAGGAGTACTGTCACTCATGGAAGTTCCGTGGTTTTTGACAAAAGTTCCGTCACGGTGACGGAAGTTCTGTCCTGGACAAAACAGCACCTCTGTTCGGGTAAGAAAATTGCTAAAACCCTATCAAACGAACTTCAAAAATCACGAAATTTGGACCAAATCATCCTCAATACATCATGACACTCCTCTAAAGAGATCCACTCAAAAAGCACAAGGAATAATCATGAATTTCAGATCTTGTGCCAGGAACACCCAAAAGGGAAAACTTGAGAAATCTTTCAAATCGAAGGTGCTAGTGCCTTTGATTCGGTCAAGGACCTATATAGAGTTGTTATAGCACATCTTAGCACCAAGATCCCCAAAAAATCCATCCCAAAACTCACTCAAAATCGAGATCAAAAATCATCACGAAAATAGCTTCGTAAATAGGGAAAAAGAGAAATTTGGGATTTAGGGAGAGAGGAAGAAGTTGAGCATGAATTTGAATCTCATATCATTGATTCATCAAGTCAAGATACATGGCTAGGAAGCCACCCTCTTCCTCCCACTATTTGGAAGAGCAAGAGATGTCTCTCACACATCCCCTCCTCTCCCCTATTACATGAAGACCTCTCCTAGCACTTTGAAATGAGTTTCTAACACAAGGCTAATGGGAAGAGGCACCTCTCCTACCAGCCACACCTCTCCTTATATAGGACTAGGGTCCTATTGTCCAAAAGACCACACTACCCTTGACCTACATAACATTGCCACCTACCACCAGGGGGCAAACTTGTGCATCTTTTTTTCCTTCACCCGAATGCCATCAGGCCCTTCACATCTTTGCTTTGCCTCAACGCAAGCTCTGCAATGGTGCCACGTGCACCTCCAATCGCCACCAGCATTTTTGAGGCCCAAACCGGAAAACCGCCTTGCACGCTTCTTAAAGCGCGACTTCTCGATGTTGATGCACGTCACCTTGTCCCGCGATCGTGACCACCGGCAAGTCTCTCCCGGTCCCTGTCCATCGGGCCCCTTGTCACTTACACCGGCATCCTGCTCGCCTTGACTTGGTCAACATGCCATCTTCATCACCACCACGGTTTTGAGGCTCAACCGTGAAACCGTTTGTGCTTCTTGTCTCTCCACGTGTACAGTGTAGGTCACCCTTGACTTCACCCGGCATCCCGATCGTTCGGCCCCAAGTCCCCTACTTGTGCCCGATCCTCTCGCCGTTGATCGCCAAGTCGACTCCATTGACCTACACATCATGACACAAGCAAACACATTTCCAAATTCCTGCAACTTCACCAATACCTCCACCAACTCCGGTTAGTCGAAACCATAATCATGCACACACACATGCAATCCCCGGATTCCCGCATTTCAACTCAAACACTAAATCCGCTCAAGTCAATTACTTATCACATATATTGCAAACCATGCCACATATCCACATGGTTTCTCAAGTATTGTTATCATCAATCATCGAAAAGGGGGAGATTTGTGACACCCCAGGTGTCCCATTCCAATTAACAAGCATAAGGAGCACAAGGATATGAGTAATGATGGCATGAAATAGGAAAAGCCTCCCAAAAATTGGAATTAATTCTAGGAAAAACAAAAAACCCTGCAACCAAATTATGAAGCAATTTAAACAATTTTCTATATAACATATATCAATAAAATTCATAATCAGAATGGTAATAATAAAATAGAATTTTATGAATTTATTGAGCATTTCATCTAAATTGCAAAAGCCACAATTAATTAATCAATGCTTAAGTATCTATTTAAGGCAATTATTAATTACTAAAAAGATTTTTATGGAAATCACAAATAAAATTCACGAGAGTGTTCTCCACTATTTAAATAGTCAACTCACCAAGTTTCACAATTTTTGGGAATTTCTAGCTATTTTATTTTGATTTTCCAAAATCCAGCATTGACCAAGGATCTTTTTGCGAAGAATCTGAAAGTTTGGGGGGTTCAGAGGAAAATCCTTTCTTCTTCCTCCTCCATTGGCCGGCGAAGCTCTCCCCGCCGATTCTCTCTCTGTCAACGCCGGCGCACCGAACGGACGGCCATCACTCCAGCCTCGGGACCGAGCGCGTGCTACAGTGCCCCCCTGCCACTGCCCTGCCGCCCGAGCCCGGCCAACGGCCTTCTTCCTTCCCCTCTCCTCTGCACGCCATCGACCTGACCTTGCCGCTCAGCCACCCTGCTCCCGACCGTTCCCATCACTCCGACCAAACGCAAACCGATGCGCTGACCCTTGCACCACCACGTGACACCCTCCGAGCACTCTCATTTCAACTCCCTGCACTCTGCTCCCCACTCTCTCCTTCTCATTCCTCCACCATTCCGCCATTTCGGAGCTCCAGCGCAAGCTCGAGCCCTGCTTTCCCCTTTGCCTCCCAACCCGATTCAAAGACACACACGCAGCGCATTCTCCCTGTGCGACTCTCCCTTGCCACCATCCCCTCCACTTCGTGAGCATCGCAAGTAATTCGAGTTTTTCCCCTGGGAACCTACCCGGCGATCCCCATTGCCGCAGCTCAAAATTCGCCAAGCACCGTAAGCCTTCCGATCTGGTTCTTGCACATCCAGGTGCGCACACCCCTCGACGGTTTCCCTGACCCCTAGCATCGTGTTTGATCGCTTCTTTGCGCGCAGAGACGATTTTTCCCCGGACTCTACCATCGCCGCCATTCGTCGAAGCCGCCTCGTCGACGTGCTACTAGTTTCGACCCGAGTCCACGACGACATCATCAACGCCGGTGTTCGCCGCCTTCTGCTGGTGCTCTACGCGAAGACAGCGACCGATTTGCCGCCCCCTTCCAGAAACACGACACCGCCGAAGATCAGAGTTCCGCCACCGCTCGACGTCGACCCTCTCCGGTGAGCCTCTGTCCTCGCCAACCCTCCAGACACATTCACCTCGACATGTGTGTTAGAAAAATGCTTCCGCGGCGAGTTTCCCTCGCGTGTGCTTGCCGGCGGCGAGCTTGACCGTTCTCCGGCGAGCTCCGGCGCCGCTGACCCACCGTCCGACTGGCGCCTACTGGCAGCCGAGCTGGAGCCGACGTGGCGCTGACGTGTCTGCTGACCTGGTCCGACGTGGCAATGTTTTAATAGATAAATGCCAAGAAAATTCCAGAAAACCATTAAGACTTCAAAAATTCATAGTAAATCGATTTCAAACGCAAATCGGCCCAAACAAATTTTGCCGGGTTCATCTTTTAGAGCTCTATTTTAGTAAAATGATAAATCATAGTCTATGGGAACTAGTAAACTGATGTAGCATTGGCACGGCAATGAGGACGGTACCCAGTACAGTGGTCGTTGACCCTTCTGCTGCTGGAGTGGGCGGTTCATACCATGAAGTACTGTTGGCAGAACGGCATGCCCACTTGCTGAGACTGGACCCGGACCTAGTTGTTTTTCGTCCTTGCGAAAGGTTGCCATATACGACCTTAATTGGTGCGTATGTGTCGTGTATCTCGGGTGTAAATCGATTGCAATTGTTGTCGTTCACACTAATGAGTACTGCTTGGTCACTGAGTCGTCACGTAGTTGCATCATGAAAGTTGATTATTGCCCCTTCTGTTGATTACTACTACTGATGCTCTTGTACTGCTGTCACCCCTGTATTGGCTTTATTATCCTATATAGCTCCACTAAAGTTACATTTTGCTTCACCCAATTAACATGGCTCAATAAAACTCGATAGAACTAATAGGTTGCTTAGTGCGAGTCCTTTCAACAAGCTACCCTATTAAAGCCCTTGCATGTCTAGGTGATTCGACGGGTAAGTCTTGTTGAGTAATTAGTACTCAGGCTTTGTGCCATCGTTATTTACAGGTCATGAAGAGATTGAATTGCCTGAGATGATGCCTTGGGACGTGCAAGTCCCCGAGGGTTGGACTGCCCACTGGGAGTCCGACTCGCCGCCACAATGATGTGTGTGCTGCTAGGGTGATGGTTCTCCGGGCAGGGATCATCACTACGCTATATCATCGAGCTCGTAGTTTCTTTACGTTAATTGCTTCCGCTATTTTCAAAACATTATGAACTTGTATTAATTCCGCTGCACTCTGAACCTTTGAATTAATGTAATATTCAACTTAATTTGGACCAATGTTGTATTATCAAGTGTCTGCGCTATCAGCACCGTCGGGACCTCGATCCTGCGGGGAGGGGCGCCTCAGCTGGTATCAGAGCCGTGGTCCATGATAATACAACAAATAAATCGTATTTTCAAAAATTACGATGTTTACGAGTGAGGATACGTTAGTATTGCCCATAGAGATATTAGGGTGGTGACAAAGCTAACATGGGTTATGTTTGTTTAAATATTTCATCTACGGCTTCTTCAAACGAAGGTACATGCGTGCTTAACCGACACGCGTGATATCGGTGTCTGTGCTCGCAGACGGATACGAGACACTATTGGCTTGTGACTTATCACGGGGCGATCCTTTTCCATGGATCGTTACTAGTAGAAGTGTGCTTCTTTTCATAGTTTCTTTTGAATTTGATGTATTGTTTCTGCAATGGATCTTCTGCAGGTACACTAACGCCGTTAGTATAACTTTTAGCTTGACTTACGTGATGAGTGCGGGTCGTCACCAAATATCCGTGCCGCTAAGTATCGGCAATTCATGTGTTTAGTTGTGAGGAACGATAGGCTAATTAAATGAAACTTCTTGCATCATGCATTCCTTATGTAACTAATCTAAAATTTGGTTCTCTTCTTGCCCACCCACTCTGATAAGTACAAAAATTTCGAGCTACAAATCCGATGGTCAAGATAACAAGAATCTGTCCTGTATTAGTCGTCAACTTCAAAAATTCATAACTAATAAAATACTTAACCAAATAGGGCATATAAATGCTTCTCAGAAAGACCTCAACACCCTCTATCACCAGAAATCAAAATTTAATTTTGAGTATAACAGTAAGCCCCTATCATCCAGAAGCAGGCCCTGCCTACCTGAACTTGTAAAATTCATAGGTTCAGTTTTACTTGGAATTTTTGGGAGTATGAGTACAACCTGGAAAGCTATGAAAGTCTATGTAACATGGTGCCAAGCCCCAGTTCTGAAGGTTTCATTTGCTAGTCAAAACACTCACTTTTCTGACAGCTGGACAGTCAAGAATGAAACTGCAATAAGAACCGTTACCGTATTATTGCCCCTTGAGACTGGAAAATGTTAAACAAAAACTTGTTTCCATATTTACAGCACCTTATATGATATGCATTCCTCGTTGTGGAACACTATACTCACCATTGGGTTGTTGTTCCAGATGGGTGATCACGGTTTTGAGGAGTTTACGCACGACGGGTGGCACTACACCACCGGTCTCCACCACCGTGGCTTTGCTACACTTTTGTGGGATTTGCTCTGCTTGCTGGGCTACGACGAGCCGCCCTCCTACAAGGGCCGTGAGGTCCGCCGCCATGGTGTGACTCTTGCAGAGGTGCACATCAGCGTGCCCACTCACCCGCGCAACTTCGGCATGGCGGGGATGGAGAGCATGGCGACTTGTGGGAGCCTTCGTGAGGGCTTGGAAAGAGTCGCCCACAGGGCTCTCACCCACTTCTGCGGGCGCCACACGGCAGCGCTCTCTGGGACTCCGTTTGAGATGATCCCGATCTGGCACCAGGCCAACCCGGTCTGGCAGAGGCGCGTGAGGCGCATCGCCCGCAATGACTACTCGACGTATCACGCGGGGTACCACCGTGTGTCCCACTACTCCGAGTACCTCCTCAACTTGGATGAGGAGGCTAGCAGCCACAGCAGGATCCTACTGGCTAACGCTGAGCAGGTCTGGACACAGAGGAATGACCTGCAGACACAGGTGGACACACAGCAGAGGGAGGTTCAGCGGTTGACCGCTGCTCTTGAGGCAAGTGAGACTCGCGTTACTGAGGTCACTGGACAGCGCGACACTCTCGCGTAGGAGGTTGATAGACGTGGCACGATTATGCAGCAGCGTGCCAACCACAATGAGCACCTACAACATCAGTTGATGGCTGCACAGTACGAGATGGAGCTTATGGGAGAGGACTTGGAGACCCTGGCTCACGAGAACCAGGGCTTGCAGGAGCAGCTAGAGGTGGCTCTAGCACCTCAGGCAGCACCAGAGGAGGAGGAGCCGCAGGAGGATATGGACGAGGAGTCTGATGTAGACTATGAGGCACCAGTTGGAGACAGGACTTAGGGATCGTGGTAGACCGGACTAGGTCGTGTAGGTAGGACTGGATGGGTTGGTAGCTTTTGTTGATTCACACGAGATTGATGTATTTGGGATCACTGCGTGATATGCTTTTGTAGCTCGGTGGTCACATATTCCGAGTCCATGTACTTAAGGTTATGTTGACTCACGTTATGAATTAGTCGTACTCTTTTAGCTATCTTTATTGCAATCAAGGCTTCATAAGATACGCTTTGACTCAATCAAAGTACTTTCCTTGTAGATGGCTGAAAATAATGAACAAGCCCCACCGGGGTGGGAGATCACCGACAGTTTGGAATTCACCGGGATGGTTCACCTGTTCTGGAGAATTCTCCAGGGGTTCGGATATCACACTCCTCCCACTTATGTTGGCAAGGAATATCAGGAGTATGGAGTTACCTCCTGTGTCGTTCATGTGGAGGTTCCCACCAATTATTCATTTACTCCGGCATGGGAGTCTTGGACTGTTAACGTCTCTGGGACCGATTTACCCACCACTTGGAATATTGCTGCTTTCAAGGCACTCATACAATTTTGTGAAGACCACAAGCATGATGTTGCTGGAACACCCGTCGCCTTGCTGCCCATCAACAACATGACGGATTTTGAGTGGATTAGGCGTGTGGACTTCATCTTCGATCCAAACCACCGCCATCATGACCCCATGCTGCCCATAATAGAGTATTATGGCCTTTCCACATTCGCTTTATGCACCAACTTGTGCTGACTACTGGACATGTATCATTCTGCCCTCCGGTTTTCGGAAGCAGAAAAGCAAGCTAAGGATGTGGAGATTTCAGAACTGAACCAACAAATCGAAGCAAAGAATGAGGAGATGGACATGATTATAGAAGAGCGTGATCAAGCCCTGTGGGATGCAGAACGTTTTGAGCAGGATATGATCGAGGCTCAAGATGATTTTGATGCGTTCAAAGCTGCCCATCTTCCTGTTGAAGGGAATTGGGATGAGATCACCTTGGAGTATGGAGAACAAGAGGACGTAGAGATGGCACCCGCTGAAATTAATGATGTGAAAATGCTAGAACCCAAAGAGCCCGCAGAGCCAGGAGATTTAGACCAGGATTAGACGACTCGCTACCCCCCGGTCTTATGCCCATGCAGTATATGCATCTTGAGTTCGGATGTAGGATTATGAATCTTGCATAATGTGTCTGCAATACCGTAGCTAGACGTTGACGCAGGCATGTAAGAACTATGTGATGATACCCTTCGGACAACCATGTACTCCGAATTGGATTAATGAAAATGGTTGTTACTTTTGGAATTTTTGTGTGTGCCTCTTGCAATTTACATTCTTGCACATGTGACTTCTATGAATTAATTTGAGAGATTACTAATGTGCAATCATGTAAATTGCAGCATGGTGCGTACTCGGAATCAGGATGACCCTGAGAGCTCTCAACAGGAAGCTAATGCTCAGCCCTCACTGGCAGAAATCCTCGCTGCAGTGATCAACCGTCAGCAGAATGAATCTGAGTTGCTCCGTCAACTCGTGGAGAATACGTCCAACCTTGGAGGACGTGGAGGAAACCGCAACAATAACCAGCCTCGTCAGTGCACGTACTCGGACTTTTTGGGTACCCATCCACCGACGTTTGAGCGTGCCAGGGAACCTCTGGACGCGGATCATTGGCTGCGTCAGACCGAGCCTAAGTTCGGTCTGCTGGACTGCACAGAGCACCAGAAGGTGCTGTTCGCCGCCCAACAACTCCAGGGCTCTGCTAGTGCCTGGTGGGCGAATTATGAAGCTACTCTGCCTGCTGGACGCCGTCTTGAGTTCAAGACAGCATTTCATGCCCACTTTATTCCAGCTGCCCTCATGCAGAGGAAGTTGCAGGAGTTTACAGATCTGAAACAAGGAGGGAGGAATGTCCTCCAATATTCTGAAGCTTTCAACCACCTCGCCCAGTATGCTAGTGAGTATGTCAATACGGAGGAAAAGAAGAGGTATGCATTCCTACGAGGAATGAATGCCAAGCTGAAGGAACGTCTGACCTGGCAGCAGACGGGCACCCACAATGACCTGGTCAATGCTGCTATTGTCCAGGAAGGTGCTATGCCCCAAGTGGAAGAAGAAGATCGCAAGAGGAAGGCCCCTGCTAGTGCCTCTGAAACTCCCCAGGCAAAGCATCGCCTGGTATTCACCTCACCAACCGGACAGCGATACAGGACACCCCCGCGGCAGCAATTCCAGCGTCCGCATGCACAGAACTACTCAAGGCCACCACAGCAGCAGAACTTTCCTCCCCATGTGCCATACCAGCAGCAAAGCAATCAGTATCGTGCACCGTATCAGCAGCAAGGGAACCCAAATGCTCGTGCTCCACAGCCTACTGACCGTGGAGGTAACTATCCATGTTACAACTGTGGTCGCACTGGCCACTTTGCTAAGAACTGTACTGCACCTAGGCGCAACAACAACAACATCAACCAGTGTCCGAACCAGAACAGAAATGCGAATGCACCGTCTCGTGGTGCCCAAGTGAACTACACCAATGCCGAAGATATCCCTCAGGGCGAAACCGTGCTGACCGGTACGCTCTCACTCTATCGCCAGCCTGTCCTTGCACTTTTTGATTCTGGTGCTACTCATAATATCATTAGCCAAGCATGTGTGCAAAGACTTAATCTTCAACTCAAAGCTATAGAAAAATACTACACCGTTCGTTCCCCCGCGGGGCAAATCTGTGCCAATCAAATAGTATGCAAGACTCCACTAGAAATAAATCAGAAATTCTATCCCACTAATTTTATCGTGCTTAGTCACCAAGAAATTGATTTGATTTTGGGTATGTTCTGGATGAAAACCCATAGAGCCATGCTAGATATCGAGCCCCGTATTGTGTACTTAAACTCTCCCTTGCACGACCGAAGCATACTTTCTCTAAACACCGATTCATCGAAACTTCTAGCTGCCTACCATTTGGAAGGAGTGGCACTAGAAAGTATTCCTGTTGTCTGTGAATTTCCCGACGTGTTTCCTGAAGATATCTCTGGTCTTCCCCCTGACCGGGACGTGGAATTTAAGATAGAGCTTCAGCCAGGAACTTCTCCAATATTCCGTCGACCGTATAAAATGGCTCCGAATCAGCTGGCTGAGTTGAAAAAGCAATTGAATGAGCTATTGGAAAAAGGATTCATTCGCCCAAGTACTTCACCTTGGGGCTGCCCTGCTATCTTCGTAAAGAAGAAGGACAAATCTTTGCGTCTTGTGGTTGATTATCGGCCATTGAACGAAGTCACCATAAAAAATAAAATACCCGCTGCCACGTATCGATATTCTTTTCGATCAATTGGTTGGTGCCAAGGTCTTTTCCAAAATTGACCTTCGTTCAGGGTATCATCAGATAAAGATAAGAGCAGAAGACATTCCCAAGACCGCTTTCTCTACAAGATATGGATTGTTTGAGTACCTAGTAATGTCTTTCGGATTAACAAACGCTCCAGCCCATTTTATGTACCTCATGAATTCGGACATCTTCGCATTGTTCTTCAACGCCTCCGAGATCACAAGCTGTATGCAAAATTCAGCAAGTGTGAGTTTTGGTTGGACCGTGTGCCATTTCTTGGTCACATAGTTTCTACGGAAGGTATCTCTGTAGATCCTAGCAAGGTTCAAGATGTGTTGGATTGAAAGCCACTGAGAACTGTTCATCAAGTACGCAGTTTCCTCGGACTAGCCGGATATTATCGTAGGTTCATTCCGAATTTCTCTCGGCTAACCAAACCCATCATGGAACTGCTGAAAAAGGATAAGAAGTTCGATTGGAATGATGATTATGAAGAAGCATTTCAGACATTGAAGAAATTATTGACCACTGCCCCAGTATTGGCTCAGCCAGACATCACCAAGCCGTTTGACGTATATTGTGATGCATCTGGGACTGGACTTGGATGCGTGCTCATGCAGGAAGGTCGTGTCATTGCTTACGCATCTCGACAGCTACGGAAGCATGAAGAGCATTATCCAACCCACGACTTGGAACTACCTGCAGTGGTACTTGCACTAAAACTCTGGAGGCATTATTTGCTTGGAAACTTAGTGCACATCTACACGGATCATAAAAGTTTGAAGTATATTTTTACTCAAACCGATCTGAACATGAGACAACGTCGGTGGCTAGAATTAATCAAGGATTATAACCTGGAGATCCATTATCATCCAGGCAAGGCCAATGTAGTAGCCGATGCACTAAGTAGAAAGGTACACTGCCATAATTTGGTGCTGGAATTTCAGGACAGCAGCAACCAAGTAGCTATTTCAGAACCTAGCCTTCGCGTTTTGCCGGCTATAGTAATCAACAACCTTAGTGTACAGTCCACCATTCGTGAAGAAATCATTGCTGCGCAGAAGGATGATGATGGCATGAATCATATCCGTCAAAACATCAAGAACGGTAAGGCAAAATGCTTTACACAAGACTCAGATGGTACCCTATGGTTCAATAACCGTTTAGTAGTACGAAGGGACTTTGAGCTTCGACGGAAAATTTTGGATGAAGCGCATCACTCCAAATACTCCATTCACCCGGGTAGTAATAAAATGTACCAAGATCTGAAGAAGAATTTTTGGTGGACCAGGATGAAGCGAGAAGTTGCTCGATATGTTGCAGAATGCAACACATGTCAGAGAGTTAAGGCTGACCATTTGAAGCAGGCCGGGTTACTTCAACCATTAAGTATTCCCGCCTGGAAATGGGAGGATATCAGCATGGATTTTATTGTTGGCCTCCCTCTCACTTCGCGTAAGCATGATTCCATTTGGGTTATTGTGGACAGACTCACCAAATCTGCTCACTTTCTTCCGGTCAATAACACTTACAAGATAAAACAGTATGCAGAATTATACATCGCGAGAATTCTATGTCTTCATGGAGTACCCAAAACCATCGTTTCCGATCGTGGTTCGCAGTTTGTTGCTCGTTTCTGGGAACAACTGCATGCATCATTAGGAACAAGATTGATTCGAAGTTCTGCTTACCATGCCGCCACCGATGGACAAACAGAGCGTGTCAACCAAATTCTAGAAGATATGCTTAGAGCTTGCGTTTTAATGTATGGCGTTAACTGGGACGAGTATCTACCCTATGCCGAGTTCTCGTATAACAACAGTTACCAAGAGAGTGTGAAAATGTCACCGTTCGAAGCACTCTATGGTCGCAGTTGTAGAACGCCATTGAATTGGTCTGAATCGGGAGAAAGAGTAACATTTGGCCCTGATCTCGTAAAGGATGCCGAGGAGAAAGTTCGTGTCATTAAAGCAAACCTTAAGGCTGCCAAATGCCGACAAGAGAAGTATGCAAACAGACGGCGTAGACCACTGTGCTTCAATAAGGGTGACTACGTCTATCTCCGAGTGTCCCCTATGAAGGGTATCCAACGGTTTGGAATCAAAGGAAAGTTAGCTCCCAGTTATATTGGACCATTCCAAATCCTGGAAAGACGAGGAAACGTTGCCTACAAGCTCGAGTTACCAGCTAACCTGTCTGGAGTGCACCACACCTTCCATGTTTCCCAGTTGAAACGATGTCTGAATCCATCCATTGACAAAGTACTAGAAGATTACAACCAACTCCAGCCAGATCTCACCTACTCCGAGCAACCAATAAGGATCCTCGACGAGAAGGAGCGCACAACTCGTAAAAGAACCCTCAAATTCTATAAAGTTCAATGGTGTAATCTAAAAATTTTCTAAGTACTCACTACCCGGAATTTTGGTCATCATATACAGGTATATTTTGACCACTTACTTCCTTC
This sequence comes from Eleusine coracana subsp. coracana, assembly GCA_032690845.1. Classification (NCBI taxonomy): domain Eukaryota; kingdom Viridiplantae; phylum Streptophyta; class Magnoliopsida; order Poales; family Poaceae; genus Eleusine; species Eleusine coracana. The sequence goes on from CM064430.1 coordinate 44,143,261, forward strand.
TAGTTTGCCTTGTCCATAATCTCGGAACGAGATTTCTTTAAGGAGGGAGGGCTGTGACACCCCAGGTGTCCCATTCCAATTAACAAGCATAAGGAGCACAAGGATATGAGTAATGATGGCATGAAATAGGAAAAGCCTCCCAAAAATTGGAATTAATTCTAGAAAAAAACAAAAAACCCTGCAACCAAATTATGAAGCAATTTAAAAAATTTTCTATATAACATATATCAATAAAACTCATAATCAGAATGGTAATAATAAAATAGAATTTTATGAATTTATTGAGCATTTCATCTAAATTGCAAAAGCCACAATTAATTAATCAATGCTTAAGTATCTATTTAAGGCAATTATTAATTACTAAAAATATTTTTATGGAAATCACAAATAAAATTCACCAGAGTGTTCTCCACTATTTAAATAGTCAACTCACCAAGTTTCACAATTTTTGGGAATTTCTAGCTATTTTATTTTGATTTTCCAAAATTCAGCATTGACCAAGGACCTTTTTGCGAAGAATCTGAAAGTTTGGGGGGTTCAGAGGAAAATCCTTTCTTCTTCCTCCTCCATTGGCCGGCGAAGCTCTCCCCGCCGATTCTCTCTCTGTCGACACCGGCGCACCGAACGGACGGCCATCACTCCAGCCTCGGGACCGAGCGCGCGCTACAGTGCCCCCCTGCCACTGCCCTGCCGCCCGAGCCCGGCCAACGGCCTTCTTCCTTCCCCTCTCCTCTGCACGCCATCGACCTGACCTTGCCGCTCGGCCACCCTGCTCCCGACCGTTCCCATCACTCCGACCAAACGCAAACCGATGCGCTAACCCTTGCACCACCACGTGACACCCTCCGAGCACTCTCATTTCAACTCCCTGCACTCTGCTCCCCACTCTCTCCTTCTCATTCCTCCACCACTCCGCCATTTTGGAGCTCCAGCGCAAGCTCGAGCCCTGCTTTCCCCTTTGCCTCCCAACCCGATTCAAAGACATACACGCAGCGCATTCTCCCTGTGCGACTCTCCTTTGCCACCATCCCCCTCCACTTCGTGAGCATCGCAAGTAATTCGAGTTTTTCCCCTGGGAACCTACCCGGCGATCCCCATTGCCGCATCTCCAAATTCGCCAAGCACCGTAAGCCTTCCGATCCGGTTCTTGCACATCCAGGTGCGCACACCCCTCGACTGTTTCCCTGACCCCTAGCACCGTGTTTGATCGCTTCTTTGCGCGCAGAGATGATTTTTCCCCGGACTCTACCATCGCCGTCGTTCGCGAAAGCCGCCTCGTCGACGAGCTACTAGTTCCGACCCGAGTCCACGACGACATCATCAACGCCGGTGTTCTCCGCCTTCTGTTGGTGCTCTACGCGAAGACGACGACCGATTTGCTGCCCCCTTCCAGAAACGCGACGCCGCCGAAGATCAGAGTTCCACCGCCGCTCGACGTCGACCCTCTCCGGTGAGCCTCTGTCCTCGCCAACCCTCCAGACGTGTTCGCCTCGACGTGCGTGTTAGAAAAATGCTTCCGCGGTGAGTTTCCCTCGCGTGTGCTTGCCGGCGGCGAGCTTGACCGTTCTCCGGCGAGCTCCGGCGCCGCTGACCCGCCGTCCGACTGGCGCCTACTGGCAGCCGAGCTGGAGCCGACGTGGCGCTGACGTGTCTGCTGACCTGGTCCGACGTGGCAACGTTTTAATAGATAAATGCCAAGAAAATTCCAGAAAACCATTAAGACTTCAAAAATTCATAGTAAATCGATTTCAAACCCAAATCGGCCCAAACAAATTTTGCTGGGTTCATCTTTTAGAGCTCTATTTTAGTAAAATGATAAATCATAGTCTCTGTACATGTATTTTTATTAATTCATTTAATTGCTTAAACACTAGTTAATTCACTAGAAATTCTAGGAATAAAATTAAATCCTGATTTTTGGCATGCTCAATAAACATATGATTATCTGCCACCACAAATTTTGGTTGGTAAAATATGGATTATTTTAGGCTCGGGAATTATTTAGTGTATTTGCTTAGATTAATCCTAGTAATTATTCTGTAAATAAATTGCCCCTGCCACTTGACACAAAAATCACTCATATAGCTCTGTACACAGTAAATCACACATGTCCAGAAACTTAAATTTATTTTTCTAATTAATTTAAATGCCCATATCACTCAGTTACTTTATTTAAATGCATAAGGAATATGTATACCTAAAATCCTAAATGACAACCTTACTCCTCTGAAGCATATGTCTTCTAGAACATGTTACAACACGGCACTACGCATCCATCATATCGTTGCATGTGACGGTGTCATGAACATACCGTAAAACATCTTCCGTCATATAGGCAACGACAACCAGGAGCCCGAAGAGGATCTTCAGAAGGACACTGAACACCAGGAGCCAGAGGTTGAAGTTGCTAACACCAGTGTCGATCCAGGCAAGCCCCGGTTTGCATTTGCCCATTTATAAAACTTGCTAGTTTATATCACTGCTACGTCTATGATTGTTTGATGCATTACGTCATAGGAGTTGATTGGAAATCCACCTGGCATGACCCCAATGACCCGTGTTATTATTAGAACTGTGATAGGAACGGTACTGTATCGCTATGCTTAGTGACTAATAGTCTCGTTAGACATTATTACTAAGGAATGAACTTGACCACTAGAACGGGAACCTAAAAGAAGTTTATTTTACTGTTATGATCGGGCAGGGAAGATGCATGTGTAGGTTTGCAGCAATACATGGGTGTTGACTGCGGTAGCCCTGCCTTGTCGAACCTAGGACCCGTCCGTGGTCGGCCCCTTGGTCAAGTATTGAACAGTACCGAATATATGCTAGTCTATGGGCACTAGTAAACTGATGTAGCATTAGCACGGCAATGAGGACGGTACCCAGTACAGTGGTCGTTGACCCTTCTGCTGCTGGAGTGGGCGGTTCATACCATGAAGTACTGTTGGCAGAACGGCATGCCCACTCGCTGAGACTGGACCCGGACCAAGTTGTTTTTCATCCTTGCGAAAGGTTGCCATATACGACCTTAATTGGTGCGTATGTGTCGTGTATCTCGGGTGTAAATTGATTGCAATTGCTGTCGCTCACAGTAATGAGTACCGCTTGGTCACTGAGTCGTCACGTAGTTGCATCATGAAAGTTGATTATTGCCCCTTCTGTTGATTACTACTACTGATGCTCTTGTACTACTGTCACCCCTGTATTGGCTTTATTATCCTATATAGCTCCACTAAAGTTACATTTTGCTTCACCCAATTAACATGGCTCAATAAAACTCGATAGAGCTAATAAGTTGCTTAGTGCGAGTCCTTTCAACAAGCTACCCTATTAAAGCCCTTGCATGTCTAGGTGATTCGACGGGTAAGTCTTGCTGAGTAATTAGTACTTAGGCTTTGTGCCATCGTTGTTTACAGGTCATGAAGAGATTGAATTGCCTGAGAATGTGATGCCTTGGGACGTGCAAGTCCCGGAGGGTTGGACTACCCACTGGGAGTCCGACTCGCCGCCACAATGATGTGTGTGCTGCTAGGGTGATGGTTCTCCGGGCAGGGATCATCACTACGCTGTATCGTCGAGCTCGTAGTTTCTTTACGTTAATTGCTTCCGCTGTTTTCAAAACATTATGAACTTGTATTAATTCCACTGCACTCTGAACCTTCGAATTAATGTAATATTCAACTTAATTTGGACCAATGTTGTATTATCAAGTGTCTGCGCTATCAGCACCGTCGGGACCTCGATCCTGCGGGGAGGGGCGCCTCAAGATTGTAAGCTTCATGACCATCGATGTTTCAAAACCCCAAGAAGTGAATGTTTTGGTGATTGAATAACAACATAAAATGGTTACTAATGCCTACGTCTAGTGTTGTGGATATAGAACAAGCTATTATATCAAACACCAACATGGTGAAAAGGTCACCAATCATTGGAGGACTTGATGGAGTGCCATGAAGATCTTGATGGAGATTCACGCTCGTTGAGATGGATCAAGGCTAAGGACAGCTAGGTCCAAGTGTGTTGGGATCAGTTGGCTAGTGTGTAGGGTTGACTCCATAGGATAGACCAGACTACCAAGCGGCATGAGTCATTCTCTTAGGATTCTCTAGGTTTAGAGTATTGGGATGCTCAAGTAAAGCTCTAGGACAATTAGAGTGGTAATGGAGATGGACTGATCAAGGTTTGGAAGCTTGGAGATGAGTCAAGAGGACAGTAAGTTTCAGCTTCATGACAAGTCACCGTAAGGTATGATGAGGTCACCGTAAGGTCCATTGAGAAAATCTCTTGTACACACAAGTATGTGAGTATCACTGTATGGTGCAAAAGTTATGTCACCGTAAGGTACGATGAATGCCAAGAAGTTGTACAGAGAGGGGCAGTCTCTGGATTGGTGCTCAGGAGGTCGTCGTAGGATATGGTGAGTCAAGGATCGTGGAAGGTCATTTTTTAGAACCCTCTAGAGACATTACAGCCGTGTCACTGTATGGTGCAGTGACCTGGGACAAAAGAAGTGGCCAGAACTCAGAAGATGCTATTGAAGTTATGGCGGGGTCACCGTACGGTACGGTGACTAGGAGTTGGAGTGGCCAGAAAATGGTATTCGTTGCAGACATTACGGAGAGGGTTCCATAAGGTATGGTGACCTAAGAGGATTTTGTGCAGAGAGGACTAGAGATCAGAGGTTATCGTATGGTCGTGCTGAGGTTGTTGTATTGTATGGTCATTGTGCTCAGTGGTTGCCATATTGTACGGTTGTACATTATGATGGTTGGTTCTCAATTGCACCAGCATTTTGGCAACGGCTAGTGGAGTAGTTGGAGACTATATATATAACTGTTGGTGTGGTCTTTCTGACCTCTCTTGACCATTTGGAGAGCTGGGAAAACTTGGAGAGAGCCAAGAGGAGAAAAGGAGACACTAGAGCAAAAATTGGAGCTATATTTGAGTGTTTTGGAGAGTAACAAGAGCATCCAATTGTCATTAGCCTAGGAGAGGTTGTAGAGAGTGTTAGTGTTGTTACTGCTGATCTGTGGCAAGACCTAGACCGATTAGGTGTCGGTGAATGAGCCTATTATTGTTGTGATGTGTTGTAAAGACCATCATAAGTTTATACAAGGTTTGAGCTCGTCTTTCAAAGGAGCATCGTGAGAGCCGCCTGTGCATGCTCTCTGGCCGGGAGTGCAACAAGTCCATGAGGGAGGCACGCTTATGCTCGAGGAGCCGAGGGCTCGATGAATAGTGGTCACTCAACTACGTCGTCACTCCGGGAGTGATACGGGCTTATGTGCAAGGACTCCATGGTTGGTGGCACGAGGGATCAATACTCCGGCGGGAGTTGATTCAGCGATGACTAGGGGAAGGCGTCATCCTCCCGATACCTCGGGCTAAAACTCAATGAGCATTTTCTAAACCCTCTTTACTTACTGTCTTTAATTCCGCACTTGTGTGTAATTAGAAATAAGGCTGCCATTGACTTGCTTGCTTACTGGTTGGCTTCGCATGACTTGCATTGCATCATACCACTAGAATTGCTTGGGTCTTGGCTCGGTAGAGTTGCATAGGATTTAACCTTAGCAAGATGGAAGATTTGTTGGAAATTGATTGAGTTGGCGATCCACATTCCCGGTCCAACTCAACCCCCCCCCCCCCCCCCTTAACTTCTAGATCATTAGATTAACCCGTCCAACCCAATCCAGCCCAAGAACAATTCATGCCAAGACAAGAGGATCGGATAACGAAGTGTGCCAAATGTTTTGCATGCACAAGATGGAACATGCCATCGTTGTCATGGGTCGTGACTGTTTTGATTCAATGATGCATATCAGGCTATTAAACGAAGGGATGCTTGTTGAGATCGGCCGGCCGCCGTCGATGGGCCTTCACCTCAACTCTGAATCAGTGGCGCTGCATGCAACCAGGCCGGCAGGCCACATCACATAGATGCAAGATCAACTCAATCGGAGACTAAATTATCCGTCCTTGCCTTCTTGGGAACACACAGAACTGTGCCTGCATGCCGCATGAGAACTTATGCAACTACCATCATTAATTATACATTCAATTCTTGAATTTACCGTCATCGATCCTAATTCCTTGAAAACACATGAGGTGTAATCGTAAGATAATGTGGCTGCAAAACTCAACTGAAACGGCGCCGAGTAGATCGATTCATTGTCAATCCTTCCCTATGGATTCATAACGAGCTGAACTGGGCCGGACAGGGCAGGGGAGGGCAGGGCCTGCTCCATCTAGGAAATTAATAAAAGAAATTTAATTGAAACAAGTCTGCTTTAAGATACGTGCAACTTTTAAAAAGAGCTCCACCGGAGCAATTCTCTCTTCTTCATAGGTGGTTCCCAATGAATGCGCCAAGCAATAATCCCCGTATCTACTACATAACTACTTGATTTTCTCCACAAACCAACAAAGTTTTCTTTTTTTTCTTGGAAAACATGGACCACTATTCATGACAAAACGGTGAAGTGTTGCAGATTGAAAATGAAACAAGAGTATATAGCCTCACCTTGTTTAGCAACAACCAAGTTGACCAACAAATCCTGAGTACGACAGCTAACTTAACGTGACTCGTAAGCTATATCTAAATTCTACTACTAACTTGATCCCGACATTCTTATCTTTAGCAATGTACATACACTTCCCTTGGACGACACCACACCAGTTGATGTGCACGTTTTGCACGGACCAGCAAATAAATCAGCTACCAAGACACAACGTAACTAAGTAACTCTATCTCGCTGATCACCCATAATACCAAGTAACTCCATAGCAAATCAGCACATGAAATAGCTCTGTATATATAGCAGGTGACCATGAACGTAATTCTATGAGTCAAGCACAACTCATCAGTACGGCAGACGATCTTCATGCCTAAAATAAACCACGTAACTCCATCGACATGAACACCAAGTAACAAGTAACTTGACGGAGACCAAGTAATTCCACGGGGTAAGCCATGCAACTCAAAGCCTAGCAGAGCCCTTGCCGCTATTCCTGCCAACAGAAAACATCCAGATTTCACCACCTGTCACTACTGGAATCCTGCCAGTTGCCGAGTGTCCAACATTCTCCCGAGTGCATTCCATCAGGCACTCGGCAACTGGCAACTTTACCGATATCCTGACAGAGACACTTGGCAAACAGCTTCTTTTGTCTGAGTGTGTCAGGCACAACACTCACCAAAATATCATATGGCACTCGGCAAAACTACACACTTGGCAAAATAAAAGACAACCGCCCACTGTTAGATCTTTGCCGAGTGTCTGTTAACTTCTCTTTTTGTTGAGTGTCGGGCTGCAACACTTGGCAAACTTCTCTTTTTGCCGAGTGTTTTTGTGCTCACTCCACAATGTTTGCTATGTCGAGTATTTTTTCAAGGCACTTGGCAAAACAGCTTTTTTTCTCTCTTGCCCTCCAAACTATTTCTTTTCCCTACGTACACTATGTGGTACTCCATGTTCAAAATTGGTATATTGTTTAGTGCGTTTGCTATTTTTAATTAGTTAATTTCATTTAAACATAGTTTCTCACATAAGTACAATTTGAACTGCAAGTGAGTAAAATAATGGTATAAAATGAGTTAAAAAATGATATTCATGATATTGAGTCCATTGTGAGGCTTTATCCACGAAATGAAAGAACATTTTGAACATTTTGTTTCCAATACATGACCAGTAGCGTGTGACCCATTTTTTTAAAAAAAATCTACAAAGTGAAGGTTGTGGTAAATAGTTGAGAAGATTTCACATAGTATTTTCACGTCCGTTACAAACCAGATCATCTCTGAAGATGATTCATAGATTTAAGAAGGATACAGCTACATTTTGAGTCAAAGTGAATGTTGACTTAGGATTTGACTTCATGATTTTTTCTATAGGCAACAGGAAACAAAGATTGTTTCATCTGAAATTTTGGTAATTTTTCAAATCTGTTTGATAATTTTTATCTATTAACTCCAATTATAGAATTTTTAATTAATATAATTTGAAATTGAGCTTTAACCACATGAAATAATGGAATAATGTTTGTAGAAGCATTATTATGCGTTGTTGAGTGCATTTAACAAGATACTTTTAAAGTGTATTTCATGAGTTAAATTGAAAGTGAGCATGAAATAATGAAATTTAAATGTACTAGCTTTGTGTGAGTGCCCTGTTCCAGCACTCGGCAGAAGGTATACAGTCTCTATATAATAGACAGTCTCTAAATTTTAAAGAAAAATCAAGCTAGCAGAAAACAAGTAGTAAACACATGACTTTGTATTTATATTCTGAACACAAATTGAAATAGTAGAATGATGGGTCTCACGACCAAGATTGGTCGCTCTATCGCACTCTGTACACCTCTTCAGTAATTTTGTGTTAGCGACTATTTGTGGTTGTGAACAAACTTGTGGATTATGTGTTGTTGAACTACTAGTGATGCTTATTTGTGGTTTCATGATTGTGAATTTATCTATATAAACTACATGTGATGCTTATATATTGTCATTCATATAAACTGTCTGTGATACTTATTGTCATGTACATAAACTATCTATAATGTTTGTTGGTTTACATGACCGAGCAATAAAAATAAGGACTGGATGGTTACTTTGCCAAGTTTTGTTGACCATGACACTCGACAAAGATTTTGAGCTTTGCTGAGTGCCATGACCATGAAATTTTGCCGAGTGTCGCATTCTAGCACTCGGCAAAGCTGCCATCATCATCATGAACTCGTCGCCCATTACAAGTTTTTTTTAGAGTCATCCAAGCACTCGATAAACACTTTGTCGAGCTCCCGATGAAAAACACTCAGCAAAGATCTCTTTGCCGAGTCACTTTTTACTTATTGCTATTGCCGAGTGTTTCGCTGGCACTCGGCAAATGACCAGTTTCCCGTAGGGAACAATAGGATATACCATCGTGCATGCATAAATTGGCGATCAATATACTTGTGCTGCCCTTGCATAGTCCTATGCTATGATGCATCTTCGTTGTGATTCCACGGTTAAAGGTGAGCCACAGAAGAAACACACCACCTCATGGCATCACTCAATTGCCTATAATCTACATAGCGTACAGTGACAGTGCAGGAAGACTTGCTGCATGGAGGTCCTCTATGGCAAATTTAAGACCCATCTCTAAATAGCCATAAAATTTGGATCATCTAACAAAAAACCTTATCTGAATGTTATACATTAAACAATTATGTGAATCTTTTCTTTGTATTAATAAAGAGTTTTGTAGTTTTCTAGAAAAGGAGTATCTCGAGACTTCTCTCCTCCAGCTAAAACAGTGCTTAATATATATGTAAGTAGTTCCCCGATCATATGTTTGATTTTATTTTAGTGATTTGATGTTCATAACAACCCTGGACGCGCATCATCCCTAATAACACAAGGGATAGTGCTGTCCCACCTGTAATCAAACCACTGCACATACTCTGGTATTTTAAAAAACATCATGTCATCAGAACCAATTAATGCAACAACAGCTTTGTTATAGTCTGTATTTGGTGATGTTAAGAGAGCCCTTTATCTACAATATAAACTCCTTTGTGGCTGCTTTTTGCTTGCATATGTTACTGTTCAATATCAACACAACACAGCAGCAAGTCTTTTTTCTTGGGAGTTGCTAATTTTCAGCTGACTGAAAGTTTGGAGTAACTTTCACTCCCTCTTTAAGTCATTAGATCGAGATCCAATGGTTTATAATTATTATACAAATAATCCTACAAAAGAAAAATTAAAACTCAAAGGAACAAACCATTGATTGAAAGCTTTCAATCAGCTGAAAGCTAGGAAACATGTTTTTTCTTGCATATGTTGCTTTTTGCTTGCATATGTCATTTTCAGTTTACCCAGATCAATCATAACTTTTTTTTGCTTTTTGCTTGCATATGTTGCTTTTTGCTTGCATATGTCATTTTCAGTTTACCCAGATCAATCATAACTTTTTTTTGGTTACGTTACACAGTTTATGTGATAACGGAATGAAAGGAATGGTAGTTTACATATCATGTCAAATTTGCCTCAAACAGAAATGGTGTTGGTTTGCCGTAATAGATATTATTTGTAACTGTAGTAATCTTGTGTTCAGCAAATGGTACTTAGGACTGGCATATGAACTATTCCTTCAGAAAGTCTGTCCGCATTCTGCTTTAAAATTATAGCCATATGTAACATAGGTCATCAATATAATGAAGGTCATCTCAGTTGCTTGCTTCATAGTATCGTACCAAATATTGAACCAGTAACATATATAATATGGGCAAGTACACACTATCATAGAATACGCACAAACATTGCAACATCTCATGCATATGTTATCTCAGAGCGAGGAAGATGCAACACACATCATGATTCAATTCTTCACAAACAGTACAATGATGAATGAAGTGTTACAGATATTCTAATGATTAAAATAATGCAACCCATTGATGATATATAGATAGATTCAAGCCCAAGAAGTGAAGTTGCATCAATAGACTTCTGGTTATATTAAGCTTGACCAGTACATCCACAAGTAACTAGCCATATTATTCAGAACAGAATGCAATCAACCCAAATTCTGGTTGTTGGGGAAATTCCCTGAGCCACCAAACCCATAGATGTTACTAAGCAATGGATCATTCACTTCAATCCCATCAATAAATCCGTTAGTTGAACTAGGGACATCGACAGATCTGGGTATGGTACTCTGCTCACCAAACTGGTACTGCGAGGATGAAGGTATGTCCATGGCAGGATGTGGCTGTGAGCTTGGCTCGCCAAATAGGTACTGCTGTGAGGTTGTACCTATGTCCATGCTGGGAGGTTGTGGCTGTGAGTTTCGGATTTTCCTTCCTCCTGACGTCACCTGATTTGCCTTGGCTAAGACAACGTCACGTATTGCTTGAAGCTCCTTGTAGAACCCCTGCAAGTCATCCGGCTTTAAATCACATATCTTAGCTGTCAACCATTGCATCAAAACGCCACCCATTTCCATGTCAATGGCCTCTTCCAAGCTCTTCTTTCTCTTCATTTCTTCCTCCACCAACCCCTGCAACTCTGTATACTGCTCACAAAACAGACGTAGAGTATCGGTCATCCCACCACCATCTTGATTTGCGCCACCTGATGTATCAGGGACATTGGGTGGGTTTGGAGCAAGGAAGCGGTTGATGACAGCATCAACGGAGGGGTGGCCAATGGAGTACGGCTTTCCAGAAATAGAAAAAACGACAACACCAACCATTGCACCACAAAGAATGGATAGCTCATGAGCCTTGTTGAACAGACCTTGGCGGCGCTTGGAGAAGGATACCTGACGTGCTTCCTCATTGTCGATGCGCTTGATGGGAACTTTTTTCCTCCCCACGGATTTCTGACCTTTCACCATCTCGCTCTATGACAATGAGATTTCTTGACTAAGAGTATGTTGATGGAGATAATAGCCTGTGATGAAATGGAACAGGGAGTGTTTAATTATATAGGCAATGATATTATGATCATGAAAGAGGAACGGATATCTACAAAGATTTGTCAGTATTTATTCTGTGGTGGATCATAGCTGGATACTATATTCTCATTTTGGAAACCATTTGTATATATTTAGCATTTATTGTACTCTAACATGGAATTTATTAAAAAATTGTCATTACTGTGTTCTGGAGTACAGATAGACTTTGCTGGTACTGTTAATCACAAAGTAAAGGTCTACCATAAGACATCCATATCATTACAAATTTGCAATTGCACTACATAAATGCATGCTTCTAATATATCCAAATATATGATCTGAAATATATATATATATATATATATGACTGGTTATGTGGACCTGTAGATTATTCAGTCTCTACTTTGCAAAGATACTACATATAATCAACCGTACTAATTCATTATGGCTAGTTGTCTTTCCCTGGCTCTCTTATGAAAAGTTGGGTTTTAGAATCTTTTTTGCATATTTGAATATGCCTTTTAGGATTTTAGTAAATCTGTGATAGTATTATTAATCAGAGAAGGCTACACTGCAGGAAAATCACTATGTGTCGTGCCACTGACACACGACACAACCTTCCTGGCCCACGGCACAAATTCTGCCATGGGCCGCCCTGGCACAAAGCCCACAGCACCTCTCATATGGCAAATAGTTTGTGTCATAGGCCAAATGTCGGGCCTATGACACAGGATGTGCCGTGGGTCGAAATGGCCAACAACGAAAAGGCTGTCGAACCCCTTTTGTGTCGTGTGCCTGACGGCCTGGGACACGGCACATATTGAATTTATGTCGTGTGCCTAACACACTAGCACATGGAATAGATTTAATTTGTGCCATGTGCGGAGCTTCCTAGAAACTGTATTACTGCCTCTGTGTTGTGTGCCTTGGTTTTTGCACACAGCACATAGGCTAAATACAGCTATAAATTATTGAATTTTAGCATCCCCGGATCATCCAAAACACACATACAATATATATCACAATATTCATCACATTCAACATTCAAATACCACAACATTCATAAGAAACATAGAAAAAATATGATACACAACACAAATTATCATCCATCACAAATATCTAGCATCCTCATCATCATCCCTTTCATTGTCTACTTTCATTCCCTCAAACATATCGGTTAAGTCTATCTCAAACCTTCCGTCTAGGCCATCCTCTTGAAAGAACTCACCTTCGTCATTTATGTTTGATTGTTTGTTGTAATCAGCATTGTTTGGGATAGGTAGTTTACCTTTTGGCCTAGATCCTCTTTTTGGCATGGATACCAGATATAATAAACTTGCATGACATGTTGAGCCATGATATAGATGTCATCTCCTAGTAAGACATATGACTAAGACATATGACTGTTGAATTTCTACTAAGTCAAATTTAGGGTACTTTCTCACTACTTTTGGATCAAACCAATGACATTTGAAAATGACGGGATTCAGAGGTTTGCAACCATGAAACGAGAGTTGATATATCTCTTCAATTCTTCCATAGTAGTCAATACCATCGGTGCCCGGCGTAAAAAAACTCCGCTATTTGTGTTTTTTTCTATTAGGATGACTTCGCTCATAGCTTGTTGTGTGAAATCAAAATCCATTGATGTCATAACCGTCAAATGACTGAACCTTATAGGGAAAGCCATCGGTGGCTTGTATCAACTCGGGACACATGGACGCATCACTTTGTCCCTGTAAGTTAGAGCAGGATAGTTCATTAATTATGAGTAACTTGTTGTTTCAAACTAAGTACAAATGTAAATTGGACAGTACCTTCTGTTTGAACCAAGAAATAAAATCGGGCATTCCATTTCCCACACCCTGTCTTAGCAGGGTCTTGGCTTCGCTTGTTGTAGGCTCCCTCGATTGACGCCAGAATTTATGAACAAATTGCTTGTACGAATGATGAACAAGATTGTTGGATGCAGAAAATAAATAGTTTGATGAGAATAGGGGGGTTGGATGAGGACTTACACAATGTATGGCTTGACTTCAAAAAGGTTGGTCAACACATAGAACATGATCGAGCACCACTCTTTATGTGTCAAGTTCTTGGGTCTCGAACCACTTGCACTTCCGAGCTACCCTTGAAACAGGGTAAGGCTTGAATCATTTACATCCTCATTGTAACGAGGGACTGGCTTATGCACGGTAGGAAGATTGTCAGCGTAGTACTTTGTTGTGAAGTTTGAAACACCCTCGAGAATGGATGCCTCTGCAATGGATGCCCCTGCAATGGATGCTTCAATTTTCCATTTATTTTTCCATTTTGTTTGGAGAACCTTTAGACATCTCTCAATTGGATAGCACCAACGGTTCTGGACGGGTCCACCGATTCACACCTCATATGGAAGGTGCAGTATCATATGTTGCATCGATGTGAAGAAGCAGGGTGGAAAGATCTTTGCCAATTTACAGAGCAACACAAGTGCCATTTTTTCCATGTCTGCACCACTTTCTTTAATACCTCCTTAGCATAAAGCTGGTGGAAGAAATATCTCAACTCTGCCAGCACTTGCCACACATGATCTGGGACATATCCTCGAACCATCTCAGAAAAAGCCGCTCAAGCCATATGTGGTAGTCATGACTCTTGAGCCTGTTAATTTTCATAGTACTTAAATTCACTCCCCTACTGATATTCGCTACATACCCATCAGGGAACTTTAACATTTGGAACCATTGTAGTACTTCCCTCCTTTGTTGCCTCGTCAGGACGAAATTAGCTTTAGGCTTTTTCCATGTCTTTCTGCCACCTCCAGGAGGCAATATTTTAAACATTGGTCTATTGCATAGCTTTTCTTGATCTATTCTTGACTTAACGTTATCTCTTGTCTTACCAGGAATGTCCATGATTATTGCGTAGAGTACCGCGCCAATATTAGCTTCGGTGTGCATTGGGTCAATGTTATGGGGAAGAAGGATGTCATGCATATAGGAAAGCCTCCACAAGAGCGGCTTTTGATTCCACGCATGTATCTCACCATATCCCATAAAACATCATTTTACTTTATCCACCTTGAGGGATAATACCTAGGAACGAACTTGGGCATCGGTCATGAGCTATGGTGCAGGGTCCTTAATTGTGAGACCCTTCATAGAGTTCTTTTTGTCTCTTGTGAACGGATGGTCAAGAGAGAGGAACTGTCGATGTTTGTCGAACAAAGACCACTTACAACCCTTATTCAAATAATCAAACTTCAGAGTTCTCTTACGCACTGGACAAGGGAACTTCCTGTGAACACACCAGCCAGAGAATGTCCTATACGCCAAGAGGTCATGCATAGAGTATCCATACGAGACATGCATGTTGAAGTTTGTCTTTGTAGCTCACTCATACATCTGCACTCCTTCATCCCAAGCATGGGCCAAATCATCAAAAAGAGGCTCCATGTACACACTCATTTTCTCTTTCAGGCTTCTCAGGATGGTATCGAACTCCGTATTTGTGCCACGTCATCTGTTTTGCAAACTCCTCGGTCATGTAAAGACGTTGAATCCTCGGTATGAACAGAAGGTAGTGTAGGATTTTCACGGCTACTTTACTCTGCCTCTTCTGACCATCAATAGAGTCTACCTCAAAGTATCTAGAGGATTTACACTTTCGACAATACTTTGCTTCTGCATGTTCTTTGCTAAACAAGACGCATCCTTTTGGACAAGCATGTATCTGCTGATATGGCATCTTCAATGCACGAAGTACTTTCTATGACTCATACATGTTCTTTTGCAGAATGTGACCTTCCAGAAGGAGGCCGTCGATGACTGTCAATATAACATTGAAGGTGGCTTGACTCATGCTAAACTGAGACTTCACGCCCATTAATCGCATTATGGCATCCAATTTAGAAATTTTGGTATGCCCGTGAAGGGGTTGTTGTGCCGCCTCCAACATCTCGTAATACGCTTTTGTGGTTGGCTCTGGCTCCTCATCCTCCCTAGGTGCTTCTTCTTCTTCCTCGAAATGTGCTTCATGATAGTCATCTAACATGTCTCCAACTTTGGCATCAGAATCACAATCAGCACTCCGTTGTCTCACGACCTCACGCCTCGTATGATCCACTTCTCCATATAAGGTCCACCTGGTATAGTTTGGAGTAAATCCATTCTTGGCAAGATGACACACCATCGTTAACTTATCTTGTCGACATGTGTTTCAACATCTATCACAGGGACACCAAGTGACACCAGTTTCTTACGCTTGGCAAATGCACGATGGCCGACATCCACATCAAGGGCACACAGGCTGGCATCCACATCAACGGCACGAAGGCCGGCATCCACATCAATGGCATGAAGGCCAGCATCCAAATTCACCTATATGGCTCACCTAGTAGATCAACGCTGGGGCAGTGGACGTCGTGGTGCTCGGGGCGAACGTCGGGGTGGCCGAGGTGTCTTGTATGGAGGGGTCGTCGGGAGGGGTGCTGTGGCGATGTGAGGGTAGCTGGATCGGGCTCCTATGGTGGCTGAAGAGTCATAGGGCCTGGCTCCAGTGGTGGGGGAGGGTGATGGGCCGGGCTCCAACAACGGGGAAGGGCTCCTGCTGTGGAGGTGGAGGCGCCAGCGCTCTAGCTAGTGGGACGAGGTGGAGACGTCGGGGCAGGGCCGGGCGAGAGGAGGTGGAGCCGCCAGGGCAGGGCGGCAGAGATGGAGGCCACAGAGGCTGAGCCAAGCGAAGGTGGAAGCACAGCTGGGCAGTGGAGGTGGAGGCCATGGGGGTGGCGCCAGGCGGAGGTGGGGGCAGGAGGGCCGAGCGGCGTGGTGATGGGCGAAGCGGCAGCCGGGCGGTGGTCAGGGGCACGAGTGGCGGTCAGAGGCGGTGGGGCAGGGCAGCGCAGTGAGGGGTGAAGCGGCGGTCAAGGGCACGGTGAGGGGTGCGCGCAGCAGTCAGGGGCGCGGGCGACGGTCGGAGGTGGCGGGCGGTGGACGTGTGGATAGAAAAAGGACGAGAGAGGAGGCTGGAATCCGATTAAGTGGGCAAAATTGTGTTGTGTGTCCCGATCTAGGACACACCGCACAAATGGCCTTGATCGTTTGTGTCGTGTGCCAAGTCTAGAGGGCACATAACACAGTTCTATCCAGATTCAAAAACATATTTCAAATCTCAAATTTATTACAATATTTAATAAAATTTGAAACTAACTTGCTAAAATGCTTCAAAATGGCAATATCTGAGACTTCATAGAAAAAACCTATTATTTTATGCATTTTTTCTCTGAAATTTAATTTCTATCATTACAACCCTATTTACAAAAATAAAAAATATCAAACGAATCAAAAAAATAAACAAACTTTAACATTACACATGTCATGTGATTTATGACCTACGTAAAAAGGGTTGGTTTAAAAATCAAATTGGACCGTCAAATTATTTCCAAATCATATAAAACCCTTCTCATCAACTATGAAACTTCTCCTGAGATTGTTAGCTTAGTAAGCCACGTATGTGATAACTTCTGTGAAACTTCGCCGCTAACTTTTTACCGCAACATCTATGCATGAAATAATGATGTCAGGAGCAATATCATGATTTTTATACTTTATTTGCATTTTCTACAATTTAAAAACCATTGGATAACACATTGGTCGCGATATTTCATGTACAAGAGTACCAACATTTACTCACATTGCATGTATACAGTCTCAAATCGGTGTTCCGGATATGACTATAAAGTTTGTTCCCACTATATTCCAATATTTCAAATACTTGCAGTTCAAATTTGAATTATCACAAATAATGAAATAAATGCATCAAATATATCAAATTTTTCTAGAAATGCACAAATTTGTAACATGAGGTACCACATACAATCTCTACAGTACATAAAAAAAGTTGGGTGAGGAAAGGAGTTAAAAAATACTATTTTACCGTGTGCTTTTGTATAACACACAACACCAAAGTTTAATACACGACATAAAAATTACTGTGCCGTGTGCTCCGACATAACACAACACACGGCACAAAAAATTCTGTGTCATGTGCTGGTAACGGGCATACGGCACAGAGGTGACGTCGTTCAATGTTTGAAACGGCGAGTCTCTGTGCCGTGTGCCCCATGCCTGGCACACGACACGATTTGTGCCGTGTGTTAGGTCAGTGCACATGGCACAATGTAATTTGTGTCGTGAGCTTTTCTTGTGCCGTGTATAGGTAGCGCTGGCATATGGTAGAAACGTCTCTTTGTCGTGTGTCCGACGGTTAGCGCACGGCATAGACTTTGGCACATGGCACATTATGGTTTTCCCGTAGTGATACGAGATAGCCAACCATTAGTGACACGAAAACATCTGTAGTATTGACTGTCAAGAGTTCGAAGATTGTTCTAGAATAGCTTGACTTAGCTTGGCTCATCCAGAGAAAACAACTCCAAACTCTCAAAAACAAAAACAAAATGGTGGAAGTCTAATTTAGATGAGCACAGGAAAAACCAACTAACTCAATCCAAATTTATGAATTCCAGGGGAACATGCTTCCGTTGGTGTAAACAAAGAAAAGAAAGGTCGATAGAGACAGGGCAGTCACTAGCGGTATGGCCATAGTCCGATATTTACTGATTTTTGTTCTTTAAATTTGGAAGTACGCACACTTTGTATTTACTGACTTACATGTTGTTTAGTGAGTGGAAGAACAACATGTAAGTCTAGATTGTCTAACACCATCAACCTTGGGTTTAACATGGGTATTCTCAGTCGTTGGGAATTGATAGATGCGTTGATAGAAGTTAGCAGCCAAATGTATAAACTGCAAGCACATAGGTAAGTAGCATTTCCCTTAGAGTATTATAAGTTCAATATCGAAGGATAAGCAATAGTTCGATGCAAAAATTAGCAAACCAAGGCATCAGCTCTAGGCAAAGGATTGTGGAGCGTGACGATTGTATTGGATGAGGTTATGCATACGTTGAGAGCTTATCAATCAGCACAAGCTGAAAACCACTACAAAGACTAGTGTTAGCATTAAATAACAGATATCTACTAAAGGTAGATTGAGTCACATAAGATCTAGATGGTTGGATTAATCCTTATGCATCTTTAAACTAGTTCCTTATGTGAATAGATAATTCAATCTACTCAGGTGCCCACCTTTTAATGCTCTGTGGGTGGCCCTGTCACATGTCAACCCATTACTCATACGCCATTTGGCCCCTGTAACATCCTTAGAGTCGTGTTTACCTATTTAAATGGGTTATGGATACAAGAACTAATCACCACGTTTACACCAGTATCTAGTACATAGAAAGCCAAGCAATAGTAATAAGCAATCATACTGTATAGATAAAATGCTGCGCTAAAAGAACTTGTATCATCAATAGTAAGAAACCCATAACCAAAAAAGTCTTAATGGAAGTAACAAGATTCAAACCATCGCAGAGGTATACCTTGCTGGTATGATCTAGTTCTAGTGACATTTGAACCAAACCATCTAGAGATTGTGTTCCCCCGCTCGTTGCATACTATTATCTATTTATGGAATTATAATTGATAACATGAAGCAATGTGCGGCACAAGTTATTAGTCACATACCAATCGGCAAGGACTCATGGACATGGTCTTCTTCAATGTTGAATCCTCCTTGATCAGAATCAGGTTAACTTCTAAGGAGTTATAAATGACAAACCGCATCTCTTTCGAGTTGGCTCGTACGTGGTGCACTGATTGGTAAGCAGGGCCTTGTCGATCGGTTGGAAGTGTCTGTTGACTGTCTTCTAGCCCAAAATGCTTCCTTTAAGACTAGGTCCACTATGTTTCCTATAATGTCGTCCATTTGACTTGTTTCTACAACATAGCACAAGAACAACACTATACATGAATGCAAGGATTAGTGAGTATAACAATGATATTTGTGCTCTAATTTAGGATACATTAACACTATAAAATGGGAATAATAAGTGGTGCCAACACTATGATTAGATGTTCAACCCTGTCGTAAAGCCTGCTTCTGTTTGTTCCATTGTAGGTGTTATTGTCACTCATCACTAGCCCATTCATCAACTAGATGTCAGAAATGCCTTTCTTTGTGACCACATTGAGGAGACTATCTATTGCCAGAAACTGCTAGTTTTTGTTGATTCAGCTCACCTAGATCTTGTCTAACAATTGTTGAAGCCTCTGTGCCGGCTCAAGCAAGACCCTCGTGTGTGGCACTAGCAGTTCGCCACTCATATTCACACCACGGATTTTGCCTCATCAACTTGGATACATCACTATTTATTCATCACAAAGGATTGGAGCTTGCTTACAACAATCGATTGATTATCCAGGTAAGTGTGCAGAATAAGTGAAGGCAAAATACAGCCTGGAAGTCCAGGTACTTCCGATGACACATCTTTTCTTAGTTTTTCTTATTCGCAAATAGCTACAAATATTAGTAAACTAGAAATTTCACGGCAGGGAGACACATAAAGGGGTGATGACAATTAGAAATATGGAATTTGATAGCCTAGTACTTGCTCTGAAGAAAGGAAAGTTAAATCAAATTTCAGAGGATTTAGAAGCAGATACAAGCAATAATGAAAGTGATTTTGGTTGGGAACGTGAGGCAATGCAATAAATCACTTAGTTGGTGATATTGGTAAAGATGTACTGGAGGAAGATGGTAGTCACTGGAGTGACTTTAAAGAAACCATCAAGAAGAAAAAAATATGGTTCAAACAACAAACTTAGGAAAACAAAAATGACACGTCATAAAAAATGTAAATCACAATGAAAGGGATATTTTGGAACAGTGGAGGTCTTCGTGACTTGGTTAAATCCGGTTTCCTTTTAGATACATCAAAAGATAAGCGCTTATTTTTGCAGGGGTAAAAATTTTCTTTGGCGTTGGACTCTTCCAAATGGAAGATCTGGTGAGATTCTGGTAGGAGTCAACCTTGAAACTTTTGATGTGGCTAGTATTTCACATGGTGCTTTTATGTGAAGTTTAAGCTTACAAATAAAGTAGATAATTTCAATAGATATTGATTGTAGAATATGGTGCAGCACAAAATGAACATAAAGAAAGCTTCTTACAAGAATAGGTGCATACATGTACCATAGAATCACTTCCTATGCTAATTGAAGGGGATTTTAATATCATTAGGAGTTCAAGTTAAAAGAACAATAAAAGATATAATGACCGTTGGCCTTTTCTATTAAATGATGCTATTAATACCTTGGATTTAAGGGAGATAGAGCTAACTTGGCAAGAGTTTGCATGGGGTAATAACTTACCATCACCAACATTTTAAGAAGATGGATAGAACTCTGGTAAGCACCAACTAGGAACTGAAATACCCTAAAGTCACGATGCAAACCCTGAGAAGAGAAATTTCTGTTCATACTCCTTTTATTACTAGATACCGGAGATTCATCACAAATAATTAAAAAGCACATGTTTAAATTTGAACTCGGTTGGTTGCTATGTGATGGGTTTTATGACATAGTTAAGGAAGTACGACAGAAAGAAAATAGGGGTAAGACGCCATTAGAGGTTTGGCAAAATAAAATTAGATGGCTCAGACAATACCTTAGAGGTTGGGCAAAAAAAAAACTAGGAGTGCTTAAAAAAGGAAAAGTAGAAAATTATAAATAAATTAGACCAATCGGACAAAAATGCTTAATACAGTATTAGAATCTCATAAGGTGGATTTAAAACATTTTATAATAGAAAGGCTTGTCCAGCTATTACAAGAGGAAGAAGTTAAATGGTACCAAAGATCAAAAATCGAACAATTACTAGAAGGGGATGGTAACCCCAAATATTTTTAGTTGGTAGCAAGTGGCAAGCATTGGAAAACGTGTATCTTTTAGCTTCAAGATAATGCATGGTTGGGTAATTAGAGGAGATAAACAACTTAAATCATACATCATGCAATACTATAAACAACTATCTGATGTGAATGAATGTGTTAATTTCAATATGGATGAAAGTATGACATACCACAGATTTTGACTAAGGATCCTGAAAGCTTATTACACATTTTACTAAGCAAGAGATAAACGAAGCAATTTTTCAAATGAAACATAAAGGCGCTAGGTCCAGATGGATTCCTAGTGGAATTTTATCAAGTATTATGGGAAGTTATCAAACAGGATCTTATGCCCTTATTTAAAAAGTTTCATTACGGCAATTTTAATCTTTTCAGTGTAAATTTTGGATTCATAACATTGCTACCAAAACAAAAAAGAGATGACACATATAAAGCAATTTCATACTATTTGTCTACTAATATTTAGGAAGGTAAAGAGGATGTTCATGATTAATTCTTAGAAGTACTTAGGAAGCAATTTCATCCTTAGAAGTTTCAAAATATTTAGGAAGGTGGTTGATAATAGGATTTGCTAAACAATTAATTCATTCATCACAAACGATGTTCATGATCGGAAGAAACATCATGGAGGGAGTAATCATTTTACATGAGTCTATCTATGAACTTGATAGGAAAAAGATGGATGGTGTTATTTTGAAGATAGATTTTGGAAAAGTATATGACAAAGTAAATTGGTCTTTTCTTCAACAAAATATGGTAGACAAAAGGTAGAGAGGATTCCTAAGTGTTGGTGTTTCGAACACCGGTTAGTAGAATTTGTTCTGGGGATGCGCGCTTGGGCTCGGTAATGGCAAGCAAGAGGACACAAAGGGTGGGCCCATGTTACATAGAAAGAGACAGAGAGAAAGAAACAACACACGTGGGGAGTTGGTGAAGCCGTGCCGAAGCAGGCGTGGACTCTGATTGGTGGTGTGGTCTTTGGTCTTTATGGGTCCCGCTTGTCCTGGTTTCCATACTTGCAGTTGCTGCATCGAGACGTGCCCTCATATTCCGTCGATGAGGCAGAGCCTATCGTCCTAGATAGTTTAGCATAGAAAATCATGACGTTGCACATCGTCCCATCGTGTCAGTCCGTCTGGCCATCCTTGATTATCACTGTTAAAGGTGTCATCATGATAAACTGCATCAAGGCAGCAGGTGCTATCCCATCAGGTAGGACTTGATAGCGATAAGGACAGGTTTGTAGGAGGATTTGACCTTCTGACACTGTAGCTGCACGCTCGGTATGGCACCTGACACGGTGTGGGGGTGGTTGTAGACTCTCATCCTGTTCGACCTTCTTCCGTTTGGCCATCCTTGATTATCACTGTTAAAGGTGTCATCATGATAAACTGCATCAAGGTAGCAGGTGCTATCCCATCAGGTAGGACTTGATAGGGATAAGGACAGGTTTGTAGGAGGATTTGACCTTCTGACACTGTAGCTGCACGCTCGGTACGGCACCTGACACGGTGTGGGGGTGGTTGTAGACTCTCATCCTGTTCGACCTTCTTCGCGGGGAGTCGGTTTGTCGTGTAGCGCTTGGATTAGGGTGCCTGGGCACGGCTCTGCCTTGCCGCAGCAATCCTAATCGAGTTTCTCCACTCCATCACTACCACGTGGTTTGCAGCATGGTGCCTTGTCCCGTCCTGGCGTGATGGAATGATGACAGAGGTTAGCAAGGGTGGAAGGTATGCCAACGTCACTGTGTCTGCCCAGGCGGGGGCCAGCACTGTGGGGGCGGCACTGGCGACCTTATCCGTAGTCCACTTGACCCTTGGCAGGGGTCGAGCAAGGCGGAGCAGGCCCCGTTCTCTCATTGGATGTCGAGCGAGGCGGGGCACCATCAACCCCTTCGATGGGGGTCGAGGGGAAACATTGCATGCTTGACCCCTTAGGCGGGGTCGAGCGAGGTGGGGTCGACTCGTCCTCCTCGATGGAGGCCGGTCAAGGTGGGACATGCTAACTCCTTTCTTCAAGGGGTGGCAGGCCAATTGACCGTGTTGACCTTGGGCCTCATGGGCCGCAGAATTCCTGGCCTATCACAGGGTTTTTGACATGGGTGCTTATCGTTTTTGAAATAGAGGGGGGGTTTACCATTTGCCACATGGCATCACTGATATTTACCCTCGATACTAAAGTTAAGTATCATATGATAAGATAGGTTTAGTCTCTAATTGCTTACGTCAGGCACCGGTGTACCCTACATCCATAGGTGACTCCGGTCAACAACTCTACAACATACCCAAATGTGGAGGATCACTAGGGCCAGATAGGGCTATCACCAACTATGTAAGGATCATGCCCATTGAGGTCACCCCGAGGTATGAATGTTTTGGTGATGAATGACAAACATGAAATGTGACTAATGTCTACACAAGTGTTGTTCATGTAGGAAACCTTTTCTACTCTATGATGATTGTTGATGGTTGCCTTGGTGATTGATGACAATGACCACAAGCATGGAGGCTTGATGAGCTTGATAGAGTCCAAGGGTTGATAGAAAGATGGATCAAAGCTAAGGACAAACTATGGAGCAAGTGTTGGGAACACTTGTCTAGTTGTTAGGACTTTAAGTCCATAGGAAAAACAGGACTATCAAGGGGGTCTAGGTCATGTATCTTAGGTCACACTAGTTGATGATGTGCATGGACGCTCAGTGAAATCACAAGCACTAGGTGACAGCAAAGAAGCCAAGGAGTTGTTCGGAGAAGCAAGGAAACAAAGTCAAACGAGGTCGAGAAGTTTCAGCTTCTGGACATAGTGACCGGACAAAGGGGTCAGTGGAGACCGGACTGTACAGTCACTAGGTGGATAGGAAATCCAGAGAAGAGTCTCAGCATGGAATCTTTCTGTGCCAAAGTCTGAATAGACCGGATGGTCTGGTCTACAGACCGAATGGTTCGGTCTGGGGACTTGCACAGGACAGGGAGGAAGCAGCGCTCTAGAAATGTTTCTGTAATGGAGAGAGAAATGGACCGAATGGTCCGGTCAACTGACCGTGCCATCCGGTCAGTAGGAGTCAGTAGAGTGGTAGAGCCGTTGGAGCTGAAGAAAGCAGTGATCGGACGGTTCGGTCAAGCAGAGGCTAGACTATCCGGTCAGTATGCCCAGAATGTTGATTTCATTGAGCAATGGCTAGTTTCAGGTTGGAAGCCTATATAAACTCATTTCTGAGATCTTGGAGACAACTCTTGGCTAGTGGAATTGTTTGGAGCATTTAGTGAGAGCCAAGAGGAAAAGAAGAGAGCACTAGGAGGAGATATTGCATATCTTGAGAGTGCTAGTGAGAGTAACTTGAGCATTGACGCACATCTAAGGCTAGGGTGTCCTTGAGGGTGTGATCTAGGTTGTTACTCTTGGTCTATGGTAAAATCTAGAACAGTTAGGTATCGGTGATCGAGCCTATCATGATGGGTTGTGAAGGCCGTCACATGTTTGTACACGGTTTGAGCCCGCTGGTGAAAGGGGCATCAATAGTGAGCGCCCATGTCGACTCAGGGAGTCCGGCAAGTTCTCGAGGGAGGCAAGCTTGTGCCTTGCTAGCAGCAGTGATGTGCGCCGTGTCTTCACTCCAAGAGTGATTGTAGGCTCGTGGTCGAGAACCCTACATTGGTGGATGGAGGGACCGGCAAAGCGGCTGATGAATTGGCTAAAATGGGATCATCCCGGTCTATGTTCCCGCCAGGTGTTTTCTTACACACTCTGGATTCCCCCACGATTTCTCCTCGGTCGGATGTATTAATGAGTGTTGTTACTGATCTCGTTGGTGATGACAACATGGAGACCGATTGGCGCGACCGGCTCATCCAATATTTGGACAAGGGAACGCTGCCTTCGGATTCTAATGAGCAACGGAGATTGGAGACCCAATGCCGAGGGTATTTGTTGGTGGGAGACCAACTCTATAAAAGAGGAGATTCAAATATCTTGATGAGATGCATCTCGATATCAGAAGGCCAGAAGTTGGTAGAAGAAATTCATTCCAGGATATGCGGCAATCTTGCAGCTTCCAAGACTTTGGTCGGCAAAGCTTTTCGGCAAGGATTTTATTGGCCCACGGCGGTTGAAGATGCACACCGGGTCATTCGGACGTGTGAAGGTTGTCAATTCTTCGCTCAACAAACGCATGTGCCTTCACAGCAACTTCAGATGATACCTTTGACTTGGCCCTTTGCTGTTTGGGGGCTCGATATTGTCGGTCCTTTCAAGAAGGCGCCAGGCGGGTTCACTTATCTGTTTGTTGCTATTGAAAATTCACCAAGTGGATTGAAGCAAAGCCGGTCGGCAAGATTACATCGAAGAAGGCTATCGAGTTTGTCAAGGATGTCTTCACTCGGTTCGGGGTTCCTCATGATATCATCACTAATAATGGCACTCAATTCACATCAGTGGAATTCTGTGACTTTGTCGATGAGATGGGAATAAAAATCCACTTTGCATCATTGGCTCATCCTTAAAGCAATGGGTAGGTCGAACGGGCCAATGGTATGATTCTTCAAGGATTGAAACCATGGATATTCGACAGGCTTAAGCCTTATGCCGGTCGATGGGTTAAAGAATTGCCTTCGGTTCTTTGGGGGCTTTGCACAAACACCAGTCGGGCAACTGGTCAGTCACCTTCCTCGTTGGTCTACGGCTCAGAGGTTATGCTGCTGACCGAAGTCAGCCTTGTTTCGACATGGGTTCAGGCGTATGATGAACAACTTTCTGAGGAGAATTGAGAGATTGATTTGATTGCAGCAGAGGAGTTGCATGATCACGCTCTGTTTTGGTCGGCACTTTACCAACAAGGCTTACGTCGATATTATGATAAAAATGTACGTAATCGCCACTTCCAAGTTGGAGATTTAGTGCTTCGCCGAGTGCAGTCAACAAAGAACCAGCATAAGCTTTCTCCAAAGTGGGAAGGACCATATGTTGTGAAGGAAGTCACTCGCCCAGGGGCTTACCGACTGATGTATGAAGATGGAGATGATATACCAAATTTCTAGAACATAAATCAGCTACGTCGTTTCTATACTTAATTATTCTTTTGTATACTTATACATTATTCATGAATGAAACTTCGGTCTTTTTGATGAAAGATTTTTTGATGATTTTCATTCTATATTGTTTCGATACCTTAATTTATTTTATTAAACAATCGAGCCAGGGGGCTAGTAATAATGTCCCACCTCAGTCTAACCGTATTTTGGTTTTGGACTACTTTCTGACCGATTTCTTCTCTTTGAACACGGTCTTTATTTTCTTGGTCTAACGTCTATACATTATGGTTATATACTTTATACTGCACATCAGACTACCACTACACTAAACCCAGAGCCAAAGTACGAGAGGTCATGTGTTGATTGGTCGACTCTGCTTGTTACACATTTATGAGTCACAACCTAAAATGTTATGGCAGACCGATACAATTTGAGTTTCTCAATGACAGAAACATACTTATGACATTTTTATCAATCTTTTAAAGATGATAAGTATGAAACTAGTTTACATACAGGTAATATTGTTTCATTACATAGATATTGCTAATGATCTCAAATATTACAGGATTTACAGTTCCCTTAAAGGAGAGAAAGATTCAGCTCGTAGCTCAACCTCAGGAGTTGCTGGAGGAGTAGGCACGGTCGGATTGATCTCTATGTTGTCGACCAAAGCTCGGAAAGTCTCCAGCATGGAATCCAAGAGTAACTGACATTGGTCGTCAGTCAAGTCTGGGTTGAAGCCCTCCTTGATCTTGTCCAATGGCAGAGCATGAGACCAAGATTGGCAAATCTCCAGAACCTGACTCCCGGCCTCGGTCGCCACTCGTCGAGTGTTTTGAGCAATAGCCTCCGATGCATGCTCCAGCAAGTACTCCAAGGAATAGCCTGACTGCTCCACTCGGTCGGCATGAACATAGTCCATTGCCTTTCGAGCAGCATAAGATAGAGCTGCGAGTGATGATTTTAGGTCAATATGATCAAAAGAGGAATCAAGCAGATGTGAGAAATAATGAAGGGCTTACTGGCAAGTTTACATTTGAAGGATTTGGAGGTGCTCTTAGCTTCCTCTATCTTGGCGTCAGCTTCCTTCAGCTCCTTCTGCAGCCGAGTGATCTCGTCCTTCTGTTCCTCGATCGATTTGGAGAGGTTTTCCTTCACAGCGTTCAAGGCGTTGACAAACCTTTGCTGATTGGAAGTTAACTTCTCCAGACCGGCGATCTTCTGATCACGAGCTAAAGACAAACATTTGAACTTTTAGCGATAGAGTGATTAGTTGATTATTTAAACACAGGTGGTGAGTGATCTTACCAGTTAAATCTACACGGCCTTGGTCGTCTCTCTTTGTTCGGTCTGCAGCTTTTCAATTTCCTTTTATGCTTTGGCAAGCTGCTGACCGGTGACTAGCAAAACACCCGCAAAGTGTTAGTCTTACTTAAAGACTTAAAAACCAAAAAATTTAGGACATACCAAAAGTTTCGGCTTCAAGGTATTCTACCCGAGCCTGTTTCCTCTCTACGAGAGGATACATTTCTGTATACAAAAAAGGGTTAAGCTTAAAGGCAAGATTAAGACAAAGCAAAAGCAGAGTATTGAAGTACCTTGCTAGCTTCTCGATGTTGGTGCCTAATTTCCATGTTCTCCACTTTATGCCGACCGAGTAAATCTACAGATAATATCACCTTACCTTTGTCAAGAGGTGAAGGGATGACGGCAGGAGTAGGTTGGGGTACAGGCGCCGGAATGGAGGCAGGAATTGCCTTGTCAGTTGGCTTATCCACCTCGGTTAGTGTGTTTGATGACTTGCCGACCGACTTGGGCAGATCAGTTGGACGAGGAGGAGGTCCAGACCAAGTGGCTTCGGACTCTTGGGCACTCTAAGAATCACTCGTCCGACTACTGTCAAAACAAAGATGGAAGAGATTAAAATGTGTTATGGATGGCAATACGAGACAAGGAGTATAAGGTTAAAGGATTAACCTAGGAGCCTTTTTGAGCTTGATTCGGCACAACCTCTTCTTCGAAGAAGTCAACTGAGAATTAGTCTCCTTCCTCTTCTGGGCAGATTTTTCTGCCTTGTCGGTCTGATCCACCCTCCCAGCATCACTCTGAGTTTGGCTCGGGGGCTCCGACTGGCTTGAAGGTCGGTCGGAGGGAGTAGGGGTGGGATGACTAGCATCAGCAGATGGCAATTCTTCATCATCATCCTGATCCCCTATATATTGTTGTCGGCGTACAACAGTCTATTTTACTAGCCAACTGGGGGGAGGCAGGGTGGTGACCGGATCAGCACGAGCGCTTGCAGAAGAGCTTGAGCCTCCAGTGCTGGTCTGTTGCGTCTTCTCGACATAATATGGTCCCTCGAAATCGGTTGGAGGGAGCGGAGGATGAGAAATATAAGTATCCAAAACCTGCACAAGAATCAAAATATCAAGCAGGGCATCAAGACAAGAACATAAAGGATTGCTCAAAGCAGACTGAGGCTTACTCAGGCCCGCATAGTGCCCTTGTTATACGCCTTCTTGCTCAGCGAGTCATCCTGAAGGATATCCCCTTCAAACATTTTTGACACGCGTTTCTTACGGAATTCACCATTCGACGGGTCAGGCACCTCTCTGGTTTCGTCATTATTGACATAGTTCCACGCCGGGTGACTCTGCAACTTTAGGGGCTGCACTCTACGTACTATGAAGCTTTTGGCGATAGTAATTCTATCAATGCTTTAGCCTTCAAGTCGGCTATCTTCTTCAGTAGAGTGACTACCTGAGGGTCAGTTGGATCGGGCTTCTTCGTCCATTGCGCCAGAGGAATCGCCTTGGCACCGGTGAAGTCGGCAAGAACAGGAGGAGGGTTGTCACAGTAGAACCACTCATCCTTCTAGTTTTCGTTCCCGGTCTTCAATAGCACATTGATGTAGGCCTCCTTCTTGCACAACTGGAAGCCAATGCCGCCTATAGCTACTTGATTGTCCTTGGTTGATAGCGGACGGAGGACAAACAGATGGCGAAATAAATTGAAGTAGGGAAGAATGCCTAGAAATGCTTCGCACATGTACCCAAAGATGGTGATGT
The DNA here is from genome assembly GCA_032690845.1 of Eleusine coracana subsp. coracana. Taxonomy (NCBI): domain Eukaryota; kingdom Viridiplantae; phylum Streptophyta; class Magnoliopsida; order Poales; family Poaceae; genus Eleusine; species Eleusine coracana. The sequence goes on from CM064430.1 coordinate 44,172,596, forward strand.
GAAGAATGGAATTGGGATTGAGGTTGACAAGCTCAATCCCATAAAAGAAAAGGAGCTCGTGCAAGAAGCTGCAGCAGGGGACTCCAAAACCATGCTTGAAGAACGAGCGGAATACAACTATTTTTTTATGAATAGGGATGGGGCAAGATTCATGGGGTACCTTCCAGTTGATACGCACTTGTTCGGGAAGGATGCTGTCGATCACCATCTGGTTCATATCAACCTGGGAGAGGTTGCTCTTCGAGAACTCCCGAAGCTGCTCCGGAATGTCGATCTCCGATGAGGAGGACACGGCAGTGGCGGTGGAAGTGGCAGCAATCGAGGTGGAAACTTTCTTGCGACCCATGGCAATGATTGTTTTGGGTGTAGCAGATCAAATGCTGAACCCTAGTAGAGGCTTGGGGGCTAAGCGCGGCGAGATCTGCGGTGGCTGGAAGCGAAGGCGCTAACCCTAGCTGGAAAGTTGAGGAGTCGCTGAGAACAGAGGAGGCGCGAGGAAGGCAAAGAGTTTGTGCGCAAATGCGGCGTGGACTGAGAGTCAACTCGACACTGCCTTTTATACTCCCGCTTTTTGACCTAAGGGTCCCATGGGCCGCGGTGGGCCATACAGTAATAATGATTTTTTGCTTAAGCAATGATTAATTAAGGACCTTAAAGCATGATTAGGGTCTAAAACCTTGAGAAATAAAGCTCGGGTGCTTCTTTGATGAGAAGCATTTGAAAAATATTTAACCATATCTATATGATTTGATGATCATGTAGCAAAGGACATGATGGTTGTATGGGTATAAGTTCAAAGGTTATGGTATTGATTGAAGTCAATAACCAAATTGTCAAAATTGGACTTATGGATAATTAGAGTGACTAATTATTAGGGAAAGGCTATATTATGATTGATGTCATTTAGCTTAGTACCATTATATGATTAATGTCATATTGGTTCACATGGATTGAATATGATTGATATCATAAAATTCAAATGGACCAGTCACTCGGACATAGTGCATGTTACTCGACCTTTTTGATAATCGGTCGGCAAGGCTGAAGCTTTGCAAGTTGACTTACTGGTTTGATGACCAGAGGTCTGTTAAACTCAGGCTTGATGGATTGAGTAAAATACATACAAAATAATAAGAGCTAATATAATTAGACTCTTGCATTATTTGTTAGTCTCCAAATTATACAAGAGTCAGGGGCTACACCTGATCAGGTGCACCTAACCGGTGCACCAGATCTATCAGGAACTTCGATAAGGAGGTCTTCCTAATTTATGATCTACATTGAAGATCACTCTGAGAATTAAAGCTCAAAATCAGGAAGCACTCAGGGGCTGCTATGGGATACTTGCCTTATGGGTATCCTTATACAAGACTGAGTCAGTAGCCGACCGGGTACTTCATTAACAAGGAAACCGACCGACTCAACTTGGAGCACAAGACATGTAGAGATAGACTTTCTATGTAAATCCTAAGGGGTTACAACTAGGACTCTTCATGTACCCCCCTGCCGACCGGATATATAAGGCGGCAGGGTACCCCTCATTGTGGGACAAGTAGACAGACAAGTTCACAAGTTTTCCACAACATCAATACAATACACAGAACACAGGACGTAGGGTTTCTACTCTCATCAAGAGGGCCCGAACCTGTATAACTCGACGTAGCCCTATACATTTTCCTGCTGATCTCAAGCTTCGACAATGATAAATAGGGGAGCAGTGATACATGAGAAATCCACACTAAGATAGATAATAGAGATCGATTAAGATAGCCGGGAGGACAACGAGTCTAAGTCTAGAATTCCTAAGATAAAATTTCCTAAATCTAGTCAAGCGTCAAAATTCCTAGTTACTCGGGTTGAGTGCTTACACCAAATCCATGGTACAGCCTCGAGTCTTTTACCAATAAGCTTACTTTGGGGCATGACAACGATCCACTAATAGGGTCGGTAACTAACCTCATGCACTAGTGGGCACGTTACCGCTAGACAACCCTTCTTGAGACTTCCCGAACGTGGTGGAATACTAAATGGATGGACAGGGCTGTCACCACCTGCCACCTACCACACAACCTGTGGGGACGAATGCAAATCTAGCTAGTGTTAACTTAGGCACCGCACCTACGTCTTCACTAGATATTCTTCCGTTGGCCTAGCGGAAGAATAGCTGGGAAATAACCAAGTCTAAGTTCTATTTGAGAACTAAACTTAATTAAATCCTAGCCGGGAATCTAGTAAACTATGCTTCAAAGTTCTTTCCCGATAATTGTAACTTGAGGAAATTGACTA